>OZ038450.1:26568343-26601341 GCA_964036195.1 Sphaerolaimus hirsutus | reverse complement strand
GCCCTTAATTTGAGTCTCTACGAATTGCTGCAATCGAAGTGTCGTTTACATTTAAATCGATTTTGATATTGGCGATTTAATTTCTGCTTTATTGTGATACCTATATTTGGCCTTGGTTTCATTTATTGTTTCCATGTGAGGCGTTTAAATACTTCTAAAATTCCATAAAGTCCACAAATTGGTTTTCTGCTAATTGCAAGTGAAAGATGTTTTACCCATTCCGTGCCACTGATGCATGTCCAAAAAACTTGTTCACCAATTATTGTTAAGTTACTAAACTACCTAAAAAGTGTCAAAATTTTCATGCCCTTGCTCTCAACGTATACATAGAGAGAATTGAGACCTGATGGGAAGGTGTTTACTTAATTTTAGTTGTTTGCAAGTTCATTTGATCACTTAAAGGTCAAGATGTTATATTCAATTTGTTTCGCGTGTTTGAAAAGATACCGTATTTATTTTTTAGAGTGGGAATTTTGAGGGGGGTGTATTTCGTGGGGGGTGTTATCATTTCGCCGGGAATTTTCAATGAAATGATGATAAATAGTAGAGAATAGGTGTTTATGTACCCATATCTGGTAATAAACGTGTCTAAATGACATAATTAAAGATATATAAACGGACTGGTCTATATATATTTAGTTGTGATGCCAATTGGCCTGAATAAGTACATCATGTACACGGCATACATGATGTATATCATTCCGGACGGGGGTATTTCGATGGGGGGGGGTTATTTTTTCTTTACTGCGAAAACACCTTGGGGTATTTCGAGGAAAAATCATTCCAAAGGAAGGAACAGTTGAAAACTATCACAATCAGCACTCATTCTCTGCCACTCACTGGACTCTCCCAACTGAATTTCCCCGACCATTCCGATTAAATCCATCTCTGGCGCCCAACGACCTTGCAATGCCTTGCTTTTTGTCCCTTATATAATTATCAACGGCACTATCAAGGCTTTCGTCGTTAAACATGGAAGCTGCGGAATTTTGGGGATTTTTTAAAAATTTAGACAATGCTTGTATTTTGTATACCGTATTTCTTCTAATAGAACGACACCTCTAATAGAACGGCAGGTTTTGGCACGTTTTTGCGCTCATGAAAACAGTAGAACGGCAGCTTCCAATTGAACGGCACCACCAATAGAACAACAGGTAGAAATAATTTTCTGAGTGTGCCAAATTATAAAAATGGATTGTGAGAACGTTCAAAGTATTCAAATAGGCAATAAATTTAAAATGGATTCTCTGATACCTATAAAAATATCGCTCAAGCTCCATTAAAAAATAAGGCTACCGTATTTCCTCGAAATACCCCCCTCGAAATACCCCCACCCCTCGAAAAACCACCCCTGAAAATGGACACTGAATTTATAACCCCGCTCGAAATTGAGTGTAAAGAGTAGTGATGCGAAAATCGCCAGACTTTTGGCGCCAAGCGCCAAAAGCGCCATGGCGCTTTTCAAATCTTAGCGCCAAAGGCGCCACAGCAAATTGGCGCCAAGCGCCATGGCGCTTTCCCGAGCCTTAGCGCCAAGCGCCAAAGGCGCCAGGAGCTCATGGCGCCAAGCGCCAAAATTATTTGGCTTTTAATGGTACAGATGAGACATACAGTCAACGATGGAAAAAACACAGAAATTGAGCACAGAAACTCATTGAGTTTCTGTGTTTTTGTTTTACACAGAAACACGGAAACTCATAAATTTTGAAAAACTCAAAACTCAAATGAGTTTTTTGTTTGGAGAACACAGAAACACAGAAACACGGAAACACAGAAAAGTTTTTTTGAGTTTTTGTGTTTTTTTTTCAGCAAAGCGGTTGAATGCACATTAATTCAGTTAAACTAAACAAGATAAGATAAGCATGTATAGTATGTAAATATGTACATAATGTATTTATTCATAGGTATTTTATATTGATACAAAAAAAATTCAAGATGGCATGCACATCTCATGGTGGATTTGACAATTTAAGTTTTGACATTTAAGTATACCTTATTACCTCAAATTAACCCCCCTCAAAATGGACTGGTGAAATAATAAGCCCCCCCCCCACGAAATAGCCCCCTCCGGGATGATGTACATCATGTAACCAATCTACATGATGTATTTATTACTGCTAATTTGCATCACAGCTACACATAGACTGTACTAGGTTGTGTAGCTATTTATCTACATGTTTATTTCAAATATATCCTGTTTGTACGCATTTATAACCTGTTTTTGGTATGTAAATGCCTACTATTTTCTATGATCCTTACAAAACTTTCTGATGAAATAAAAAAAACCCAAGGGGGTATTTCGAGGTAAATGGTAGTTGTAGTTCAAATCAATTCCGTAGTCTTCCATACAGTGCACATCCATTGAAGAATTTTGGAGTACTGCGTAAATTGTTGTTTCTGGGCATTTTGATGCTGGTGTTGTGGTGTTGATGTCCTCGTTGTGGACATTTTTATGGACTTTTTTGACACATGAATGAATACACAGATGTTATGTGGGGTTAAAACATGTGTAAAACCAATATTTTATAAGAAAACCACTGTTTCCAGACTGAAATGTTGTAAATCGAAATTTTTGGGGGAAAACTCAAATTTTTTGGAAAAAACTTGAGTTTTTTAGAACAAAAACTCAAAAACCTCAAGTTTTTACAAAAAACACAGAAATAAAAACAGAGTTACTCAAGTTTTTTTCGAGAAAAAAACTCAAAACACAGGTATTCATTTTTGAAAAACTCAAAACACAGAAAGTGTTTTTTTTTGGAGAACTTACCCATCGTTGCATACAGTACCCTTTTCTTCAATTTCGATAACTTGTGTTGAATATCAAAACACAAAAATGGTCAAATGGAAATCAATAAGTTTTCATGTTCAACTCCTCAACCATAGGAATGATACCGTATTTCCTTGAAATCCCCCCCTCGAAATACCCCCCCCCCTCAAAATGGGCACTGAATTTGTGGTCCGGGAAATGCATAACAGACTGTCAAAACACTTACTGTGTTATGTTAGAACATCGTTTATACCATCTTCATCCTTATATAAGGCTGTAAAAACTTATAAATGGTGGTTATTGCTGCATTTTTCACGGTTTTCTCTCAAAATTTTCACTTTGAAAAAATAAACCCCCTGGGGCCAGATTTAATACTCCCTACAGATTTGTAGGGTAGGGCGTACGCCCGATAGATTTTTTAAAGTTCAGCCGCATCGACGCACATGCACCGAGAGCAATGCGGTTTGTAAAATACACGAAACTATCCCTTAAGGTCGCCGATATTGCAAATTAACGTATATCGCTTCGATTTTGGCTCGGAAATCACGATTTCGTCATTTCTTGACCGTCTGCCAATTCGTTTTTTATTTTATTTTGTCGGGCGGGTTACTCGCATAAGTCGCGCTTTTGTACGCTTTTGCATGCATTTCTTTCTTGTCGCTGCCCTCATGGTTTCGGTTGCAGACAGTGAACACTAAAAAAGTGACCACCTTTCTACACAAAAGCGTGACCTATGCGAGTAACCCGCCCGACAAAATAAAATAAAAAACGAATTGGCAGACGGTCAAGAAATGACGAAATCGTGATTTCCGAGCCAAAATCGAAGTGATATACGTCATATTGCAATATCGGCAACCTTAAAGGATGGTTTCGTATATTTTACAAACCGCCTTGCTCTCGGTGCATGTGCGTCGATGCGGCTAAACTTTAAAAAATCTGTCGGGCGTACGCCCTACCCTACAAATCTGTAGGGAGTATTAAATCTGGCCCCTGGGGGTATTTCGAGAAAATACGGTATAATATTGACCTGGGGCCAGTTCCGTAAAATGAGAAGTGAGAAGTGAAATGGCAAAGGCATAGTAAAAGCGCAAAGGCAAAGTGAAACGGCAAGTGAATTGGCAAAAGCGAAGTAAAACAAGAAAATGAAAAAGTAATTTCTCTTCGCATTTGCCATTTCACTTCTCACTTTTCATTTTGCAAAACTGGCACCTAGGTTTTAACTGATTTTTACTTGTGATTTTGAAATCAGGGTCAACTCAGATCAAATAATTAACCAAAAAAAATTCAGCCATTTGCTACGTGGTTTGTACTTTTTAGCATGTAAGAGATTTCACACATAATGCTGCATTGGGAATGTAATAATTGATTTTATTTTTATAGCCTCCGTGAATCTGCCATGATGTGTTCAAGAAACATCCTTTTCACACAACTATTATGTTTTAGCGCATGCACGCACAACGAGCTGCGTCAATCACCGCGGCGCAATGATCACTCTCTGGCGCTTTTTTAGCGCTTTAAAAAATGGTAGCGCCAAGCGCCAATGGCGCCACTGGAAAGTAGCGCCAAGCGCCAAAAGCGCCATGGCGCTTTTTGGAAACACGGCGCCAAGCGCCAATGGCGCCACAGCATTTTAGCGCCAAGCGCCATGGCGCTTTTTGCTTTGGCGCTAGCGCCAGGCGCCAGCGCCATGGCGCTTTCACATCACTAGTAAAGAGATACCCCTCAATGACAAAAGCTGCAGTTTATGACCTGGACAATGATTATGTTATGTAAGAACATGGTTTATACCGTCTACATACCGTATTTCCTCGAAATACCCCCCTTGTTTGACCCCCCCCCCCTGTGTAACATTATCGTAAAATGTAAAACCTTTAATATTTAAGTTGACGTTCTCATGTTCGCTTTTATATTTAATTAATTCAATTTATTAAGATTCCATTTTAATTCACATTCCATTTTTTAACATCTTCACATTCGTCATTTAATATCTCAAGCGACGTTGTTTACAACGTGCGCTTCACATCGCTAACATATTTAGATCTTAGTCATTGCTCACATTCCGCCACATTTCCTTGACAAGCAGCACGCAAATACGCCGTCATGTTTATGTTAAGCGGGGGGCTCGCCCCAAGCGGGGGGCCGTGCCCGCGCGCGATTTCAAATGCTGTCTGGCTTGTCTCACATTTTCACTATCTTGTCAGTTTAGCTCGCTTTTCATCGGAGAAGCGAGCGGGCAAGGATTGAACTTTCACAATTGGAAATGTTGGGTAAAAATCGGAGATTAGAGCCGACCGATTGGCGCCAAGTCAATCGCCATCGGTCTGGCCCTTAAAAGCCGATTTCACAGCTAGAATCGGCAGTGTTTGCAACCTCGTCAACTTCACAAGAATCTCTTCCTAGGGTCTAAATAAGCGCCGTTGTCACTTTATTAAGTCGCTTGTTTTTGGTGCTAAGTTTAACTCTTGGTGCTTTAAGTCACCTCAGTGCTTTATTCACACCTGCGCTGTTTAAGGTGCTTTCCTCACAACCGCGCCACTTAATTATCGCCTTATGTCGTAATTAAGTGCCCTTTTTAAATTGCCTTATTTCTTCGGTAATTAGAACTTATTTTACATTTTATTTAAGTAATTAATTTAGTTGTAAATTAATTCCTTTGTTTACGTATAATTTTATATATATTTTATTTACACTTATTTCTTTGTATTTAATTGTCTAAATAAAAACGTTCGTCAAAACCTTTGGTAAACAATCTAAATTTGCTTCACACTAACTCACGTCAATTCACTTCAACTCAACTAATCACATTTTGATAAAATAATGGAACGTCAACTAAGAGACGACGCTTCACGTCAACTTTCATACGTTCACATTTGTCCTCTTCCTCGGTTAGGAATAGGAGCTAGTTCACAAGTCACTTCAACAAGTTCCGTATTATTTTACACCCCCCCCCTCTCGGGACCACTATGAAACAATCACCCCCCCCCCTCGAAATACCCCCCCCCCAAATTGAGTGTAAAGGGAACGTACATGACAATAACTGTAGTTTGTGTTCTGTGTACTGCAGAACACACGTTAAAACAATGTCGGTGTCACGTTAGAACAGTGTACATATACTCGGGTTACTTTATGCCGTACATTTTTCCCAAGGAAACACTTGTACGTCGTAAATTTTCGCTGCTGTCCAACTCGTTCCGGTGTGGAATACAGAAAAGATAATCTGGAATATTCCATCGATCAAATCGATATTGTGTGATGCGCGGCTTCGATACGTAGTCGGAACGGAATGTTTCCTGATTCTAAAGGCCACATTCTAAACGTTTCGCCGCACAGTGAAAAAAACTGGCGATAAGTTCCGCTGACGATAAATAGGAATATTTCTGGCTCCGGAAACGCAACACATTTACTTGAAAATAGCAGGGTCGGCCGGCATACCGGCAAATCTATGATTTTCTTACTTTTTTTTGTGAAAGGTCGGTCCTTAAAGTTTTCAATTTGACTTAGATATTTGATTTTGATAAAAAAGGTACATAAATTTTTGCGGTGGTAAGTTATCATGTTCGCCGAGTATACCATCTACATACTAATATTAGTCTACAGAACCTTATAAATGGCGGTTTTTGTTGCATTTTTCAACGTCTGCGTACGTTTCAGACGACAATTTCGTACATGGTTTTCAAAAATTTTCTTGTGAAATAATAACCCCCCCCCCTCGTTTAACCCCCCCCCCCTCTCGGGACCAGTATGAAACAATCACCCCCCGGGGGTATTTCGAGGAAATACGGTACTCATAAATATAAGGATGTAGACTCTTATAAACACCTTCCCGGTCAGGTCCGGCACTCTATTTTTGATTTCACTCCGGGTGCCCTAACTCCCGCTGCGGGCGGAGTATAAAGCTGAAAATGGGGGGGGGGGTATATACTTGCAACCCTCCTCTACGCTGCATCAATGGGGGAGGCCACGGCGACCCGCTACAGGGTGGGTCGCCGTATTCGCAAAGTTTTTTTTTGGCTTTTTCAGTGTCCCGCACAGGTCCGGCACCCACTTTATTTTGCGACACTTTGGATGCCGTACCTCCAGCTGTGGGGGTTATAAAGAGCTGCAATTTGGGGGGAGTATAGACAACACCCTCCCCTACTATACCCCCTCAGGGCGGCCTCCGGCAACTCACTAAATTCCCGGTTGCCGCGGTTCAATTTCATTTCTTTGAAAAAATAAACTGTCCCATTGGGTCCGTCACTGGTTTCTGGTTCAAAAATGAACACAGTAGTGTAGAAAATGCGCGATTAATGTGAAATAAAGCAATTAAAGATGCAATTTGATACACGTATCCAAATTGCAAAATGTACCATGCATAGGTATCCAAAACTAATTTTATTTGAAAAGTTGAAAAATCGCTCTCTTCGCAGGGTCTCTTTTTGAGCGATTTTGTTTCATCGAAAAAAACGACTGTCCCATTGACATGACATTGAAAAACATGACCACCCAATAGATGGAAGACATATATATAACTTTTTGGAACTTTTTTATTAAACACTTGAAGAGCTGGTTTACGATACTTTAAAGGGAAGGGTTTGATGATTAAAGTTATGTAAAGAACCATATCTCTACAATGCCTGCATTGCAAAATTTACTTGGTGGAATTTTATGACACCATAATGACATCATTTCAGGAACAAAATTTTACAAAATTTACACTTTGAAATTCCCCCCAAGTAAATTTTGCAATGCAGGTGTTTTAGAGGTGTGGTTCTTTACATAACTTTAATCATCAACCCCTTCACTTTAAAGTATTGTAAACCAGCTTTTCAAGTGTCTAATAAAAAAGTTCCAAAAAGTGAATTATTTGTCATCCATCTATTGGGTGGTCATGTTTTTTTAGAGAAAAAAATAATATTTTAGAAATTTTTCACATTAATCTCACATTTTTGAAAAATGTATAGTAGGGGAGGGGTGTTGGTAACACATCCCCAAAATTTTAGATTTATAGCCCTCCCACAGCTAAAAAATCAGTGGGTGCCGGACCTGTGAGGGACACCAGAAAAGCCAATAAAATTTTTGTACTTATGGCGACCCACCCTCTAAAGGGGTCGCCGCGACCCCCAAAATTCATGCGAAGTAGAGGGGGGTTCCGTCAAAATTTCCCCCAAGTTTCAGCTTCTGGCGCATCATAGAACTGGAGATAGGATGTCACAAGTGTCATCAAAAATAGGGTGCCGGACGTGACCGGGAAGGTGTTTACATGTAGGTTTTTGTTGCATTTTTCAACGTCTGCGTACGTTATTAGTACTAGGAGTTCAAAAATTTCTGGCGAAATTATAACCCCCTCGAATTACCACCCACCTCGAAATACCCCCCTCAAAATTCTCATTCTGAAAAAATAGACCCCCTGGGGATATTTCGAGGAAATACGGTATGTTGAAATGAGAAAATAAAAAATTGGTAGAAATGCAAAAATAGAACGGCAGGTAAAAAAGTGGACGAAACGAATAGAACGGTGCTCTTATATTAGAAGAAATACGGTAATTTTTCTTGGAGGCAGCTCACCTTGCACAGAGACAATACTCACGATGAGAACGAGTAGAATTATTGTTCTGTAGTCCATTTTGATTTATTGTTTCTCAAGGGAATGAAAGCAAATCATGTGATGTGAGAATTTGGGGAGATTCTGCATTTCTTTTATACTCCGACTTTACAGACAGCTTTTTCATAAAAATATGCTGCCCCAGTGAGAACAAGATAAAATTAATTCAAATTTAATATTGAATTGAGTACCGTTTTTCCTCGAAATACCCCCCGGGGGTTTTTTTCACGGTGAGAATTTTGAGGGGGGGTTAAACGACGGGGGATTATTTCGCCATAAATTTTTTGAACTGGCAATACTAATTTGTTGTTTGTAACGTAGGCAGACGTATAAAAATGCAACAATAACTGCCAAGTATAAGAGTCCATAGACTTAAATAAGTACGTAGATGGTATAAACCCTGTTCTAACAAAAAACAGTCATTGTTGTTAACGTTCAGTGTTCTGCGTTGCCCGGACCACAAACCTCAGATTTTGTCATTTACACTCAATTTTTTTTTGCGGGGTGGGGTATTTTGAGGGGGGTTCTAAATTCATAGTCGCCATTTTGAGGGGGGTATTTCGAGAAAATACGGTAGTTGAATGGGTAATGTTTTGAAAAGATGCGTTTTTATTTTATCACCATTATTATAATAACAACTTCATTAATTCACACTTTTGTGTGCCGTTTCAGCTGAATTTTCAATGACCATTTGTGCACCAGCTGGGGCTCTTCACAGTTTCCCCTGCACTAGAGAATTTCCTACTGCACATTTTCTGTGTTTTAATAGAGGTGAGATTATACTTATTGGACTGCATGCTAGAAGGAATGTTACTGTTTACTTTCCTGAATGAAGTTGAATATTGTGCACCAAATTTTCAAACACTGATTCAGAAAACTAATCGGGGGGGGGGGCTTAATCTTGTGATGAAAAAACGCCATGGCGCTGCCGCCAAAGCAAAAAACGCCATGGCGCTTGGCGCTATTTTGCTGTGGCGCTTGGCGCCATGCCCATGAAAAGAGCCATGGCGCTTTTGGCGCTTGGCGCTATTTTTGACTGGCGCCAGGAACAAATAGCCTGGCGTTGGCGCTTGGCGCTAGCACCAAAGCAAAAAGCGCCATGGCACTTCTGGCGCTTATCGCCATTTTGCTCTGAGGCCATTGGCGCTTGGCGCTATTTTTGACCGGTGCCAGGAACAAATTGCCTGGCGCTGCGTGTCGGAAAAGCGCCATGGCGCTAGGAGGAGCCAAAGTTCTGGCGCTTTTTACATCACTAGTCTAATCAGACTACCGTATTTCATCAAATTACTCCCCGGGGGTTTATTTTTTGAGAGAAAAACGTGAAAAATGCAACAATAACTACCATTTATAAGTTTTTACAGCCTTATATAAGGATGTAGATGGTATAAACGATGTTCTAACATAACACAGTAAGTGTTTTGAACGTCTGTTATGCATTTCCCGGACCACAAATTCATAGTGCCCATTTTGAGGGGGTTGATTCATTGATAATTGTTGTATTTTTATACTTCTGGGTAAGTTACAAACAACAAATTGGTACTGGGAGTTCAAAAAATTTCTGGCGAAATAATAAGCCCCCCTCGAAATACCCCCGTTTAACCCCTCTCAAAATTCTCACTCTGAAACAATCACCCCCAGGGGGGTATTTCGAGGAAATACGGTAGTTAACATAAAAAGCCAAAACTTCAAATAGTGATCTCCGCGGACCGCACGCTTTGCATTTTTCTGAAGGTAATACTCCATCATGACGTCATCGTTAATAAAATAAAAATAGTTCCAGCAAAAAAAGAAACAAAATTACAGAAAAAAAACAATCGGCAGTTGTTCATCACTCCACCTTTTCCTTTTTGAAATGTTTTTCTTTTTATGAAAGTGAATACTACATAAGTATCCTGCTAGCGCATTATGGATCAAGACATAAATAATTTTGGGCGCATACTTTGCGGTCCGCCGAGTATAATTGTATTCAAGGATTAAAAAATGTCAATTCTGGGGGTTGTGTTATTCAAGGGGACAGTTTTTCTCACTCCGCTGACTCAAGTTCTGCACTTGGCTTCAGGGCAACTTAGGTTTGAGGATTTATTGTAGTATTTATGGTGAGGTTATTTCCTTGTTGAAAGTGTTATAATATAAAGAAAACATGCATCTATAGAATGTTTAACATTTATGTCTAAGATTTTCCGTTGATCCCTCTCAAGAGTTCAAGTACTTTATGCACTATTTGCTTCATTCATTTGAAAAGTCAAAATCATTTAAAAAGCAGGAACCATTGAAAAACATCATAATTATATTGTATCATGTGTCAAAATCATCAGAAGTGTCCATGCTTATCAACCTCTTTCACTTGCCCTACCCTTCCCTCGACCTTCTCACCCTCTCCGACTTTTCACAGGTGGAGGCCTGGGGGCAGTTCCGCAAATTGAGAAGTGACAAGTGAAATGGCAAAAGCGAAGTGAAATGAGAAGTAAAGTGGCAAGAGCGACGAGAAATTACTTTTTTTTTCTTTACTTCACTTTTGTCAATTTACTTGCAATTTCACTTCACACTTTTCATTTTACTTTGCTTTTGCCATTTCACTTCTCACTTCTCAATTTGCGGATCTGGCACCTGGGCTTAGGTTTGGGCTTGGGCTTGGGCTTCCCGATCTTCGGATTGTATTGAATCATTCTCTTAGCCCTCCCTTGATTGCCAAATTTCTTCAGTGGTGTTCTCCCTGAGTCTTCACCAGCTGCAGAGTTTTTGGGAAATTTCAACTATATTGTCTATGAATATTTCTTGGTGAGACACAACTGAGGCAGCTCACCTTGCACAGCAACGATACTCACGATGAGAAGGAGCACCAGGCATTTTTTGTAGTCCATTTTTTTTTTTTTTTTGTCTCTCAAGGGAATGAAAATAAGGATTTCTGTATTTCTTTTATACTCCTATTTTACAGACTGCCCTTTTGTTCAAAAAAATGTGTTGTCCCAGTGAACAAACCTGCTGCATGTTTGTATTGCACCCTCTACAGATTTAACACTGTCCTTTCATTCAAATCTCAGTGTAAATGGGTACCTAATGTTATGAAAATATGCATTATCTTTCTCTGCCCATTATTATTTTCACATATTCTCTCATTCATACTTCTGCCCATTATAATTTTTATGTACCATTTCAGCTGACATAAAAATAACAATGACAAAGGTTGTACCGACCTAGGCTCGCTTGGCATGTAAACCGCTTGGCATCTAGACTCGTTGCGGGGGTCTCATGGGGGAGGGCTGCTCAGCTATCTACCGAGGCTACTATAACCTGATCCCGACACAAATCGCTCAACTATCTAGGTATGCATGTGGAACAAACTTTGAGCAATTTTTCCCCCATTTTTACTCAAAATCGCTGAAGTTTGCTCCATTTTGCCGTGTACCGTATTTCCTCGAAATACCCACAGGTGGTTTATTTTTTGAGAGTGAGAATTTTGAGGGGGGGGGGATTTCGAGGGGGGATACTATTTCGCCAGAATTTTTTTGAAATCCCAGTACTAAATCGTTGTTTGAAACGTATGTAGACGTCAAAAAATGTAACAAAATCGGCATTTATAAGACTCTATAGACTTGTATAAGTATGTAGACGGTACATAAATATAAACACTGTTCTCACATAACACGGTCATTGTTTTTAATGTGTGTTCTGCATTGCATGGATGACAAATCGCAGCTTTTGTCATTTACGTTCTCTATACACTAAATTGGGGGAGGGAATATTTCTGGGGAGGGGTTTCTAAGTTCATAGTGTCCATTTTAAAGGGGGTATTTCGGGGAAATATGGTATATCATATATATTTTAGCCCCAGCGAGCACCCAGAATAATTTTCAGCTATTTATCCTTTGGAGGAGAGATTTGCTATCTATGAAACCCCCGCGAGGGTTAAAACCTTGGAAACCCCTGATCCGTTGTCTACATGCCAAACAGTTTACATGCCACCAGGCACAGGGCCATTTGCACCAGCTGGAGCTGGAGCTCTTCACACTTTGCGTTGCTCTAGAGATTTTCCAACTGCACATATTGTATGCTTTGATCAGAGTGGGATTCTTCTTCTTGGTGAATTTGATGCACAATTTCTCACTTTATTCTGCTAAGTACAGTGAAATTGATTTTTTATAGCATTCAGTTCAATCAATTCACAACTGTCATTAGCATTCAAAATAATTTTGTGGAATAACAATATATATCCCAGAATCTGGGAAAATAATAAATATACAAAAATATTTTGAGCTTATAAGAAAGTATAACTAATTTACAAAAAAAATCAGCCTTATAAATCAGCTCAAACGCTTGAAAAATCACTCGTGCTTTATTTCGATTTCGTGATATTTTGGGCTTTATTTATACTCGTTGTATAAATTGGGAAAGATTATTTCAGTTTATGTGATTGACATTTTTTAAATTGTGGGGTGTTATTGAAGAGTTGTAGTTTATATGGTAACGAAAAAAATGAACATAAACCGAAGATTGCAATGCTAACAAAAAAAAATGGAAAATTAAATGTGTTAAATACCATCTAAATAACGTAAATACTTCAGTAGTTGAGGCACTTGAATGTTAAAAATTTTATCTCTCATCCTGACTAGGGTTGGCCGATGTTTTTTTTTAAACGTTTTTTTTTTTTAAAAAAACGTTTTTAAAAAAAAAAAACATGACGTCCGAAATGTTTTTTTTTTTAAAAAAAACATCGGCCAAAATTTTTAGTACTAAGCACTAGGTATTTTGCAAAATTTTTGCGCGCAAGCGCGCAATTTCACACACAAATTGACATTGGTGGTTGTTTTCATTGGTTTTGTTGCATTTTTAGTATCAAAACATCCATTTCTATGTGCTACCATGGGTGAATAAGCCGACATATGTTGCTGTAATATATAATATTGAGGTAATGTGCTTCCATGTACCTCCACAGTGTGTAACTTCACTCCCAAAGTAACAACCTCCTTTTATAACCTTGTTTGATCACCATTCCGTGCCAAACTTTACCTGAAGTGACGAACATTTGACTATAAGGCGATATACGAACAATATGTCGACGAAAAATGGATATTTTTGACACAAATCACCACTTATAGTGCTATCCCATGGCTCCACAGCCATTATATGGTCATATTTAACATCACAGAGTATTGCCAGTGTCTGATATACCTATATATGTTGACACTAAATCATATCTGGGAGCTTTTAAAAAAAACGTTGTTTTTTTTTAAAAAACATCGAGTTAAAAAAAAACGTTTTTTTCCAACCCTAATCCTGACATCTTGGCGCCATTACTGGCACCATCCAAAACAATGGCGCCGGGTGCCGAATTCACACCAACGAACATGGCGCCAAGGGCGCCATGGCTCCAATCGAACTAATCGCGCCAGGCGTCAGATGGTGCCACAGAAAATGGCGCCAGGCGCCAATAGCGACATGGCGCAGGCACCCTTTGGCGCCATTGAAGGGCACCAGCGCCGTGGCGCCATTCCATTGACTACATGTGATCTACAAAGTGCGGCAATTTAGACCAACGCTTTAGATTTTGAATAACGTTTAACGCTAGGGTGCCAACTTTCCATTTTCCGTTTCTGCAGGCAAATTTTTACTGTTTCCGTTTTCCAGTTGCTAAAATTTTTTCCATTTACGTTTCCATTTGTCTGGCTCATTTTCCGTTTTCCAGCTAAATTTGCAGTCTTTCCGCCTTTTTTGTTTTCTGGTTCTAATGCCTGTTTTTCCAACTTTTGTTCACTTTTCAGCTCAATTTTCTGTTTTCTGTTTCTATCTAGGTATGTTTCGGTTTAAGCCCCTATCGAATAAACCCCCCTCAAAATTTGCTGACGAAATCATATACCCCCGGGGGTTATTTCAAGGAATTTACGGTATATTCCCCAAGTTCTAACCCAAAATTGTGAAAAACCGATAACACACAGTGACGCAATCGTAAATTAATTCAATATTTGTTCCACCGTGGTAAAAATACCGCAATGGAGTTTTACATTTTCTGCAAATATTTTAGAAATTGAGAACCTGTCCAGACCAGTTTGTTCTGACGTTTTTCACTGTTTACAGTGACAAATTTATTGACCGCGTGAGAATCACGTCGTCTGAATTTCTACAGTATTCGTTTGAATAATAAACCATTTTTGGTGCTGCGCGACACAAGTTTGTTGTGCGTTGGAACGTGTTCCGACCGTAATTGTAATTTGATTAGTATGCGATGTGTAGTGATGGAAAAGAAAAATGGCTGAATTGGCGCCAGCAAAAGAATAGCGCCAATGTCGCCATTAAGAACAATGGCGCGTGCCGGATGGCGCCTTAAAAATGAGCGGCAAGCGCCAATGACGCCATTTCATCACTAAAGCCGGAATTACAGCTCAGCGGCGTTTGACGTGAAATGATGACGTCATAAAATTGATTATATCAAAATAGACATAGGTACAGCGTTGAAATTTCAGAATTTGATAGTTTTAGTAATTGTGTGTAATGTCCTAAAAAAAATTAAGAAAATAATTATTATTTAATAAGTTATTAATTTTACATCAAAATTTACACATTCTACGTCAACATTTCACGTCAAACATGTTACGTCACCAAAAAATGTTGACGTTGAATTAATAACTACTTAAATAACAATTATTTGATAAAATGTTTTTGGGACATTACACACAATTACTAGAACTATCTAATTCTGAAATTTCAATGCTGTACCTATGTCTATTTTGATGTAATCAATTTTTCGACGTCATCATTTCACGTCAAACGCCGCTGAGCTGTTATTCCGGCTTTACAATGTGATTGTTTCTGTCGCCTCTGAACGACCCCACCAGAAACAGCCGTCCGTTCACGCGGAGTTTTGGTCACGATAAAGAGATGAATTAATATATTGTCCATGACAAGTTGGAGATCATGGGCCAGTTCCGCATGTGTCAAATATAAGAGTTAAAGTTTAAATGTCACGTGAAATTACAAATGGCTAGTGATGGAGAGGCACCGGGGCACTGGTGCCCCAGTGCTGGTTCGGTGCAGTGCCCTTTTTCGAAGGTGCCCTGTCGATACCAGTGCCATTTTTTCAGAATAGCACCAGTGCCAGTGCGGTGCGGTGCCATTTATTGCCGGTGCCAATGGTGTTAGCACCAGGAACAAGTGAAAGGCACCGGCCAAGTGTAGTGATGGAAAGGCACTGGGGCACCGGTGCCCCGGTGTTGCGCACCAAAGGGACCAGCACCAGTTCTGGGGCAGTGCGGTTAGCATTCAAAAAAATCACTGATTTTTTGGAAAATATATATAAAAATATCACTCCAAATTTAGAAAAAATATAAATATATATAAATCACTCTAGGTCTCAAGAAAATACAATTAAATTACTGAAAAAATAACTCTAAGCTTGAAAAAAATTACAAAAAATCACTTGCCCTTTATTTATTTTTCAAGCAATATTCAGGGCTTTGTTTACAATTTGCAAGCAAAAAATGTACTGTACTAAATCCCACAGTCATTTATTATCATTCCACAATATTTATACAATATTTTACAAATGAAAACATTAAACAAATATCAGAACAATAAAATTCAACCTACAACCTCAATGACAAGTTAAAAAACATTTTTGCACTCAACCTTGAGCGCCTGGTTGTCCAATGGACATTTGGCTAAATAGGTGCTCAGCAATTACTAAAACAATTGACATCTTTGTCACACACAAAATGAAAACTAAGTGATGGTGATATCACCATTTGTCATCATTTGAGTTTTCACAGCAAAGATGGATCTGTGAAGCATGTGGAAGCAGGCTGGATGCGTGTGAAGTGGCATGCTTCCACGCAATTTCACCCGCTTCCACCAACATCATGAAAATCTTGGTAAAGTGTCTTCCACCCGCTTCACGTAGCTTCACCCTCTACACGCATCCAACATGTGGAAGACACTTCACAACGCAAGCGCTTCCACACGCTTCCCCTATACATACATTTGTGTGGGAGTGCCATATTAAGAAGCGTGAAGTGTCTTCATCAAGATTTTTGTGATGTGTGTGGAAGCTCCAGCATTCTTGGTGGATCGTCGGGAAGTGTTGGCAGGAAGAAACTTCATGATGCTTTACCGCGCATCCACACAACTATTTTTTGCGGTGTTTCACATTAGGTAAACACAAGGCCAAATTAGTGACTTGCCAACACCACCTGTCAAAAATTCATGCCATATGGAAACTGACCATATACATTCGATAGTGGAAAACTGTATAATCTCATCACTTTTGGCCATTTCAGTTTTTAAAAAGTCATGGTGAAAGTGTAGGCACAATATCTTAACACAAAAATGCTCTACATGAACATAGAACGATTTTCTGGAGAAAATCACTCACAAAATTGTTTTGCCCAGATTACATGTTTTAGTCATAAAGTGCAATCATTAAACCACAATGTATCTAGTACAAGTGATTTTCTCAGTGATTTTTTTTCGAATTTAAAAATATATATAAATATATCACTCAAAATTTAAGAAAAATATAAGTATATATAAATCACGGGTTATTTATATTTTTTGCGATTTTCAAAAATATAAATCACGGGTTATTTTTTGAATGCTAAGTGCGGTGCCCTTTTTCGAGGGTGCCCTGCCGGTTCCGGTTCCATTTTTTAGGAGTAGCACTGGTGCCGGTGCGGTGTGGTGCCGTTTTTTTGAAGGTGCCAAAGGTGCTAGCACCAGGGCCAAAGTGAAAGGCATTGGGAAAGGTACCAGCCAAGTCTTCATAGGGTGTAGAATTTCATCCACAGCATGTGCTCATTCATATTTGAAAGGCAGCAATATATTTACCCAACTGTTTTTAGTCTACTGTATTTCCTAGAAATACCCCCCTCAAAATGGGCACATTGAATTTGTGGTCCGGGAAATGCATAACAGACGTTCAAAACACTTACTGTGTTATGTTATAACATCGTTTAAGTTGTAGTGCCACTACATTGTATTATTTACATGTATTTACTCTGCAGTTGAGTAGGTTCTGGGTTCACTTCTGAACCCCTAAACTTCATGTTTCAGCCAATCCTTTATAAGTGGCTGTTTGTGTGTATTAACCAGTTCAGTTCTTTTGCCTGTTCTCTTTTGCACTTCAGTAAATGAAGTTTATCTAACAACCTGAGGAACGTGTCGCACGGCGACGGTGCCCAAATAACAATTAAAAAGCGCACTCCGAACGCCTCCACTCCTCACTCTTGTTGGCACCAGGTGACCTCGGCTCCGCATTTCTGAGGCTCACAAAGTCAAATAGCACCCCGGGTACAGACTGCCATTGCTCTGAGCCCCGTGGGTGCAACATGGTGATCGTACGGGTTTAATATAAGCCAACGCGAACCCGCCCCCAACTGTCCCCCGGCGACATTGGTGGCACCCACCCCAGTTGGCGGCAGCACCGTTAGCAGAGTAGCGGCCCCCGCCCTGCCGTCCAGAACCAGCGACATGCAAAGTGCGCCACACGAGCGACAGAAGTGACACAAGATGTCAGCAGATAAAACCCCAGCAGCGGGAATGGTAGAGGCGACCACGCGCCACCAAGTGACATACACAGAGCGTGAATTCAGTGAGATGGTCACACAATGGGGTGACAGGCGACAAAGGAAGTCCCTCATCAATGCAATTGAATCGATCAACAAGTATCGAGGAACGGACTGGCCGAAAGGCACAGTAGCTGCCAAAGACAGCAATGCAACGCTTGCCCGCCGCCTCCTGCGCCTTGCTGACAAATACTTCAAATCAGTCTCAGTGGACCAGATCGTCATGGATGACCCCGACCGCACAGATAGCGAACTCAGCGAGGACAGTGAGGATGGTGACAAAACAAACAACCAGCCAGTAATACGCCCCACAAGAGACCCACGTGACTCAATATCCCCCACCCCATTCGCCGAAATGAAGGCCCAGACATCAGACCTTGCCGCCATGGCATCTCTATTCCAGCAGCAGTTTGAGCAGCAGCAGAGGCGGGCAGAGCAACAGGACAGGCGCATGGAGCAACAAGACAGGCGCATGGAGCAACTGACCCGAATGGTTGCAAATGTCACAACAACGACCCCATCACAAACCCCAGGCCAGCAGAGACGCAATGAAGATCCATGGAAATGGACATCAGAGGACCGCCTGGCAATGCTGACACAGGGACCATTGCTCAACCAGATGATTGAGTATATGGAAAAGTTTGTTATTGCGCCAGAAGATGGACTGCAGCCCCTGTCCACTATCCACCCCCCACGAGACAAGGTCGGCGTTGGCCATGTGGCGACCACTGCCAGCAAACAGCTCAAATTTGATGGCGACAAAAGCAATAACACAGGCCCATTCAGGTTCTGGCTCCACATGGTCATACAGCAGGCCATGGGTATCCCCGAATGTCAACAGCAGTTGTTTTGGAACCACGTGTTTGCACAGTGCCTCACCGGAGATGCCCAGAACAAGTACCGCGCGATCCGCGTCAACAAACGCCACGACATCCTATATGTGGTGAACAACCTTGTGGAGGCGTACCGATTTGAACACACTGTGCATGCAGTATCAGAATGGTACAACCTCAAACCAGAAACTGGAGAATCTGCATCTGAGTTCCACACACGCCTGTGTGCCAATTTCCACCATGTCAGTGAGACAATGTCAGACTATGACCGGCAACGCATGATCGGGGACAAGTTCTTTGCAGAAGCCCCAAAATTGGCACCTGTCAGCTGCTGGTATATGTGGCGCACAAGATGGCAAGAAGGCGGCTGCACATTGAACATGGCAATTGCCAACATGGATGCAGCCAGGAAGGAAGCAGACCAGACCCGCGCCCAGCGGCGAGAAGAACAACGGGATAGGCGGGGCCGACCACGCCACAATACAAATTGGTACGCTGAGCCAGAGGCGGAAAGTGCAAGCTGTGAAACTGAAAGCATCAGAGCCACATTTGACCCAAAGTCCCACAAAGGCCCATGGTGCACATTTTACATGCATCGCGCTCCCATGCCCCACGACCCCACAAAGTGCTACATCAACAACAAATCACCTGAGTACCAGGTGGACAGGGCTGAAAGAGTCAAGCAGTCCTTGGCACGGCAAGGCAAAACCAAGAGTGATGCCAAGCGCAACATGGAGCAAAAATGCAGAGAGCTGGGGATCCCATACAAAGAAGAGGCCCCAGCCAGCCGATGCACAAAAGAAGAGTATGAAGAAGACAACGAGTCATGGGCAGGCTGTACAGAGGATGAAGATGAAAAAGTGGAAGCTCTCCTCGAGGGTTGGATGCCAACTGTGGCAAGTGCCAGAGAAAAAACCATGCAAATTCCCAAAACAAACCCCGACCCAATTGCCACGATCATCTTTATGGGGGTTCCATTCATCGGGCGCATTGACACGGGATGCAGCATTGGCTTGTTTGTTGAAGACACGGCACTGGAAAGTATTTGGAAAAATGCCAAAGCCAACCCGACAGAAGAACGGGCAAAATTCCGCCCATACACAAATGGCCACATTTGTACCTCAGGACACATAATCAAACAAGATTGCTTACGCGTCTATGATATGACAGTCAAGCATCAAACACCAGATGGCCAGTGGCACAGCGACACCCTGCCAGCAATAGTGAAACTCATGGCATCCCTGCCAGCAGGACACCCACTACTGATTGGAGGAGCGGCAATTTGGGGACCACTGCAGGTAGTGCGCACTGCCCACTGCGAGTTGGACAGATTGTCACATGAATACACAGAGACACCAACAAACTGCGGGGAACATGTGAAGACCATTACAAACTGGAATCCCCCAACTCAACCCATCGCAAATGTACCCAGCCCCAGGTATTGTACCAACTCCAGTCTACATACTCGCAAGCCCAACTACAAAATTTCACCAGCATCGGGAATTGGCGGCAGTAACCACAAAGGAGACCCCCCTAACCCAATGACTGCTGAAGCCAGGCTGTGGAAAGAATGCAACCAACTACGCCAGATGGTCAAGGTGTTGGAAGCAAAACTGCAAGTGGTACAGGAGGAGAAAAAGTTGGAACAAATGTTTGCAGCCACCGGGGACAACAGCAGCAGGCACCCATGGCAACCGTCGGCGGACCAAATTATTTCAGCGTGCCTGACCCCGCAGCATGACCGAGCACTGAAGGGCTCTGCGAGGAGTGGCTGCCCAGACCCAATGCAGACACCAGTTGCAGTAACCCATATTGAGGCAGCACTGGAAAAGTCCCCTCCTGCCACTCCACCATCGACAATCAGCACATCGATCAACCAAGTACCATGTCACTCTGACCAACTGCAGCATGCAGGAGACATATTGACCAATGGACAATTTCAAGCCCATCCACCAGCCAGGATGTCCAATGGACAAAGAAATCGCAAGAAGAAACGCAAGAAAAACTCCAAATCTGGACGATAAGGCATGATTGTGACATCTTCCATTTGGTGTGATATTTGGTGAAAAATTTGTATTTTGAATTGCTGTTTACTACTTTTTGTTTTTTCAATTTTGCTGGATTTTTATGGGTTTTTTTCTTGTCAGTTCCCCCCTGTAGGGTGAACTTGGGGGGGACTGTTGTAGTGCCACTACATTGTATTATTTACATGTATTTACTCTGCAGTTGAGTAGGTTCTGGGTTCACTTCTGAACCCCTAAACTTCATGTTTCAGCCAATCCTTTATAAGTGGCTGTTTGTGTGTATTAACCAGTTCAGTTCTTTTGCCTGTTCTCTTTTGCACTTCAGTAAATGAAGTTTATCTAACAACCTGAGGAACGTGTCGCACGGCGACGGTGCCCAAATAACAATTAAAAAGCGCACTCCGAACGCCTCCACTCCTCACTCTTGTTGGCACCAGGTGACCTCGGCTCCGCATTTCTGAGGCTCACAAAGTCGAATAGCACCCCGGGTACAGACTGCCATTGCTCTGAGCCCCGTGGGTGCAACAATACCATCTACATCCTTATATAAGGCTGTAAAAACTTATAAAGAGCCAGCAAATATAAATGGGTTTTTGATTTTGAAAATTTAATCAATTTTCATTCGACCCCAAATAAAAGTTGGGGCGAGCCACCCAGCTCAGTTTGTAGTCCCAACATTTCTCTACAGGAACCCCCGGGATGACCCCTGCAGCTGCACCTGATGAGCAGCTACAGGGGTCATCCTGGGGGTTCCTGTAGAGAAATGTTGGGGCTACAAACTGAGCTGGGTGGCTAGCCCCAACTTTTATTTGGGGTCGGATGAAAATTGATTAAATTTTTCAAAATCAAAAACCCATTTATATTTGCCGGCTCTTTAAATGGTGGTTATTGTTGCATTTTTCACGTTTTTCTCCCAAAATCTGAAAAAATAACCCCTGGGGGAAATTCGAGGAAATACAGTATATTTTTTCTGGAGAAAGTGTAAAATGGGTATTTGTTCAAACAGAAAACGTTAAGTTAGTATTTTCCACAGAAAAAGTCAGTATTTTTCAAATTTTTACTCTGATATACAAAAAGATGTGTTTTTCTCTCCTGCTAAGTATTTCTTATGAAAGTGTATTATGTTTGTCACTTCCTTTTTGGCAAAATGACATTTTCTGTCCACTAAAAATACGTTTTCTTTACTCGCGTACTTTCAAAAAATATGCGAGTAAGTGAGTACCGGTATTTTTTCACAAGGAAACGTAAACGTATTTACACAGTACTTGAGTATCCGTATTTGTCGGATAAACGTAACAACTATGTGCTAAAGGTGTGGTCTCTAAGAAAATACCCGATAAATACTTCGGACACTCCAGTCTCGTGCGGTGCCTTTCGGTGCTAGCACCGGCAACCGGCTGGTGCCACAGAGTACCGTTGCTATTTTTTCCAAAATGGCACCAGTGCTGGTGCGGTGCAGTGGCATTTTTTGCCGGTGCCCAAGGTGCCAGGTGTCATTTTGACGCAATGGCACCAGTGCCGGTGCGGTGCCATTTTTTCCGGTGCCTTTTCCATCACTAGCCAAGTGTTCATGGGGTGTAAAATTTGTCCACAGCATGTGCTTTTTCATATTTTAAAAACAACAAAAACAACAACTATTTTGGTCCACTTGAGAAAAACATCCCATCAAATATACTTTTTGATCATGATGTTCTTAAATCATCAATATTATCTTTCTTTCACCGTTTGTTCATAATTTGTTGTCAGTTTATGACAGAAAATAGTTACATTCTCTGTATTCACTTAATTAACTATCAATCCCAGTGAGTAGACAATAATGACTATGTGTATTGGTTCCAATATGAAATAGTGATTAGCTATTTATATGTATTGGAATAAAAAAATGAATTCTTTTTTATTCCAATTTATTGTGATTTTCCATTTGTGTCTTCATTTTGAACTTTACTTTCACTCTCATAACTTCACTCTTAACTAGTGATGGAAAAAACGCCAGGACTTTGGCGCCAAGCGCCAAAAGCGCCATGGCGCTTTTCCAGAGCCGGCGCCAGGAACCAATGGCGTCAGAGCAAAATGGCGCCAAGCGCTAGAATCGCCATGGCGCTTTTTGCTTTGGCGCCAGCGCCAGGTGTTTTGTTCCTGGCGCCAAACAAAATTAGCGCCAAGCGCCAAAATCGCCATGGCGCATTTCTTGTGTGCGGCGCCAAGCGCCAATGCCGCCACGGCAAAGTAGCGCCAAGCGCTTTTTCCTTCGGCGCTAATGCCAGGCGCCAGCGCCATGGCGCTTTTCCATCACTACTATTAACGTTACTCTTAACTTTAGTGAGGAGTGAAATGAGAAGAAAAGTTTAAAGAAAAGTGAATTGAGAAGTGACGAGTGAAATGAAGCAAATTTTCAAGGTTTTCTTTAACTTCTCACTTCTGAATTTACTCAGCTTTTAACTGTTTACATGTCACTAAAATTTTTTTCTCCACTTGCGGATTTGGCACCAGGGGCCAGTTCCGCAAGTGACAAAGTAAATAGTAAAGATTTACTCTCAACTCTTTACATATGTCTCTTTACTTTTAACTTTACATTTTACTTAACTCTTTACTTTGCTACTTGCGGAACCGGTCCAGCTTAACATGGGGGATTTATCCGAGAGAAACTTTATCAAAGATATACGGTATCTTAATTGCATTAGGCGCCCGTCACTTCGAAACAAAATGTGTCTGGTGAATTAAATTTGTTGGCGGAATTTTACGAGCGCTCGATTTTTTTGGTATTCACCTTCGATTTCTAGTATAATTTAAAATATGGTTCTGATTAGGGTTCAAACGGGACCAGTTTTTTTCGGACCGGGACCGGGACCGGGACTAGGGTGTCGAGACAGGGGCCGGGACCGGGACTAGGGTGTCGGGAACGGGACCGGGCCGGGACTGGCTGTTTCAATTGCCGGGACCGGGACCGGGACTGGGGTGTCGGGACCGGGACCGGGACTGGGGTGTCGGGACCGGGAACACCTCAGTCCCGGAAATTTGTCGAGCCAAGCACCGGGACCATGTAAGCTGTGATATGTTAGTGTGATATATTATACCCATCCAATGTGTTTCCACATAGTATTTGCACTACGTGGATCACCACTCTCAACGTATTAGCATTTTCTTATAATATTTTCAACGTCTTATCAGTACCACTGAAAAATTCCGGGACCGGGACCGGGATTGGCTTTTTCAAATTGTCGGACCGGGACCGAGACCGGGACTGGGTGGTCGGGACCTGGACCGGGACCGCCCCAGTCCCGACTTTTTGCCGAGCCATGTACCGGGACAGCGGTCCCGTTTGAATTCTAGTTCTGATCAGATTTAAACTCCAGTTTAACTCTCTTTTTGCATTTATGTACAATTTACCGATAATTTTATGTAGGTATCAGATGCATTTATTTATCTACTTGTCGTTGCGTCCATGAGTCCGTGTCACAGTTGACATTTGGTATTTACATTTACTCTTAAATATGCATACAACTACGTACTGAGTAAATACCCATGGTTACAATACCTAATTAAATCTACCTACCGTATTTCCTCGAAATACCCCCCTCGTTTGACCCCCACCCCCCTCTCGAGACCACTATGAAACAATCACCACAAACACACGTTAAAACAATGTCGGAATCACGTTAGAACAGTGTTTATACCATCTACGTACTACTATTAGTCTACAGGAGTCTTACCATGTCAGTTATTGATGCATTTTTCTACCCCAGCGCACATCACAAACAACGATTTTGTACTAGGATTTCAAAAAAGTTCTTGTGAAATAATAACCCCCCCCCTCGAAATACCCCTCGTTTAACCCCCCCCCCCCCTCTCGGGACCACTATGAAACAATCACCCCCCGGGGGGTATTTCGAGGAAATACGGTAAATATTTGTTTTTCACCACTTAATTTTATGTGGAAACAAGCTTTTTTACAGCAATTCTGATTTCTATTTTCTGTAATGCTGCGATTACAGCTCAGGCGTAAATTTGATTATGGGCGTAAAATGTATTACAGATGTATGGATAAAGATACCACATTTTTATTTCAGTCAAAGAAAACTTAGATGCAGACGTTTCTTGTGTCCAAAGCTCATGAGTTTATTTTAATTGTACTGGGAGTTATGAATTTGAGCACAATTTTTCAATTATGAGCTGTAAGTTGCGTAAAATTAGGGTATAAAATTTAAAAAATTTGCACCAAAATTCATAACTTCTAGTACAATTAAAATAAACTGATGAGCTTTGGACACGAGCAACATCTGCATGTGCCCTTTCTTTGACTGAAATTACAACACCATATCTTAATCGATTCACCTGTTTTAATTAATTTTACGCCCAAAAATCAATTTTACGCCCAGTGAATTTTACGCCCGAGCTGTAATCGCAGCATAAAACTGCAAAAAACGTTCTAAACGTCCCGTTAAATTATACGGAATCAAACATTACTTACCTATATTTATACATGCAACGTCCACCATTCATTCTACCTATTTAGATTATAAATACGTGCATCCCGAATCTAGCTGAAAAACTTTTACTCTCGCTGCCGGCATTTTTTGGTGCTAAAAAAGTACCTAATCAGATAAATGGCATCGACAAAACTTTCGAGTCTCATAAAAATGATCTCAGTGGAGCCGATAATCATTGCGGCATATGTGGCGGATGGATTTCTGTCGTCTGTACAGCCGAGGGTAAATTTCATACCTTTTAATTTGCTACCGTATATTCTCGAATAAACCGCGTGTGAGAGACTTGGAGAGAAACACCGTTTTTGGTTTGACCTAAACTGAAGGTTTTAATAGGAGTGCAAAGTAGTGTAAATACATGGGTGCATATGCGTCAGTATACTTGGCGGACATCACACTTAGTATGGAAACCTACCGTAACATAGCTGAATAATGAACCAAATGTTGTATACTTTTATCATAATATTTCGTTTTTACTATGGAATAAATGATCACGAAATTTATCAGGAAATTTTATTACCGTATTACCTCGAATAATCCCCCCCTTGAATTAACCCCCCCCCCTCGAAATACCCCCCTAAAATTCGGCTGAGGAAATAATACCCCCCCCCCCCTCGAAATACCCCCCCTAACATTGAGTGTAAAGAGAAATACCGCAGTTTGTGATCTGTACACTGCAGAACACACGTTAAAACTGAAGATTGAGTGACGTTAGGGAAGGGTTTATGTGTATATACAGTTATATACACCTATAAAGACATGTACATCTATGTAATTGTTCAATTTTTCTACGTCCGAGTATGGGGAATTTCCAAAAATTTCTGGCGAAATAATAGACCCCCCCTAGAATAAACCCCCCCCCCTCGAATAACCCCCCCCCCCTCGAATAAACCCCCCCTCGAATTATCCCCCCCTCAAATTTTGCTGGCGAAATAATAAACCCCCTGGGGGTATTTCGAGGTAATACGGTAATTTTATTATGGTAGGATTCTGCGCATACTTAGCGGTCCGTCGAGTACACTTAAAAAAAATTTAATCTGCTCACAAAAACTAATCAACAAATGCCCGTTCGTGTGCTCGCAGGCGATGAGAACAAAGATCGAACAGGTCTACTTGCCGGTCAGTGATGTTTTGTTACACCGCAAATCCTCGAATAAGTTCCCCATTTAATAAGTCCCCCTCTGTTCGCCAGGTGAGGAAAAATAACTTCCCCCTTGAATAACCCCCTCCTTTTGTATAACTCCCCCCTGTTCGCCAGGTGAGGAAAAAGAACTTCCCCCTTGAATAACTCCCTCCTCTTGTATAACTCCCCATTGTTCGCCAGGTGAGGAACAATGACTTCCCCCTTGAATAACTCCCTCCTCTTGTATAACTCCCCCCTGTTTGCAAGGTGAGGAACAATAACTTCCCCCTTGAATAACTCCCTCCTCTTGTACAACTCCCCCCTGTTCGCCATGTGAGGGAAAATAATCTCCCCCTTGAAAAACTCCCTCCTCTTGTATAACTCCCCCCTGTTCGCCAGGTGAGGAACAATAACTTCCCCCTTGAATAACTCCCTCCTCTTGTATAACTCCCCCCTGTTCGCCAGGTGAGGAAAAATGACTTCCCCCTTGAATAACTCCCTCCTCTTGTATAACTCCCTACTGTTCGCCAGGTGAGGAACAATGACTTCCCCCTTGAATAACTCCCTCCTCTTGTATAACTCCCCTCTGTTCGCCAGGTGAGGAAAAATAACTTCCCCCTTGAATAACTCCCTCCTCTTGTATAACTCCCCCCTGTTCGCCATGTGAGGGAAAATAACTTCCCCCTTGAAAAACTCCCTCCTCTTGTATAACTCCCCCCTGTTCGCCAGGTGAGGAACAATAACTTTCCCCTTGAATAACTCCCTCCTCTTGTATAACTCCCCCCTGTTTGCCAGGTGAGGAAAAATAACTACGCCCTTGAATAACTCCCCCTGGAAATGATGCAGCAAAAATTTTTAAAAAACTATTCGATGAAGACAGACAGGCAAAATTAAGCTACGCCTGGGCCGAGTCATCGAATGCAAATATAATGCAGTGCAGTGTGTGAAACGAAAAAAATACAAAAGAATGTTAGCCTACGGCGGCGCTGACAGCAGATACATGTGTACACATACCTACATGCGTATTTGAATGAAACGGATGCCGATCAACATGATATTTTAGGATGAATACCGAAAATCCTCGAATAAGACCCCCCCTCGAATAACTCCCCCCCCTTGAATAAGTCCCCCCTGCTGGCGGGGTGAGGAAAAAATAACTCCCCCCCTTGAATAACTCCCCCCTCTTAACAACTCCTCCCTCTTATGAAAAGGATACAATGCAAAACTATGAAAGAATAGTACCCTATGACAGCGACAGCAAATACATAATGTGTACGCAGTGTATACACATTGTTTTGTTGTTATTGGACGGTGAAATACGTGAATAAAACGAGTTTACGTACTGCATCCATACAATGAATTAAGTCCACGTTTGCTGAGGAAATAATAACTCCCCCCTCGAATAACTCCCCCCCTTGAATAACTCCCCCTCCAAAACGTCTGACAAAAAAATAACTCCCCTGGGGTCTTATTCGAGGATTTAGGGTACTTTGTTTTTGTTGTTGTGGAACTGTTAAATACCGGGATTTCATGAGTTGATGGAATGAATTCATACAATGAATAAAGTTCCTGGTTTCCTGAAACTTCTGAGGAAAAAATAACCCCCCTTGAAAAACTCCCCCTCAAACTCCACTGGGGACTTTTTCGAGGATTTAACGTACATAATATATCCACTAACCACTAAGGCAAACAAAAATTCGAAAATTCGAAAACGTTTTTGAATTTAAGAATTTTGTTTGGGGGTTGGATTTTTATTTCACCCCTAGAACTTCCAGCACAATTTCAGGATGCAAATGTGACTCTATCGCACACAGATGTGGACCAATTCATTCAGAGGGAAGTGGCAATATGGAACATGATCACAGTGATTCCAGCCACCCCAGTGGTTTTGCTGTGCGCCAGCTTTCTGGGTTCGTTGCTAGGAACACGGCCGGCATGTTTTTGTTGCTGTGGCTAAGCACTACAGTTGACGACAGTCGA
Organism: Sphaerolaimus hirsutus; assembly: GCA_964036195.1. Lineage (NCBI taxonomy): Eukaryota > Metazoa > Nematoda > Chromadorea > Monhysterida > Sphaerolaimidae > Sphaerolaimus > Sphaerolaimus hirsutus. The sequence goes on along the minus strand of OZ038450.1, from coordinate 26,572,995 downwards.
TAAATGGTCAACTGGAAAATTCTGTTTGATAGAAAGACACACGTTTCAGTTGACGGAAACACATCTGATATTTTTACATCTTAAAAAAAGGTTGACCACAGCAAAGAATGGGTGTGTGGATGCACGGTGAAGCGCCGTGAAGTGTCTTCACGCCGACGCTTCCCGACGCTTCATCACGCATGCTACCGTTTCCACACACATCACACAAATCTACGTGAAGACAATTCACGCTTTATAACAAAGAGCTGTCATGGAAATTCATAAAATATGTGAGTGAAGTGTGTGGTAGCGCCAGCGCCGTGAAGTGTCTTCTTCCACATGTTTGGATGTGCGTGAAGCCCGCGGTGAAGCTAGGTGAAGCGTGTGGAAGACACTTCACCCAGAATCTTGTGATGTTGGTGGAAGTGCGCCGCTTCATGCGCATCCAGCCCGCTTCCACACTGCTGTAGAAAGTTTGGTCGGGATCCTGGCTAGAGGTATTAAAAAAAAGAGTTTTAACAGGAGTTTTCTAAAAGACAATCGGTATTTGGTAGCATGGAAAATCCGGCCAATTTTTCCACTCGTTTATGCCAGTGCACAAACGTGGGTCACCGTGTATGCAGCTACTCTATTTATGTTGTCAAGTGTTGGGCGGTCGCTATCGGAACTTCGTAAATACACAGTGACGGGTACTCTAATTAAGATGTAAATAGGTAGGAAATTTTAAGTAGGTGGGTGCGCATGCCAGCAAGGAGTTAGCCTTGCGCTATTTAGTTGGTTTAATTGCTTAATTTTTTACTAAGTTTAGGATGCTTTTTCTGTATCTAATTCGATGAAAATGTACTTAATGCGGTAATTTCCAATGTGCGGAACTTACTGAGTGACGCGGTGGGACAAGGCAGAAAATTCCAATATCTGGAAGCTAGCCAATTGTAAAGAATAAAGAGTTGAATCCAGATGGAAATGGTTGTACTGCGAAGGCAAATGTCTTTAAATGTTACATTGAGTCCTAGGCACATGAGTGCAAGCAAAAATTGTATTTTCTAGATCAGTAGTTTAGATAGTTTTACTTGGTGTAACTGGGGTAAAATGATTAATGTCAGGCAGTTGTGAAAAGACAACCGTACTAGCGAATGTTTTCACAAATAATTAGAACTAGCAATGGAAATTAGGAGTCTACCTAACTTAGGCAGCAAAATGGTAAATCGCAAATTGGGGAATAATTGCGGCAAAAATTAGGATTAAGTCGCAATTAACAGTAAGTAGGGTAAATGAATAGCGAAATAGGCAAATAATGTGAATAAATGGGTAAAAACACAAAATATGCAAGTTGCAGGGATCACTTATCACTGCAAGCAGATAGTGAGAGCTTTTCTCAAGCTCCCGGCTGCGAATAGGCTAAGCAGCCCTCCGCAGCTACACCGGCCCAGTGGCCCTTTAGGTCCAGTGACCTAGGAAAACAGAATTTAGCACACAGCCAAAAAAAATAGCACAGAGCTAAAAATAGGTTTAGCACAGAAACAGAGTATTCTCATTGGAAGTCAGACTGATTTTGCCAAGCAAAAAGGTTGCAGTTCCAAAACCATTTTTGCTTTTCCATTTGACATGACAGCTCCAGTTTTGTTACCTGAGTGGGCGGAGTTTAACATAGGCAGGTAAGTGATATTCATAAAACGCTTGATGCAAGCAAAATCACTAGGCATGTGTGTAAGACAGACACACCCTAGTGTACAACCGAAGTTTCACTTTAATTGGTGACTTTTGCATAAACTCAAAACTGGGTACACTTTCTGTCATGATTCCATAGCTTGCTCACAAGCTACTTCCCCACCAATGCTTTCTGTGGGGGACTAGTTGCATTGTTGCATAGTGGCACCTGCACTTGCCTGTCAATCAAATGTTCAACATTTTGCAACATGTGTGCACATTCTGTCAGTTATGCAATATGATTGACAGCTCTAGATCATTATCTTGGTCTTTTTGCTTCAGTTTTTAGCAGTTTTTAGATCTTATCTAGGTTTTTGCTTCGAATGTCTAGACAAGCCATCTTTTTGGCATGGCACCAAGTCTAGATTACTGTAGTGTGCCAAAATAGCTGTCAATCATTTCTTGGGTTGCGGTTTTACCCTTAGAAGTCAGTGTCATCAATCATCTTTGCTTAGATCTTATCTAAGCTTCTTCTTGACAGCTGATAGGTGAAAATGCAAGCTATTTTCAAATTTGGAGCCTCAAATTTGAATTTTCAAATTCCAGACAAGCCAACCTTGTTGGCACCAAGCCAATTGGCTTACTGTAGTGTGCCAAATGGTGTAAACCATTCCAAGTAAGTGCTAGCATTCCTTTTCTACATAGTGTTTGGCAAGCTCCATAATATTTGGCTGCATTTATATTGTTTATATTGCGCTCCATAATAAAGCGTCAGCGTCACTCATTTGCGCAATGTTTAGGCACACGCGCAATTCCATTATTTTAGGCGCAGCTAACACCATTCTTTGGTGTTTTTCCAACACTAGTAGGTTTGCTAGTAAGCCGCTAGCGCACTGCAGCATGCAAATGGTGTATCTTTACACATTCCGATGGTTATTTTAGGTGGCATTTTCATAAATACGTCTTTGCACACAGCTGTTTTGGGACGTATAGGTGCATGCTTTTCTGAGTCTATTTTACCGGAAATACACTTTTGCTGTTGAAATCGGTATTCAAGTACGCAAGTACACTGGCACTGGGTGAGCACAAGTATGCAGGTAACAACACGCATCACGAACCCACGTAAGCAACGTTTTTGCTATCGAAGTAAGCAACAAAAAAACTGCGTTTTCATCAACAAAAATTTACCTACCTATTTAAAATGGATTTTTCAGTTGACCGACGAGCAGCTGTCAACTAGTATCAACTAATCCCTTACAGAGACAAAAATACCCGCGAAATTCAAACATCCCTTTTCACTCAGGCGCAGTGAGCGACCGTCGCGGGCGGCAGTCCCGTCTGTTAACAGCCATCATGTGCGAGGTGTTCGAGGTCTTCCTCAGGTTGCCAATCACAGACCCTGTAAAAAGCCCTGTAAAATGTCAAATGTCATGCAAAGTGTCAAAAGTCATGTAAAATGCCCTGCAAAATGGCAAACGTACGTTTGCCATTTTGCAGGGCATTTTCCATGACTTTTGACACTTTTGGCATGACATTTGACATTTTACAGGGTCTGGGATTGCCTCCAGGTTGCTAGTGTTCGCGTCCTGTACCAGCGGTCCCATCTGGATGGTACCCATCGCTTTCTACCTTAGCAATGTGTGAGCGCTATGTTTTTGACCGCGGACATTCGAGTTGACGGCTGAAACTTCGGGAACTGATAAATTACATTTGATTGAATTTTGGTTTTCCGGTATGAGGCGTCCGTCAACTACGTAGGTAGTGATAGAAAAGCGTCAAGACGAGGAACAGCACCTGGGTGTTTCGTCACGGCGCGGCGTCTTTTGGCACTTTAAAATGGCGTGCCAAATGTGCCGTGCTCTTGGAGCCATTACATGCTTCCATCACTTTTTTACCAGCGTGAAGAGCCATTTTGAGTAAAAATTGTGAGAGAAAAATTCCATCAAGACTCAAAAAAAGATTGACACCATCCACTTATATAATTACACCATAATGGTACCATTCCATTGTAACACATTTTAGTGCACGTTGTGAATACCGTATCTCCTTGAAATACCCCCATCCCCAGGGGCTTATAATTCAGATGGCAAATTTTGAGGGGGTATTTCGAAGGTGTATTATTTCCGCCGCCCACCCATTATTTTGAGGGGGTATATCGAGGAAATACGGTACCTACAAAAATTACAAAAATCATCAAAATGTGTCGATTTCAGGGGAGGTGGGATGCAGACAATCAACAATGCATCTGGTGCATATCTTGCTGACATCATTGTGGACAAAAATGATGTAGTTGTCAGGTTTGGAATGAAGAGATTTAACTTTTGTGTGTCTTGTTTCATGAGATTATTTTTATTTTTATTTTTTCTGCAAACGTGTTGAATTCAGGTGGCAGTCCCAAGCCCTGTAAAGTGTAAAGTAAAGTGTCAAATGTAAAGTCAATGCTAAGTAAAGTGTCAATCAAAACAAAAAAAGAAGATTTTATTACTGAACTTTGCATGACAATTGACAGTTTACTTTGCATTTGACTTTACATTTGACACTTTGCTTTACACTTTACAGGGCTTGGGTTGGGACTGCCACCAGATAATTTTCGCTCCGAATTCAGTTAGTCACGGTGAGCATTCCAAAATTTCCGGAGATTTTCATTATTTAAAGAAGAAGTTACTTTTTATTTTTATTTGTCAGGTAATTCCCAGCGAGATTTTATTTTGTTTTGTTTTCGGGACATTTTTAGGTTATATTCTTTCAGATTTATCTATTTCTGGAACCCAAATTATGGTTGCTTCTCACTTCTGCATTTTTAAAAAACCCACAGGGCCGGATTTCTGGCCGCGTGCCGCTTAATTGGCCTGACATTGAGTTCGCTGATAATCAGCAAACTATATCAATCTATGTCGATACCATACTGGCTTCTAGTGGCCATGACCAGGGGCCACTCCCAGACCCTGTAAAATGCCATGTAAAATGTTAAATGTCATGTAAAGTGTCAAAAGTCATGTAAACTACCCTGGAAAATGGCAAACGAA
>OZ038450.1:26551787-26568143 GCA_964036195.1 Sphaerolaimus hirsutus | reverse complement strand
AAAGTTGTAAAAAGTGATTTTTTGTCAGCCACTTTAGGGGATTGGTTCATGTTGTGGCCAGTTTTCGGTAGGATAAGATATTTAAAGAGGACATTTAATGCTTATTGGACATTATCAATCACTTTAGTGTTAAAACAACACAAAAGTATTTATTTTTTTAAATTCGATTGGCTGCTGGACCTGTGTGGGACAGTAATGTTTTGATAAATTTTGAGTGCTGCACCCCACACTGTGGTGAGTTGCCAAAAACCGCCTAGCCAGTGTATAGTAGGGGAGGGGTGTTGGTGACACATACCCAAAATTGTAGATTTTTACCCCTCCCACAGCTGGAGGTACGGCACCCGCAGTGCAAGAAATCAGTGGGGGCCGGAGCTGTGTGGGACACTAAAAAGCCACGAAATTTTTTGCACTTAGGGTGACCCACCCTGTAGGGGGTCGCCGCGACCCCTTCAATTCATGCGAAGTAGAGGGGGGTTGTGCCAATATCTACCCCAAGTTTCAGCTTCTGGCGCATCCTAGAACTGGAGACAGGACGTCAGAAGTAAAATAAAAAATGGGGGGCCGGACTTTATCGGGAAGGTGTTTATCACTACCTACGTAGTTGACGGACGCCTCACACCGGAAAACCAAAATTCAATCAAATGCAATTTATCAGTTCCCGAAGTTTCAGCCGTCAACTCGAATGTCCGCGGTCAAAAACAAAGCGCTCACACATTGCTAAGGTAGAAAGCGATGGGTACCATCCAGATGGGAGCGCTGGTACAGGAGGCGAACACTAGCAACCTGGTGGCAATCCCAGACCCTGTAAAAAGCCCTGTAAAATGTCAAATGTCATGCCAAAAGTGTCAAAAGTCATGGAAAATGCCCTGCAAAATGGCAAACGTACGTTTGCCATTTTGCAGGGCATTTTACATGACTTTTGACACTTTGCATGACATTTGACATTTTACAGGGCTTTTTACAGGGTTTGGGATTGGCAACCTGAGGAAGACCTCGAACACCTCGCACATGATGGCTGTTAACAGACGGACTGCCGCCCGCGACGGTCGCTCACTGCGCCTGAGTGAAAAGGGATGTTTAAATTCGCGGGTATTTTTGTCTCTGTAAGGGATTAGTTGATACTAGTTGACAGCTGCTCGTCGGTCAACTGAAAAAATCCATTTTAAATAGGTAGGTAAATTTTTGTTGATGAAACGCACAGTTTTTTTGTTGCTTACGTCGATAGCAAAAACGTTGCTTACGTGGGTTCGTGATGCGTGTGGAAGCGGCTGGATGCGCGTGAAGCGGCGCGCTTCCACACGCTTCCCACCAACATCACGAGATTCTGGGTGAAGTGTCTTCCACACGCTTCACCTAGCTTCACCGCGCGGCTTCACGCGCATCCCAAGCATGTGGGAGACCACTTCACGCCGCTGGCGCTTCCACACGCTTCCCCGCGTATAAATTTGCGTGCGGGAGTGCCATATTAAGAAGCGTGAAGTGGCTTCACGCATTTCTTTGTGATGTTTGTGGAAGCGCTGGCATGCTTGGTGAAGCGTTCGGGAAGTGTTGGTGTGAAGACACTTCCCGACGCTTCACCCGCGCATCCACACACCCATTTTTTGCTGTGGTCGACCTTTTTTTAAGATGTAAAAATATCAGATGTGTTTCCGTCAACTGAAACGTGTGTTGTTCTATCAAACGGAATTTTCCAGTTGACCATTTATCGACTGTCGTCAACTGCAGTGCCTAGCCACAGCAACAAAAACATGCTGGCCGTGTTCCTAGCAACGAACCCAGAAAGCTGCGCACAGCAAAACCACTGGGTGGCTGGAATCACTGTGATCATGTTCCATATTGCCACTTCCCTCTGAATGAATTGGTCCACATCTGTGTGCGATAGAGCCACATTTGCATCCTGAAATTGTGCTCGAAGTTCTAGGGGTGAAATAAAAATCCAACCCCCAAACAAAAATTCTTAATTCAAAACGTTTTCGAATTTTCGAATTTTTGTTTGCCTTAGTGGTTAGTAGTGATGTAAAGGCACCGGGGCACCGGTGCTGGTGCGGTGCCATTGCAATCTTCAGGGGTGCCATGCCGGTGCCGGTGCGGTGCGGTGCCATTTTTTAGCCGGTGCCAAAGGTGCCAGCATCAGGGCCAAAGTAAAAGGCACCGGAAAGGCACCAGCCAAGGCTTCATGTACTGTGCAATTTTGTCCATAGTATGTGCTTATTCATATTTCAAAAAACAGCGATATATTTACCCAACCGTTTTTGCCTATTTTGTAAACCTCCCATCAAATAAATATACCTACTGTGAAATCCATTATACCCGATACATGATCTGATGAGCGAATCTAAAATTTTGTTGAATTTTGAATTATTTTCATATATTATATTTATCTTACTTGTTTGTTCAAAATTTGTTGTCATTTTACGATAGTGATCGTTCCATTCTCTGTACAGCAACGACTCCGATCAGTAGACAAAAGTGGCAATGGACTAAATTAAATATTTATTATTTATATTGAATTAAATATTTTATCTTTCATTTGTAATCATTGTAATTGCTTCATAAAAGTGATTGCCACATCATTCTGATCATTTTAAGTGCTCAACCATCAAAATCGGTTGAAAATTCATGGAAATATGCACTTCCAAAGGTGAGACCACTGAGAAACTGCCCGATATTCACTTCAGAAATTCCAGCCCGGTGCGGTGCCTTTCGGTGCTAGCACCGGCAACCCGCTGGTGCCCTTCGGTGCCGGTGCCATTTTTTCCAAAAGGCACCGGTGCCGGTGCGGTGCGGTGCCATTTTCTGGCCGGTGCCTCAGGGTGCCAGGTGCCCTTTGCATGCGTTGGCAAAGGTGCCGGTGCGGTGCGGTGCCATTTTTCCCGGTGCCTTTAACATCACGTGTGGTTAGTGGATATATTATGTACCATAAATCCTCAAAAAAGTCCCCAGTGGAGTTTATGAGGGGGAGTTTTTCGAGGGGGAGTTATTCAAGGGGGGTTATTTTTTCCTCAAAAGTTTCAGGAAACCAGGAACTTGATTCATTGTATGAATTCATTCCATCAACTCATGAAATCCCGGTATTTAACAGTTCAACAACAACAAAAACAAAGTATTCATCCTCAAAATTCATGTTGATTGGCATCAGTTTCATTCAAATACACATGTAGGTATGTGTACACATGTATCTGCTGTCAGCGCCGCTGTAGGCTAACATTCTTTTGTATTTTTTTCGTTTCACACACTGCACTGTATTTTATTTCCATTCGATGAATCGGCCCAGGCGTAGCTTAATTTTGTCTTCATCGAATAGGTTTTTAAAAAAAAATTTTGCTGCATCATTTCCAGGGGGAGTTATTCAAGGAGGGAGTTATTTTTCCTCACCTGGCGAACAGTGGGGAGTTATTCAAGGGGGGGGGTTATGTTTCCTCACCTGGCGAACAGAGGGGGACTTATTAAAGGGGGAACTTATTCGAGGATTTGCGGTGTAACAAAACATCACTGACCGGCAAGTAGACCTGTTCGATCTTTGTTCTCATCGCCTGCGAGCACACGAACGGGTATTTGCTGATTAGATTTTGTGAGCAGATTAAATTTTTTTAAAGTATACTCGACGGACCGCAGTATGCGCAGAATCCTACCATAATATAATGAATAAAATTTCCTAATAAATTTCGTAATCAATTATTCCATAGTAAAAACGAAATATTACCGTATTTCCTCGATATACCCCCTCGAAATACCCCCGTCTCGAAATACCCCCCTCAAAATGGCGACTATGAAGTAATTACCCATCCCCTCGAAACCCCCCCCCCCCTAATTGCGTGTACAGAGAATGTACATTCCAAAACTGCGGTTTGTGATCTGGCAGTGCGGAACATGTATACCGTATTTCCTCGAAATACCCCCGGGGGGTTTATTTTTTCAGAGTGAGAATTTTGAGGGGGGGTTAAACGAGGGGGGGGGGGGTATTTCGAGGGGGGGGGTTATTATTTCGCCAGAAATTTTTTGAAATCCCAGTACTAAAATGTCGTCTGAAACGTACGCAGACGTCGAAAAATGCAACAAAAATCGCCATTTATAAGACTCTAAAGACATTTACAAGTGTGTAGACGTACAAACACTCTTCTCACATAACAGAGTCATCGTTTTTAACGTGTGTTCTGCATTGCCGGGATCACAAACCGCAGCCTTTGTCATTTACGTTCTCTATACACTACATTTGGGGGGGGGGTATTTCGAGGGGGGGGGGTTTATAAGTTCATAGTGTCCATTTTGAGGGGGGGTGTTTCGAGGGGGGGGGTATTTCGAGGAAATACGGTATGTAAAAAACAATGACTGTGTCACGTCAGAACAGGGTTTACACCATCTACATATTTACTAAAATAAGTGTATAGACCCTTATACATGATGCTTAATGTCACATTTTTCGACGTCTGCGTACGTTACAACCAACACTTTAGTACTGAGGGTTCAAAAAGATCCTGGCGAAATAATAGACCCCCCTCGAGATACCCCCCTCGTTAAACCCCCCCCCCTCAACATTCTCACTCTGAAACAATCTGAATTTTCGAGGAAATACGGTATTATAAAAAGTATATAACATTTGGTTCATTATTCAGCTATGTTACGGTAGGTTTCCATACCAAGTGTGATGTCCGACAAGTATACTGACGCATATGCACCCATGTATTTACACTACTTTGCACTCCTATTAAAACCTTCAGTTTAGGTCAAACCAAAAACGGTGTTTCTCTCCAAGTCTCTCACACGCGGTTTATTCGAGAATATACGGTAGCAAATTTAAAGGTATGAAATTTACCCTCGGCTGTACAGACGACAGAAATCCATCCGCCACATATGCCGCAATGATTATCGGCTCCACTGAGATCATTTTTATGAGACTGAAAAGTTTAGTCGATGCCATTTATCTGATGACTTTTTTTAGCACCAAAAAATGCCGGCAGCGAGAGTAATAGTTTTTCAGCTAGATTCGGGATGCACGTATAATCTAAATAGGTAGAATAAATGGTGGGCGTTGCATGTATAAATATAGGTAAAATAAGTAATGTTTGATTCCGTATAATTTAACGGGACGTTTAGAACGTTTTTTTGCAGTTTTATGCTGCGATTACAGCTCGGGCGTAAAATTGACTGGGCGTAAAATTGATTTTTGGGCGTAAAATTAATTAAAATACAGGTGAATCGATAAAGATATGGTGTTGTAATTTCAGTCAAAGAAAGGGCACATGCAGATGTTGCTTGTGTCCAAAGCTCATCAGTTTATTTTAATTGTACTAGAAGTTATGAATTTTGGTGCAAATTTTTTAAATTTTATGCCCTAATTTTACGCAACTTACAGCTCATAATTGAAAAATTGTGCTCAAATTCATAACTCCCAGTACAATTAAAATAAACTCATGAGCTTTGGACACAAGAAACGTCTGCATCTAAGTTTTCTTTGACTGAAATAAAAATGTTGTATCTTTATCCATACATCTGTAATGAGTTTTACGCCCAAAATCAAATTTACGCCTGAGCTGTAATCGCAGCATTACAGAAAATAGAAATCAGAATTGCTGTAAAAAAGCATGTTTCCACATAAAATTAAGTGGTGAAAGACAAATACTTACCGTATTTCCTCGAAATACCCCCCGGGGGGTGATTGTTTCATAGTGGTCCCGAGAGGGGGGGGGGGTTAAACGAGGGGTATTTCGAGGGGGGGGGGTATTATTTCACAAGAACTTTTTTGAAATCCTAGTACAAAATCGTTGTTTGTGATGTGCGCTGAGGTAGAAAAATGCATCAATAACTGACATGGTAAGACTCCTGTAGACTAATAGTAGTATGTAGATGGTATAAACACTGTTCTAACGTGATTCCGACATTGTTTTAACGTGTGTTTGTGGTGATTGTTTCATAGTGGTCTCGAGAGGGGGGAGGGGGTCAAACGAGGGGGGTATTTCGAGGAAATACGGTAGGTAGATTTAATTAGGTATTGTAACCATGGGTATTTACTCAGTACGTAGTTGTATGCATATTTAAGAGTAAATGTAAATACCAAATGTCAACTGTGACACGGACTCATGGACGCAACGACAAGTAGATAAATAAATGCATCTGATACCTACATAAAATTATCGGTAAATTGTACATAAATGCAAAAAGAGAGTTAAACTGGAGTTTAAATCTGATCAGAACTAGAATTCAAACGGGACCGCGGTCCCGGTACATGGCTCGGCAAAAAGTCGGGACCGGGGCGGTCCCGGTCCAGGTCCCGACCACCCAGTCCCGGTCTCGGTCTCGGTCCGACAACTTGAAAAAGCCAATCCCGGTCTCGGTCCCGGTCCTGGAATTTTTGACTGGTACTGATAAGATGTTGAAAATATTATACGAAAATGCTAATACGTTGAGAGTGCGATCCACGCAGTGCAAATACTATGTGAAAACACATTGGATGGGTATTTTATATCACACTAACGTCACAGCTTACATGGTCCCGGTACATGGCTCGACAAATTTCCGGGACTGAGGTGGTCCCGGTCCCGGTCCCGACAATTGAAAAAGCCAGTCCCGGCCCGGTCCCAGTGCCGACACCCTGCTCCCGGTCCCGGTCCCTGTCCCGACACCCTAGTCCCGGTCCCGGTCCCGCTCCGAAAAAACTGGTCCCGTTTGAACCCTAATCAGAACCATATTTATATTTACCTATACTAGAAATCGAAGGTACAAAAAAAATCGAGCGCTCGTAAAATTCCGCCAACAAATTTAATTACCCAGACACATTTTGTTTCGAAGTGACGGGCGCCTAATGCAATTAAGGTACCGTATATCTTAGATAAAGTTTCTCTCGGATAAATACCCCATGTTAAGCTGGACCGGTTCCGCAAGCAGCAAAGTAAAGAGTAAAGTAAAAAGTAAAATGAAAAGTTAAAAGTAAAGAGTAAAGTAAAGAGTTGAAGGTAAATCTTTACTATTTACTTTGTCACTTGCGGAACTGGCCCTTGGTGCCAATTCCGCAAGTGAAGAAAACCATTTTAGTGACATGTAAACAGTTAAAAGCTGAGTAAATTCAGAAGTGTGAAGTTAAATAAAACCTTTTAAATTTGCTTCATTTCACTCGTCACTTCTCAATTCACTTTTCTTTTAACTTTTCTTCTCATTTCACTGCTCACTAAAGTTAAGAGTAACGTTAATAGTAGTGATGGAAAAGCGCCATGGCGCGGGCGCCTGGCATTAGCGCCAAAGGAAAAAGCGCCATGGCGCTGTTGGCGCTTGGCGCTACTTTGCCGTGGCGGCATTGGCGCTTGGCGCCGCACACAAGAAATGCGCCATGGCGATTTTGGCGCTTGGCGCCAGGAACAAAACACCTGGCGCTGGTGCCAAAGCAAATCGCGTCATGGCGATTTTAGCGCTTGGCGCCATTTTGCTCTGACGCCATTGGTTCCTGGCGCCGGCTCTGGAAAAGCGCCATGGCGCTTTTGGCGCTTGGCGCCAAAGTCCTGGCGTTTTTTCCATCACTAGTTAAGAGTGAAGTTATGAAAGTGAAAGTAAAGTTCAAACTGAAGACACAAATGGAAAATCACAATAAATTGGAATAAAAAAGAATTCATTTTTTTATTCCAATACATATAAATAGCTAGTCACTATTTCATATTGAGGTCCAATACACATAGTCATTATTGTCTACTCACTGGGATTGATAGTTAATTAAGTGAATACAGAGAATGTAACTATTTTCTGTCATAAACTGACAACAAATTATGAACAAACGGTGAAAGAAAGATAATATTGATGATTTAAGAACATCATGATCAAAAAGTATATTTGATGGGATGTTTTTCCAAAGTAGACTAATATAGTTGCTATTGTTGTTGTTTTTAAAATATGAAAAAGCACATGCTGTAGGTGGACAAATTTTACACCCCATGAACACTTGGCTAGTGATGGAAAAGGCACCGGAAAAAATGGCACCGCACCGGCACTGGTGCCATTGCGTCAAAATGACACCTGGCACCTTGGGCACCGGCAAAAAATGGCACTGCACCGCACCAGCACTGGTGCCATTTTGGAAAAAATAGCAATGGTACTCTGTGGCACCAGCCGGTTGCCGGTGCTAGCACCGAAAGGCACTGCACGAGACTGGAGTGTCCGAAGTATTTATCGGGTATTTTCTTAGAGACCACACCTTCAGCACATAGTTGTTACGTTTATCCAACAAATACGGATACTCAAGTACTGTGTAAATACGTTTCCTTGTGAAAAAATACCGGTACTCACTTACTCGCATATTTTTTGAAAGTACGCGAGTACAGAAAACGTATTTTTAGCGGACAGAAAATGTCATTTTGCCAAAAAGGAAGTGACAAACATAATACACTTTCATAAGAAATACTTAGCAGGAGAGAAAAACATCTTTTTGTATATCAGAGTAAAAATTCGAAAAATACTGACTTTTTCTGTGGAAAATACTAACTTAATGTTTTCTGTTAGAACAAATACCCATTTTACACTTTCTCCAGAAAAAATATACTGTATTTCCTCGAATTTCCCCCAGGGGGTTATTTTTTCAGAGTGAAAATTTTGGGAGAAAAACGTGAAAAATGCAACAATAACCACCATTTATAAGTTTTTACAGCCTTATATAAGGATGTAGATGGTATAAACGATGTTATAACATAACACAGTAAGTGTTTTGAACGTCTGTTATGCATTTCCCGGACCACAAATTCAATGTGCCCATTTTGAGGGGGGTATTTCTAGGAAATACAGTAGACTAAAAACAGTTGGGTAAATATATTGCCGCCTTTCAAATATGAATGAACACATGCTGTGGATGAAATTCTACACCCTATGAAGACTTGGCTGGTACCTTTCCCAATGCCTTTCACTTTGGCCCTGGTGCTAGCACCTTTGGCACCTTCAAAAAAACGGCACCACACCGCACCGGCACCAGTGCTATTCCTAAAAAATGGAACCGGAACCGGCAGGGCACCCTCAAAAAAGGGCACCGCACTTAGCATTCAAAAAATAACCCGTGATTTATATTTTTGAAAATCACAAAAAATATAAATAACCCGTGATTTATATATACTTATATTTTTTTAAATTTTGAGTGATATATTTATATATATTTTTAAATTCGAAAAAAAATCACTGAGAAAATCACTTGTACTAGATACATTGTGGTTTAATGATTGCACTTTATGACTAAAACATGTAATCTGGGCAAAACAATTTTGTGAGTGATTTTCTCCAGAAAATCGTTCTATGTTCATGTAGAGCATTTTTGTGTTAAGATATTGTGCCTACACTTTCACCATGACTTTTTAAAAACTGAAATCCCGACGATCCACCAAGAATGCTGGAGCTTCCACACACATCACAAAAATCTGCATGAAGACACTTCACGCTTCTTAATATGGCACTCCCACACAAATGTATGCATAGGGGAAGCGTGTGGAAGCGCTTGCGTTGTGAAGTGTTTTCCACATGTTGGATGCGTGTAGAGGGTGAAGCTATGTGAAGCGGGTGGAAGACACTTTACCAAGATTTTCATGATGTTGGTGGAAGCAGGTGAAATTGTGTGGAAGCATGCCACTTCACACGCATCCAGCCTGCTTCCACACGCTTCACAGATCCATCTTTGCTGTGAAAACTCAAATGATGACAAATGGTGATATCACCATCACTTAGTTTTCATTTTGTGTGTGACAAAGATGTCAATTGTTTGAGTAATTGCTGAGCACCTATTTAGCCAAATGTCCATTGGACAACCAGGCGCTCAAGGTTGAGTGCAAATGTTTGCAGCACAATATGTTTTTTAACTTGTCATTGATGTTGTAGGTTGAATTTTATTGTTCTGATATTTGCTTAATGTTTTCATTTGTAAAATATTGTATAAATATTGTGGAATGATAATAAATGACTGTGGGATTTAGTACAGTACATTTTTTGCTTGCAAATTGTAAACAAAGCCCTGAATATTGCTTGAAAAATAAATAAAGGGCAAGTGATTTTTTGTGATTTTTTTCAAGCTTAGAGTTATTTTTTCAGTAATTTAATTGTATTTTCTTGAGACCTAGAGTGATTTATATATATTTATTTTTTTTCTAAATTTGGAGTGATATATTTATATATATTTTCCAAAAATCAGTGATTTTTTTGAATGCTAACCGCACTGCCCCAGCACTGGTGCTGGTCCCTTTGGTGCGCAACACCGGGGCACCGGTGCCCCAGTGCCTTTCCATCACTACACTTGGCCGGTGCCTTTCACTTGTTCCTGGTGCTAACACCATTGGCACCGGCAATAAATGGCACCGCACCGCACTGGCACCGGTGCTATTCTGAAAAAATGGCACTGGTATCGACAGGGCACCTTCGAAAAAGGGCACTGCACCGAACCAGCACTGGGGCACCGGCGCCCCGGTGCCTCTCCATCACTAGCCATTTGTAATTTCACGTGACATTTAAACTTTAACTCTTATATTTGACACATGCGGAACTGGCCCATGATCTCCAACTTGTCATGGACAATATATTAATTCATCTCTTTATCGTGACCAAAACTCCGCGTGAACGGACGGCTGTTTCTGGTGGGGTCGTTCAGAGGCGACAGAAACAATCACATGGTTAGTGTTGGAATGGCGCCATTGGCGCTTGGCGCCATTTTTAAGGCGCCATCCGGCACGCGCCATTGTTCTTAATGGCGACATTGGCGCTGTTCTTTTGCTGGCGCCAATTCAGCCATTTTTCTTGGCGCTTTTCCATCACTACACATCGCATACTAATCAAATCACCATAACGGTCGGAACACGTTCCAACGCACAACAAACTTGTGTCGCGCAGCACCAAAAATGGTTTATTATTCAAACGAATACGGTAGAAATGCAGACTACGTGATTCTCACGCGGTCAATAAATTTGTCACTGTAAACAGTGAAAAACGTCAGAACAAACTGGTCTGGACAGGTTCTCAATTTCTAAAATATTTGCAGAAAATGTAAAACTGCATTGCGGTATTTTTACCACGGTGGAAAAAATATTGAATTAATTTACGATTGCGTCATTGTGTGTTTTCGGTTTTTCACAATTTTGGGTTAGAACTTGGGGAATATACCTCAAACTTGGGTAAATTCCTCGAAATAACCCCCCGGGGGGGGGTATATTATTTCGACAGCAAATTTTGAGAGGGGTTAATTCGATAAGGGCTTAAACAGAAACATAGGTAGAAACAGAAAACAGAAAATTGTACTGGAAAGTGAACAAAAGTTAGAAAAACAGGCATTTGAACCAGAAAACAAAAAAGGCGGAAAAACTGAAAATTTAGCTGGAAAACGGAAAATGAGCCAGAAAAATGGAAACGTAAATGGAAAAATTTTTAGCAACTGGAAAACGGAAACAGTAAAAATTTGCCTGCAGAAACGGAAAATGGAAAGTTGGCACCCTAGTGTTAAGTTATTCAAAATCTAAAGCGTTGGTCTAAATTGTCGCACTTTGTAGATCACATGTAGTCAATGGAATGGCGCCACGGCGCTGGTGCCCTTCAATGGCTCCAAAGGGTGCTAGCGCCATGGCGCTATTGGCGCCTGGCGCCATTTTCTGTGGCACCATCTGACGCCGGGCGCGATTATTTCGAATGGAGCCATGGCGCCCTTGGCGCCATGTTCGTTGGTGTGAATTCGGCACCCGGCGCCATTCTTTTGGATGGTGCCAGAAATGGCGCCAAGATGTCAAGATGAGAGATAATATTTTTAACATTCAAGTGCGTCAACTACTGAAGCACGTTATTTAGATGGTATTTACCACATTTAATTTTCCATTTTTTTGTTAGCATTGCAATCTTCGGTTCATGTTCATTTTTTTCGTTACCATATAAACTACAACTCTTCAAAGACACCCCACAATTTAAAAAATGTCAATCACATAAACTGAAATAATCTTTCCCAATTTATACAACGAGTATAAATAAAGCCCAATATATCACGAAATCGAAATAAAGCACGAGTGATTTTTCAAGCGTTTGAGCTGATCTTAAAAGCTGACTTTTTTTGTAAATTAGTTATACTTTCTAATATGCTAGAGATATTTTTATATATTTATATTTTTCCCAAATTCTGGGATATATATATATTGTTATTCCACAAAATTGTTCATTTTTTGGTATGCCAATGACCGTTGGTGAAGTTTATGCACAATTTCTTACTTTATTCTGCTAAGTACAGTGAAATTCATTTTTTATAGCATTCAGTTCAATCAATTCACAAGAAGAAGAGAATCCCACTCTGATCAAAGCATACAATATCTGCAGTTGGAAAATCTCTAGAGCAACGCAAAGTGTGAAGAGCTCCAGCTCCAGCTGGTGCAAATGGCCCTGTGCCTGTTGGCATGTAAACTGTTTGGCATGTAGACAACGGATCAGGGGTAGTGATGTTAAAGGCACCGGGAAAAATGGCACCGCACCGCACCGGCACCTTTGCCAACGCATGAAAAGGGCACCTGGCACCCTGGGGCACCGGCCAGAAAATGACACCGCACCGCACCGGCACCGGTGCCTTTTGGAAAAAATGGCACCGGCACCGAAGGGCACCGGCGGGTTGCCGGTGCTAGCACCGAAAGGCACCGCACCGGGCATGAATTTCTGAAGTAAATATCGGGCAGTTTCTCAGTGGTCTCACCTTTGCAAGTGCATATTTCCATGAATTTTCAACCGATTTTGATGGTTGAGCACTTTTAAAACGATCAGAATGATGTGGCAATCACTTTTATGAAGCAATTACAATGATTACAAATGAAAGATAAAATATTTAATTCACTACAATGCCCATAGCCACTATTGTCTACTGATCGGAGTTGTTGCTGTACAGAGAATGGAATTATCTCTGTCATAAACTGACAACAAATTTTGAACAAAAAAG
The DNA here is from genome assembly GCA_964036195.1 of Sphaerolaimus hirsutus. NCBI lineage: Eukaryota > Metazoa > Nematoda > Chromadorea > Monhysterida > Sphaerolaimidae > Sphaerolaimus > Sphaerolaimus hirsutus. The sequence continues at coordinate 26,555,239 of OZ038450.1, read as the reverse complement.
TAAGTTAAATATAAAATATAAAAATGATTTAAAATACCTACAACAAAATTTTAGATTCGCTCATCAGATCACGTATCGGGTATAATGGATTTCACAGTAGGTATATTTATTTGATGGGAGGGTTACAAAATAGGTAAAAACGGTTGGGTAAATATATCGCTGTTTTTTGAAATATGAATACCGTATTTCCTCAAAATACCCCCCCTCGTTTGACCCCCCCCCCCTCTCGAGACCACTATGAAACAATCACCCCCCCCCCCTCGAAATACCCCCCCCCCGATTGAGTGTAAAGAGAACGTACATGACAAATACTGCAGTTTTTGTTCTGCATAGTGCAAAACACACGTTATAAAACAATGTCGATGTCACGTTAGAACAGTGTACATACCATCTAGATACTAATATTAGTCTACAGAACCTTATAAATGGCGGTTTTTGTTGCATTTTTCGACGTCTGCGTACGTTTCAGACGACAATTTCGTACTTGGTTTTCAAAAATTTTCTTGTGAAATAATAACCCCCCCCTCGTTTAACCCCCCCCCTCTCGGGACCACTATGAAACAATCACCCCCCGGGGGGTATTTCGAGGAAATACGGTAAGCACATACTATGGACAAAATTGCACAGCACATGAAGCTTTGGCTGGTGCCTTTCCCGGTGCCTTTTACTTTGGCCCTGGTGCTAGCACCTTTGGCACCGGCAAAAAAATGGCACCGCACCGCACCGGCACCGGTGCTATTCTGAAAAAAAATGGCACCGGCACCGGCTTGGCACCCCTGAAGATTGCAATGGCACCGCACCAGCACCGGTGCTGGTGCCCTTCGGTGCCCAGCACCGGGGCACCGGTGCCCCGGTGCCTTTACATCACTAATCAGGGGTTTCCAAGGTTTTAACCCTGGCGGGGGCTTCATAGATAGCAAATCTCTCCTCCAAAGGATAGATAGCTGAAAATTATTCTGGGTGCTCGCTGGGGCTAAAATATATATGTTATGCCATTTTCCCCCGAAATACCCCCTTTAAATTGGACACTATGAACTTAGAAACCCCTCCCTCAAAATATTCCCTCCACCAATTTAGTGTATAGAGAACGTAAATGACAAAAGCTGCGATTTGTCATCCATGCAATGCAGAACACACATCAAAACATATACAATTGTGAAAGAATTGCGTGCTAGTTATGCCTAATGTAAAAGATAGGACGCACAATCACAGGCCTCATTGTGCCCAATTCGTGTGTGTTTTTGCACACAATGCAGTCACTATTTATTAGTACAAATGCCCTTTACAAACACGATCCACAATCTTGACAAACAGGGTTAGTAGATGGCAAAGTTGCTTCCCAAGAATGCAATTGCACATGTATAGGGGGTTGACTTGAGTTTTTAGGGGCTGAGTTTACAATTGAGGGTTGAGTTGATGGGTGTTTATAAATTAGGGTTGAGTTGACAGAAGTTTAAAAATAAGGGGCTGTTGACACAAGTTCACAAATTAGAGGCCGAGTTTATGGGAGTTGAGTTGATGGGTGTTTGCCAAATTAGGGGCTGAGTTTATGGGAGTTAACAATAACATTACCATAATCCTTAAGTGAGGCCCCCGGGGCTAAAAAATATAAATTGTGATAGAATGCATTTGTGGGTTACTGATTACAATGATTTGAAATATGCACTCCATTCTGACAGTACATTACAATAACCCTGAAATTGAACCCAAAATGGGGCCAAAACTTTCAAATTGTGAAATGATGCATTGTGGGTTTCTAATTGCACTGATTTGATATATAATGCACTCCATTTTGACACTACATTACCATAACCCTGAAAATGAACCACTGGGGCCAAAAACTTTCAATTTGTGAAATGATGCAATTTTGGGTTTCTGATTGCACTGATTTCAAATTTAGGTTTCTGATTGCACTGATTTGATATATGCACTCCATTGACACTACATTACCATAACCCGTTAATGAACCCATGGGGCCAAAAACTTTCAATTTGTGAAATGATGCAATGTTGGGTTTCTGATTGCACTGATTTCAAATTTAGGTTTCTGATTGCACTGATTTGATATATGCACTCCATTGACACTACATTACCATAACCCGTTAATGAACCCATGGGGCCAAATACTTTCAATTTGAGAAATGATGCATTTTTGGGTTTCTGATTGCACTCATTTGAAATATGCACTTCATTTTGACACTACATTACCATAACCCTGAAAATGAACCACTGGGGCCAAAAACTTTCAATTTGTGAAATGATGCATTTTTGGGTTTCTGATTGCACTGATTTCAAATTTGGGTTTCTGATTGCACTGATTTGATACATGCACTCCATTTTGACACTACATTACCATAACCCTCAAAATGGACCCATGGGGTTAAATACTTTCAATTTGAGAAATGATGCATTTTCAGGTTTCTGATTGCACTCATTTGAAATATGCACTTCATTTTGACACTACATAACCATAACCCTAAAATGAACCCCCTGGGCCAAAAACTTTCAAACCATAAAATGATGGATTTGTGGGTTTCTGAGTGTAGCGATTTCAAATATGCCCAGGGCTTAAAAAATTAGAAATTGTGAAATGATTCAATGTGGGTTTCTAATTGCACTGATTTGAAATATGCACTCTGTTTTGACACTACATAACCCTGAAAACTACATAACCATAACCCTGAAAATGAACCTCTGGAGCCAAAAACTTTCAATTTGTGAAATCATTCATTTTTGGGTTTCTGATTGCACTGATTTCAAATTTGGGTCTCTGATTGCACCAATTTGATATATGCACTCCATTTTGACACTACATTACCATAACCCTAAAAATGAACCCATGGGGCCAAATACTTTCAATTTGAGAAATGATGCATTTTTGGGTTTCTGATAGCACTCATTTGAAATATGCACTTCATTTTGACACTACATTACCATAACCCTAAAATGAACCCCCTGGGCCAAAAACTTTCAAACCATAAAATGATGGATTTGTGGGTTTCTGAGTGTAGCGATTTCAAATATGCCCAGGGCTTAAAAAATTAGAAATTGTGAAATGATTCAATGTGGGTTTCTAATTGCACTGATTTGAAATATGCACTCTGTTTTGACACTACATAACCCTGAAAACTACATAACCATAACCCTGAAAATGAAGCTCTGGAGCCAAAAACTTTCAATTTGTGAAATCATTCATTTTTGGGTTTCTGATTGCACTGATTTCAAATTTGGGTCTCTGATTGCACCAATTTGATATATGCACTCCATTTTGACACTACATTACCATAACCCTAAAAATGAACCCATGGGGCCAAATACTTTCAATTTGAGAAATGATGCATTTTCGGGTTTCTGAAAGCACTCATTTGAAATATGCACTTCATTTTGATACTACATTACCATAACCCTAAAAATGAACCCCCTGGGCCAAAAACTTTCAAACCATAAAATGAT
>OZ038450.1:26539425-26551587 GCA_964036195.1 Sphaerolaimus hirsutus | reverse complement strand
TTCGATTTTTTTTCCAAGATCACTTTCGTAGAGAGGTAATCTGCGTTTGATGGCGATTAATTCTGAACTTCGTCTGCCACTTCAGTTGAAAAATTTATTTCTGGTGCCAATTGAACTTTGAACAACTTATCTAAGTGATGACAAAAGCGTTACAAAGTGTTAACAATAGTTATTAAGTACAATAGTTCTTCTTTTTTTTAAATTCTAGTACCTTTAGTACTTTTTGACTACCCTCACTTGCAACTTTTTCTGTCACTTCATCTAAAAATTGGAATTGGACCCTGGTGCTATTGTTTAGGCCACCCAGTATGTTTTAGTTGCAGGTATTTTTCGTTGCTTGGGTGATTTAACTTCCTATCCAGTGCGTAGGAAACTAGTGGATTTGTTTCCGTCCCTCTATGGTAGGTTTCCCCATTCAAACAGTAATATGTAAATACTTAAGGAAGTAAAAATGTGTTACGTTTTTTTTGTGTTGGTATTTTAAAGTAGCGTACTGAATACTGGTACGCCCGTAAACACTCTTGTTAACAGTAATACTTATCGTAATACTGCAGCTACGTTTTTGATTTCTATCTTACTATAATATGCTGTAAATACAGTAGTACCTCGAAATACTTCCAGGGGGTTTATTATTTCGCCAGCATATTTTCAGGGGGGGTATTTTTTCCTCAGCAAAATTTTAGGGGGAGGGGATTTCGAGGGGGGGGGGGGGTAATTCAAGGAGGTTGATTAATTCGAGGTAACACGGTACATCATGTATGCAATGCCTATGATGTATTTATGGCTGCCAATTTGCATCGCAGCTACTGTCCAAATATACCGTATATCCTCGAATAAGTCCCCTGGGGAGTTGTTTTTTCATCAGAGTTTTTGAGGGGGGAGTTATTCAAGGGTGGGGAGTTATTCAAGGGGGAGTTATTTTTTCATCATACCTTTCAGGAAAATGTGCCGGTAGGTAGGTATGTATGCACTGCGTAAATACACACTGTGCATCCTGCTTTCGCTGCATAGGCTAACATCCTTTTGTATTTCTGGCTCATACATAGCACTGCATTTGTACTTCGTTTCTTTTCACTTGTTGCAGTATCTTCTCCATTCATCATAGGGGGAGTTATTCAAGAGTGGGGAGTTATTCAAGGGGAGTTATTTTTTCGTCAGTGTTTTTGAGGGGGAGTTATTCAAGGGTGGGGAGTTATTCAAGGGGGGGGTAATTCAAGGAGGTTGATTAATTCGAGGTAACACGGTACATCATGTATGCAATGCCTATGATGTATTTATGGCTGCCAATTTGCATCGCAGCTACTGTCCAAATATACCGTATATCCTCATAAGTCCCCTGGGGAGTTGTTCTTTCATCAGAGTTTTTGAGGGGGGAGTTATTCAAGGGTGGGGAGTTATTCAAGGGGAGTTATTTTTTCGTCAGTGTTTTTGAGGGGGAGTTATTTAAGGGTGGGGAGTTATTCAAGGGTGGGGAGTTATTCAAGGGGGGTCTTTTTCGAGGATATACGGTATACTGTTTTGTGACATTTATTAAAATACCAGTTTTGGTCACTTCCCTCAACAGAAAAGGAATTCTACAGATTACATGGAATGACATCATTCTGAACAATAATTTGTCGCTTTCTGATGTCCAAATTTTTAGGGGGAATTATTCGAGAACATTACTGACCATGTTTCAAGACTGTAAACATTTTATCACTCAGTTATTTTGAAAAACCACCTCAAAATGATTTTGACTATCACATTTGTGAGTAAAAATCATCCTTCCATAAATACCTATTCTATTGTGTGTTACTTGCATCAATCACATATAACCCAGGCTGTAAATACTAGTTAGGCACCTATATTTTATCTTGTCAGTAAAAAAATGTGAAAGCTCATCCATTCCATATTTTCCGTGCTTCATTCAGTTTCAGTCTGCCCCCTGTTTGCGCGCATTCAATTGCACCCGGATAAAGATGGCAAATGTTTTTTTTTATTTTTTTATTTTTAAGGTGTAAATTCTATTTACTTGGTTCATTACGCATTTATCTGAATTTATTACGTTTGCTGAAGGTTTTTGCAAAATTTTCATAAATAGGTTAGCCTTTAAAAGTTCCAACTGAATTGATTGAATGTTTGACTTTTAAGTGACAGAATAGTTCTGACCTTCTTGTATCCTTCGTATTTAGCATAAATACATTAAAATTTATTACATTTTATTCTTTTCATGTGGATAAATATATGAAGAAAAGTGAAACATTTTTCCCTGCTCAAATAGGTATAACCATCACCAGTTGAAAAGCAGATACCGTATTTCCTCGAAATACCCCCCCCCCCCCCTCGAAATACCCCCCCCCCCCTCGTTTAAGTCCTCCCCTCTCGGGACCACTATGAAACAATCACCCCCCGGGGGGTATTTCGAGGAAATACGGTACTGAACGACAATCAAAACCCAAATTCAATCTTAAATTTTCCACTTTTTTCCATCGTCAGTGATCGCGAAAATTGGAACAGCGCAAAAACATGGCGCCCGGTGGTTTAGTTGAGTGATTGATTGCACCCATGCAACGGGGGAATGAATAAGGGTTTAGGCGTCCATCCTTGTTTCCAACTGATATATATTGTAGGATTATTGAATTGGCGCCATTACGCGATTGTGGCGCCGGTGGCGCCATGGGCGCCAATAGGTAGGTGTATCGTATTTCCTCGAAATACCCCCTCGAATGACCCCCTCGAATTACCCTCAGGTCTGAACGAGCTGAGGAAAAACCCCCTCGAAATACCCCCAGGTTTAGACGAGCTGAGGAAAAAACCCTCTAAATACCCCCAGGAAACCAACCCCCTCTAAATACCACCAGGAAACCCCCCCTCGAAATACCCCCAGGTCTAAACGAGTTGAGGAAAAAACCCTCTAAATACCCCCAGGAAACCAACCCCCTCTAACTACCCCCAGGAAACCCCCCCTCGAAATACCCCCAGGTCTAAACGAGCTGAGGAAAACCCCCCTCGAAATACCCCCAACCCCCCCCCCTCGAAGTAGCCAGTGCTTGCTGGGTCAGTGAATTTGGCGCCAAGAAATAAAGTCAAAAGGAGTTATCATGGCGCTATCGAATGTCTACGTTTGACCATCCATGACTAATCAGTAATTTGTCTGCAGCAATAATTTTTTGCATGTAATTATGCTATATAGGCTTAGGTTTCATTTAGGTAGATTTTCTCTGTCTACTGCAACCATTCATTTCAACTTACGTGCTTTTCTAAGATTTTTTCAACCACTCATAGATCAGTAATTTAAATTGGCGAATCAAGAAAAGAAACTACCTTTGTAAATATATATTCACCGACCTATTTACAATATACACATGTAGGAATAAGCTGAAAACATCATACTAAATCTTTGAACACAGAAACTGCGAAAAGCTACCCTGCAGCGAATTATTTTTTTTTTAACGTGTACCATATTTGGAAATAAGAGGTATATTTGAAAAGTTCCTCACAAGGGCTTAAGCAATGTGGTATTCAAGGGGGCTCATTTTTTTGTTATTTTTTCCCTCGGAAATGTTATTTTACCAGTGTTTTTGAACTTCCAGTTTCCTGCAAACGCAGTCCTTCGATTATAGCACTATATTATATCATTGACACAATTTAAATTCATGATACGTGTGTGTAACTCATGCATGAAGAATTTATATTATTTTACTACAAACAGAGGGAACTTGCGTATAGTGCATGCGTGCAAAGTGCATCACTTTATCAATTTGAGTGATTGCGCATTGTAAATGGGTAGTTATTATTTATGTCCTTTCTCAGGTGCTCCAATTTAATTGTTTATTATGTGTTTAGTAGTACTCATCTACCTATTTCACTCTATTGCAGAGTTGTTAAAATACCGGTATTTTTGGAAAGCGTAAGCGTAAGCGTAAATACACTTTCCAAATTTTCAGTATGGATACTTAAAGCGTAAGGTATTTTTAAAATACCTGGGAAAGCGTAAATAAAAGCGTAAGCGTAAAAAATTTTTAAGAGACGTTTTCTCAGTGAGTTCTTTCCAAATCAAGCTGTCAGCAACATTTTTCGGATGTCCACTTAGTAGTCTGCCCTCATATGTTGTTTGGCAATTCATCGGCAGCGGCACTTACAGCATTTCATCTAAGGCCGGAATTAGAGCTCAGCGTCGATTCGACGTGAAATGATGACGTGAAATGATAAAAATTGAATTTTTCAATTCGCTCTAGTTGTGGCTGATAACACTCAGTATTGGACACGATTAAGGTATTGATTCATATATTATCCTTAGAAAATTGTAGACCCGTAGCATGATCCACACTCCTGTAATTAATTTTACAACGACATTTCACGTCATCATTTCACGTCGAATCGACGCTGAGCTCTAATTCCCGCTTTATAGAAGAGCACCGTTCAATTTTTTTCGTCAACTTTATTTGCCTGCCGTTCTATGGGAGGTGCCGTTCTGTTGGAGGCTGCCGTTCTATTAGAAGAAACACGGTAAGTCATCTTTTTATCTTCCAACTTGGAGTTAGTGCTGTCGACGGCGACAACATCGTCGTCGGTATCCATTTTCAGCCCAAAATTTGTTATCTGAAGCCATGATTTTGCTCGAAGACACAGTATTAGCAAGACATTCACACTGCGACACAATTTGTAAATGTGCCACTATTTCCAGCACATTACTGCACGCACGCAGTAATATTTTTGTACGCAGTTTCGTTCACTCTTTTTTGTGGTTTTATGCTTTTTCAAAAGTGTAAAACTGAACCGTGTGAAAAGCTTTTTTACGCTTTTAGTACCCGGGTATTTTGGCCGGGAAAGCGTAAAAAAGCGTACGGGTATTTTATGAAAACGTAAGCGTAAGCGTAAGTATAAATACCCATTTACCCGGGTATTTCGGGTAAGCGTAAATACGCTTTCGCAACTCTGCTCTATTGTACATATGTGTGGAAAGCGACATTCATGTTCAAAAGTATTGTGATAATTTTGGAGCCCATTAACACTAACAGTCTTCAATATTCATAACAAAAAGCTACAAAAAGTATGCCTACAGTACAGTGTAGGTAAATGTGCCATGCAAATAGGTAAATGTGCCATGCACGACACTCTTCATATATACCTAGGTACTTATATCTAATGTGTATTCTGGCAACCCTTCTCATAAATACCGTATTTCCTCGAAATGCCCCCCCCCCTTGAATTAACCCCCCCCTCGAAATACCCCCAGATGTTTTCGAGCTGGGGAAAAAAATAACACCCCCCGTCTTGAATGATGTACATCATGTATACAAGGTACATGATGTATATGAAGGGTGTGCTTCTAAAAGTACCGATCTGCAAAAAATCGATTTTGAGATAATCGCAATTGAAAGTTTGGAGTATGCAATACCCATACATCGGTATTGGGTATGGGAATTTTGGGTATGGGTATTTCGGCCATATTATTGGGTATCCACATGCATGGGTATAATCATTGTTTATACATAATACACTAGCTATATAACATTTAGTGAATCGTATTTTTTGTAGTACAGTACATTTTAAAGGAACTAATTGGAAATAGCATGTAGATCGGTACATTTTAAGGCACAAAATCAGATAGATGTAGATCGGTACTTTTACCCATAGTAAAAATCCACAAATTGAGTTTTTGCTGTTGATGAGGCCGAGCTGACATCGGTACTTTTAGAAGCACAAAAAATAAAGTGCAGATCGGTACATTTTGAAGTACAATTTTTAAAAATGTGTGTAGATCGGTACTTTTAAAAATACAAAAGCTGAAAAAGCTTGTAGATCGGTACTTTTAAAATTTCAAAAACTGTATTTTGCGATTTTTTTGCTTTTTTCGACCCCCCATATCTCAAAATTGAATTTCGCACCCCCCACATATTATATATTTTTTGAAGCGCATTTTTATGTGGACCCCAAAAATGGTCCTAACTCAAATTTGAAAAATTTGTAGATCAGTACTTTTAGAAGCACACCCTTCATATGTTGGTCGCAGTTTGTATCGCAGCTACACATATACTAAATAGTTTGTGTAGCGATGGACGTTGATATGTCCAAGTATACCCTACTTGAACACGTTGATTACCGGTTTTGAGTCTATAAAAGCGTACTCTTTACTATGAATTTCGTGAAAATTTCTGACGAAATAATCACCCCCCCCCCCCCCCGTCGAATAAGCCCCCCCCCTCGAAATACACCCCTCAAAATTTCCACTCTGAAAAAATAAACCCCCGGGGTATTTCGAGGAAATACGGTAAATAGATTAGAATCCCAATAGAGGCAGATTCTTTTTAGCTTCTGCGAGGTATTTCTACAAACTAATAAATTGGGAGATAAAAAGCTTCCGAAAGCTTCCAAGAAAAAAGGAAAAAATACTTTTAGCATTTCACTTACATTTATTAAGATTTTTCTTCCTGTGAAAGTAAACTACCTAAATAGGTATTTTAAAGGAATTAGAATCCTTGAGTACAATTGAAGGTTTCACATGTCCTTGCCAGTTTACCATGTGCCTTCATTTGTAGGGCTCAAAGCAGACTAGCTTTTTGAGATCCGAGTGATGGGTTTTCTGGGACCGAGACTGGGATTATTGTGTTTCACCACCGAAAACTTTTGTGACTGGAACCGAGACTGAGGCCGCGATCGCCATATGTGCTTACCGAGACCGAGACTTGACGCCAAGACCGAGACCGTAACCGCGGTCTCACTTGAACCATACACAAGTAATGAGGTAGGTACCACGCAAATCATCGTCAACCTAAGACCTACCTATTCTATATTATCATAAACAGTAAACACTCCAAACAAGCTCCCTCCAAATCCATGTGCATGCCTGCGCGGCGCTCTAAAAGTCCTTTCCACCATAGTTGTTAAAACGTATTTACGTTTACTCGATAAATACGTATACTCGAGTACTGCGTTTACGTTTCCTCGCGAGAAAGATACCGGTACTCACTTACTCGCGTACTTTTTTAAAGTACGCGAGTACAGAAAACGTATTTTTAGCGGACAGAAAATGTCATTTTGCCAAAAAAAAAGTGACAAACATAGGACATTTTCCTAAGAAATACTTAGCAGCAGAGCAAAACACATATTTATGTATACCAGAGTAAAAATTGGAAAAATACTGACTTTTTGTAAGAAAAATACTAAATTTTACGTTTTCTGTGAGAAAAAATACCCGTTTTTACGTTTTCCTCAGAAAAAATCTCAATTTTACTCTTTCTTTAAAAAAGTATTTTACTCACGTCTTACGCAGCGTAAAATTATCGTAAAAAATACTTTACGTTTTCTGTACTCAGGGGTGAGTAAAAGAAAAATACTTTACGTTTACTTTTAAAAAACTTCAGTACTTTTAACAACTCTGCCACAATCCACACAGTGAATGCATTCTCAAAAGGGGGCACTTTATCTGGGCCGCAATTCTGCTGATAGAGATGGAGGGACCGGCAGCCGCGCGTCAAGCTAATGCATTTATTTAGAATACATACTGCAAACTGGCACTCATCAATTTTAGCTCTGGCTAAATGGGGTATAGGTATACGTGGGGAATACCGGGATGTGTTTACCGTATTTCCTCGAAATACCCCCCGGGGGTGATTGTTTCATAGTGGTCCCGAGAGGGGGGGCGGGTTAAACGAGGGGGGTTATCATTTCGCCAGAAATTTTTTCAAATCCTAGTACAAAATCGTCGTTTGTGATGTACACTGGGGTAGAATAATTCATCAATAACTGACATGTATAGACTCCTGTAGACTAATATTAGTACGTAGATGGTATAAACACTGTTCTAACGTGATTACGACATTGTTTTAACGTGTGTTCTGCACTACGCAGAACACAAACTGCAGCATTTGTCATGTACGTTCTCTTTACACTCAATCTGGGGGGGGTATTCCAAGGGGGGGCGGGTGATTGTTTCATAGTGGTCTCGAGAGGGGGGGGGGGGGTCAAACGAGGGGGGTATTTCGAGGAAAGTATTTCGAGGAAATACGGTATGTAGTGTTCTTGTATTTTACTTGCACTGCATGCACATGTCTCTTTGTTGCTTGTTGGATGGGTGTGATAGAGATGGAAAAATTTGGACAACAATTAGCTGAAATTGGGTTTGGTTTGCAGCACTATTGGACTGTTTTTAATTGTCGATATTCAATATTTTTTAAAATTTTGGCAATGTCGAGAATTAACAAATGTAAACAAATTTTCAGTTGAAATTTTGAGATATAAGAAGTGCAAATTTACTGTTTTCATACAAATGATAAGTAATTTGCAGTTTTCATGCAAATGATAATCAATTTGCACCTTTCAAACCTCACGCCGCCATTGGCCCCACACACGCTAGTTGACATCGACGCCAAATGTCAACCGGTTCCATTCCCAATTCAAAGCTTGCGTTTGAACGTCGTTCGTCGGCTCGTCAGCAACCTTTGTATCGGGATCGGCACCAGTTGACATTTGGTGTCGATGTCAACTAGCGTGTGTGGGCCCATTACAGCCGTTTGGCATGCAACTTTTCCCACTGTCAAAGGAGCCATTCCCATCACTAATTGCAGCTTGGGTGATTCTCATTCGAAATATTGCAATTTGCAAGCGTATTCTAGTTGTGTTTTGTTGTTTAATTTCACTCTGAGCGTGACTCCTTTACTAGTTGTTTGCGACATTGCATGCTAATGAGTTTTTTACATTGCAGTGCACAGGGCCAACTTTCGTAGTTTTAAATGTTTTTAATGGAAACTTTTCGGGTGCAGTGTGAAGAGATTATTTTAGATTTTGTCACGTCGATTAAGCATCTGCCGCTTTTGTATACCCACTTAAAACATCTGTCACATTTCTGCCTTTTTTATTGAAGAAAATACCATCTTTTCACAATTAGGTATTTAAACCATACCCATACTTCCCATTCCACCTGAAAGGCATTAAAAAACAACTTAAGAACGCCTAGGCGCATGTGCATCAGACATGCAGTGGACATGCAATGTGACTGCAATAATGTGGTTAACATGCTGCATTTCTGCATGTGTCTGTGTGTATATGGGAGCATTCAAACTTGTCTGCTGCCTCCTGTGGGCAAAATGTAGTGTTGGATAAGTGCCAGAATTTTTAGTCTATTGGTGGCGGTCCCGCACCTTGTAAAGTGGGAAAATAAAGTGGCATATGTCACGTGGAATATCATAGGTACGAATTTGTCAAATGTCATGCAAAATGTGAAAATAAATAATATCTTTTTTGGGTAATTGATATTTGACATGACATTTGACACTTGACTTAATACTTCAAAGGGCGCGAGACTGCCGCCAGGCGCCAGTCTGGAGCGTTGTTACCAAACTCCAAATTCAATTATTTAGAATGCATTGAGTTGAGATGCACCAAAAGCGCCCGTGCGAGTAAGGCAGAAATTTTTAATCACAGTGTTTTTATTGCCAACACGATGCATTGGTAGGTAAACTGAATATTTTGCCAGCACTGTCAAATCAATGCCTGCCAGGTATATAGCACCCTCCACTGTAGCCAGCCCAGCGCCATGGCAATGGCGCTGGCGCCATTCCAACGCCAGTTATGACGAGTAAGCGTCACTTCACTATGCCGTGTCCGGTGCGGTGCACTGCTTGGATGAAACTGGTGTGCCCTGCGTTCTCTATTTAAATCGGGGAACTGGCATTCATTGATCCGCGCATGTACCTCTATAAATCAGTGTTTTATAAAATATATTGATATCTAGTTTTCACGCATAATTAAGATCAGTTTTTTTAATTAACGGTAACAGGTTTTTTTCAAATTTTTGTTACATAACATCATTTCAGAATCAATTAGGTAGGTATTACCGTTATCCTTCAACTATTCCTTTAGTATGAGTCATTTTAATTGAATTTGCTGTCAGCAACAACCACATAGGTAGTGTATTTCTTTTTTACGTAGCTGATAATCCCTCATAGTCTTTAGTATGTTGCACCCTCCAGCTGACAAAAAGACAACTCCAGATTTTATTGTCATTAAGCACTTTGCCTGGGTTCATTTCACTGTAAATTAAGTTGTAGGTAGAACAATGGATCACAATGGATACATAAATACTTGAATTAGTACATTTAAAGCACAATAAACATGTGAAAATCATCACTAATTGTCCATTGGTACTTTGCTTTAATTTATGATGTTGTATGTATTGTAGTTTTTTGTGGTGATTTCTGCTAGACACTTTTTCAGATCAGTGCTGATTTCTGTTAGACACTTTTTCAGATCAGTGCTGATTTCTGTTAGACACTTTTTCAGACCACTGAGTTGTGATTTTATGTACTTTACATATCAAATGTGGTATAAAAAGTTTTTTTTCTTCAAATTCTACATTTCAAGCTACAATTCAAAGCATCAAGTAGGAATAAAAGTGAATAAATACCTACTTAACTCTAACTAAATCTGTTTGTCTTTGACTTTTTCAAAACTGTTGTATTCTTGACACTTGACAGGGTGTGGAATTGGTTTCTACTCCAATAGTGCGCATTTTTCAACTGTTCTACAGCCACTTAAAGTCACCCACTCCCATAAAAACTGGCGATTTCTTCCATTGTTCCTACTTCCTTTGATCCGCCGTTGCGATCAATGAGTATATAGGTGTATGAAAAAGTCTTAAGCGCTTTATAATTCACATTTAGTTTGTATTTGATGTTAGGCTAAACATTTTGAAATGTTTTTTTATGCGTCCATGTTTTTTATGGAAATATTTACATTTCGTATGGAATTTCCTAGGAGTGTGAATAGCTGCCGAAAATGGCACAAATAATTTCAACACCATTTTTCATTTTCCGCCTAATTTCTGCCGCGCCAAACATAAAAAAAAATCGGTCAAAACCGGCGGCGCCACTTTCAGGCGATTACGATAGCCAGCCTACAATCGAGTGGCGCGTCACTAGCAGCGGCGGCGACAAGTCGCGCTCACGCTACGCCCATCTTCAGGTGGCATTTTTTGTGGATTTTTTTAAAAATTGGGATCCTGTGGCTGGGCTATATTTCAATTTAGATAGAACAAATCTCCCAATGGGGTGATTTATTTTTGACTATTTTTTGCTAAGTGATTTTGGCTGCTCGATTTGAATCGGGCAGCCCGAAAAATCGGGGGTTTTGTTGGCCTGAAAGACTTGCCGTCTTTCGAAATATTTTCGATTACTTGGCAGACTGTCAATATACTCTGCTTTTGGATACAGCCCGCTTATGTACACGCCGTTCAGAAGAAACAAATTCACTGTAATGCTGTGAGTGTCTTTCACCTAAAGTCAAAACCTAAAACTACTTTCATCTTCTAGCGAACATTAGACAACCTAAACTACCTCAAGAAAACACTTTTTTCACCGCCATTTTCATCTAAACCACCCTCTAAAATTCACCAATAAAAAAAAAATAAAAAAAACAAAATGCAGGCGGTGGACTGCGGCGTGACGGGTTACACTCCCGACGATTTTTACACGGAAAGCAGCGGCAGCATGCAGGAAACAAGCGATCGATTACTCCTCTCCAGGTTTGTGCGTAATTTGGGAGGTTTTGGGATGGTGAAAGTTGTGAAATTATGGTGGTTTTAGTGGGGTTTATATTTATTCTATCGATCACATTTATCTGGGTCAAGGTTGATATCGCTTTTGGATACTGTTTGCACTTGGTACTTGTCGTTTCTAATAGGTTTTTGCTATTTTCATCAGAAATTCTGTGAGATCAGCTAGTATATCTAAGATACAAGGCCAAAAATTCCTAATTTTTCAGTATCACGTTCTCAAATATCCTAAATTCTCAGCTACCGCTTCTCCCAATCCCAAAGCCTCAAAACACTTTGTGATCAAAACATTTGCCTCTGCGCGAGCTCCAGTTTCCGCAGAAAATTGAGCGTTTTGTGTGTTTTTTCACATATTTAGCTTCCAGGTGCTATTTCACCCCGGACCCTGTAAAATGTCAAATGTCATGCAAAATGTCATGTAAAAGTGAAATTTTTATGATATTTACTATTGCTGGTTGTTGGAGATTTCTCATGAAATTTTACACTGGCTTCACATTTCACAGGGTCGTGGATTAGGGACCTGTATGTAAACTAATCGAATCTGAAATACACAGAACATCGACTGCGAAATTTAGACAACGAAGGCAGTAAGCTGATTCCATTGCCAAAATGTTATAATTTCAAGTGAT
>OZ038450.1:26401966-26539225 GCA_964036195.1 Sphaerolaimus hirsutus | reverse complement strand
TGTAGTTTGTGTTCAGTGTACTGCAGAACACACGTTAAAACAATGTCGGTGTCACGTTACAACAGTGTACATACCATTTACATACTAATATTAGTCAACAGAACCTTATAAATGGCGGTTTTTGTTGCATTTTTCGACGTCTGCGTACGTTTCAGACGACAATTTCGTACTTGGTTTTCAAAAATTTTCTTGTGAAATAATAACCCCCCCCCCTCGAAATAACCCCCCCCCCTCGTTTGACACCCCCCCCCCCTCTCGGGACCACTATGAAACAATCACCCCCCGGGGGGTATTTCGAGGAAATACGGTAGACACATTATGCAGGGGTAAGAAAGGGGGTGGGTAACACCACCCCAACCGCCCAGCTATCTATCTATCCCTGGCGCAATTTTTTTTCGCTACATTCCCTTGAACACCCCCACACCCGCAAATTGCCTAGCTATCTACAGCTATCTGGAGCGCTTTTGAGCAGTTTTACCATAATTTTCACCAAAATTCCCTAATTTTCCTACTTCTTATAGATCCACCTTCAAAATAACTAGGTCATGTGTTTTATTACCTATTTTCAACATGCCAGGTATAATTAAGTGTGTTCCGGGTCAACATGCGGGATGGGTTTAGATGCGGAATAGTGCACTGCCGGAAAATGGCAAACGACCAGCAAAGAAAATAAAATAAAATATGTCATTTTAGAGGGCATTTTACATGTTTTTGACACTTTGCATGACATTTGACATTTTCCGGGACATTTTACATGACTTTTGAAACTGCATGACACTGACGACATTTGACACTTTACAGGACATTTTACATAGTTTGGGAGTGGCGCCAGTTTGTTCTGCAGCGCCCTGTGGACCTTGTACAGGATTCCAGAGGTCAAGCCGAAATTATTCAATGATACACTTCGATCGGTTACGAGGGGCGAACGCGGATATGAAATGAGGTGCGTAATAATTTGCCTAATAGACAATTGGGGAAAATTGAATATCTCTTTAGGTATTTATGTTGGGTAACTTATAGATTGTAAATACTTTCATTGCTCAAACCATGCTGATTTAGGCAGTGAGTGTTACTTTTTGCACTTTTAATTTTGGTTCGGACTTTGCAGTTAATAAAGACAACTTTTAAATAATGATGTGAAAGCGCCATAGCGCTAGCGCCAAAGCAAAAAGCGCGGTGGCGCTTCTGGCGCTTGGCGCCATTTTGCTGTGGCGCCATTTGCGCTTGGCACTGGGAGTCGGAAAAGTTCTGGCGCTTTTCACATCACTACCTTTGAACACAGTAAATGTACCTAGGTATCAGAGTTGTTAAAATACCGGTATTTTTGGAAAGCGTAAGCGTAAGCGTAAATACACTTTCCGAATTTTGAGTATGGATACTCAAAGCGTAAGGTATTTTTAAAATACCTGGGAAAGCGTAAAAAAAGCGTAAGCGTAAAAATTTTTTAACAGAGTCTGTTCAGAGGATTCTTACAAAATCAAGCTCCCAGCAAAATTTTTTTGACGCCCATTTGGTAGTCTGCCCTTAGATTCATTCAATTCATTGGCGATTCATCGGCAGAAACACTTAGTCATTGCCGCAAGCAGAGTTCACTAAGGCAGAGGCATTTCCGCTTTTTCCAGTGCATTATTCCACACACGCTGTCACTTTTGTTGGTACGCAGTATTTTTGGTACTTTTTCAAACGCGTAAAACCGTACTGTGTAAAAAGCTTCTTTACGCTTTTAGTACCCGGGTAATTCGGCTGGGAAAGCGTAATAACGCGTACAGGTATTTTACGAAAGCGTAAGCGTAAGCGTAAGTATAAATACCCATTTACCCGGGTATTTCGGGTAAGCGTAAATACGCTTTCGCAACTCTGCTAGGTATACGAAATGCCTAAAATGTGGTGAAATTGCAAAATAACCACCATGTTCACCGAGAGCCAGGCACACTAGTAACTAGATGACAATCTGCCAGAAGTATAATGCCAGAACGTTTGAACAGGTATTCTGGTAAAAACCAAGTCGAGTCAAGTCGAGTCGAGTCAAGCATAGTTGTTAAAATCTATTTACGTTTACTCAATAAATTACGGATACTCGAGTACTGCGTAAATACGTTTACGTTTCCTGGCGAAAAAATACCAGTACTCACTTACTCGCGTATTTTTGTGAAAGTACGCGAGTACAGAAAACGTATTTTTAGGGGACAGAAAATGTCATTTTGCCAAAAAGGAAGTGACAAATATAAGACATTTTTGTAAGAAATACTTAGCAGGAGAGAAAAACACATCTTTTTGTATATCAGAGTAAAAATTCGAAAAATACTGACTTTTTCTGTGGAAAATACTAACTTTACATTTTCTTTGGGAACAATACCCATTTTACGTTTTCTCCATAAAAAATATATCATTTTTACGTTTTCTCTTAACAAAAGTATTTTTCTCACGTTTTACACAGTGTAAAAGTATTTTTTAAATACTTTACATTTTCTGTACTCAGGGGTGAGTAAAGAAAAATACTTTATGTTTGTTTACTTTTTTTAAAATTCAGTACTTTTAACAACTCTGGAGTCAAGTCAAGTCAAGTCGAGTCGAGTCGAGTCGAGTCTAGTCTAGTCGAGTCGAGTCGAGTCGAGTCGAGTCGAGTCGAGTCGAGTCGAGTCGAGTCGAGTCGCGTCGAATATATCTCCCCACGCTCACAGACGAAGCTGTTCAATCCAACCCGAACCAGAACTCAAATCAGCCACAATATTGGGCAGAGTTTGGCAGACCTACAAAGAAGCGGGTAGCACATTGTTTAGGAAACGGAATGGCCATAGAAGAATGCTAGTGCTCATTGCCATAACCATCAATGTGAAAGTGCACTGTGAGTGTTTTGTTGTGTTTAGCATTCAAAAATAACCTGTGATTTATATTTTCAAAAATCACAATACCTAAATATAAATAACCCATGATTTATATATATTGATATTTTTTCCAAATTCTGAGTGATATATTTGTATATATTTTTTAAATTTGAAAAAAATCACTGAGAAAATCACTCATACTTGATACATTGTGGTGCAATGATTGTGCAGCAGTTATGATAGTATTTGAACCTTGAAGCAGGTAAATATCGTGCCTACACACACTAGTTTTCATCCTGTCTTTTTTGAAAACTGAAATGACCAAAAATGATGACATGTTTTCATCAAGTTTTCCACTACTGAATGCTACATATGTTCAGTTTTCACAAATGGCATGAATTCAAAAATGAATAAAGTTGAATTTTTCTGTGATATTTGCTTGATGTTTTCACTTGTAAAATATTGTATAAATGAATATTGCTTGTGGAATGATAATAAATGGACTGTGGTATATTAGAGTACATTTTTTGTGCTTGCAAATGGTAAATAAAGTCCAGAATATCGCTTGAAATTGAAATAAAGTGCAAGTGATTTTTTATATATTTTTTTGAGCTTGGAGTTATTTTTTCAGTATTTTATTATATTTTCTGGAGACCTAGAGTGATTTTTATATATATTTATATTGTTTCCAATGTTGGAGTGATATATTTATATATATTTTCAAAAAAATCGGTGATTTTTTGAATGCTAGTTGTGTTGAGGGTGTGGTGATGACGTAGGCTCGCTTGACAAGTAAACCCGCTGGCATGTAGACCCGTTGCGGGAGTCTCATGAGGAAGGCCTGCTCAGCTATTTATCCATCCCGTGTCTACTATCCCCTGAGCTCCCCCAGAAATCGCATACCTAACTATAGAGGTATCAATGTGAACAAACCATGTGCAATTGACACCAATTTTTACTCAAAATCAGTTAATTTTGCTTCATTTTGTCAAATTTGCCATATATAACATATGTATTTTAACCCCAGCGAGCCCCCAGAATAATTTTCAACTACCTATCTATCCGCCGGAGGATTGATTTGCTGTTTATCAAGCCCCCGTGAGGGTCAAAATCTTGGAATTTGGAAACCCCTGCTTCGTTGTCTACATTCCAAACGGGTTTAGGTACCTACATGCTTAGAGGCACAGGGTCGTAGTGATTAGGTAAGTGTAGTGACAAGTGTATTCTACTTGTCATTGTCTAATTGTCATTTTTTATAATAATGTTTCAGTGTCATTGGGTACATACACCATGCAAAAGCCCCTCTCGTGGCAGCCAAATGACTACGCGCAGTGGACGTATGTCACCAAAATTCTTGGTAGGTTTCTTGCACAGTTGTTAAAATGTACGTACATTTACTCTAAAATACGCGTACGCGAGTACGCGGTAAATACATTTACATATACTTTTAAAAAAGTAATGTACTCACTTTTACGCGTACGTTTCAAAAGTACACGCGTATTTACAGAGAAAATGTATTTTTGTTGCTAAAAACACAATTTTCCATTTTCCACACAATTTCCTAAAATAAGAAAATTTTGAAGAAATCATACAATTTTTCTACATAAAGACTAAAAAATTACTCATAAACGACATCCATTTTGTCTTCCAGTGTATAATAAAACTCACTCTCACATGTAAAAAGTAGTAGCTTTTACGTTTTCCACGGGAAAAGTACTCGCTTTTACATTTTTCCTGGGAAAAAAAGTATTTTACACACATTTACGCATGAGTACGAGTTAAAAAAAGTATTTTACATTTTCTATACTTTTTGGTGAGTAAAAAATAAATACTTACATTTACATAATACTTTTTTTTAAAGTTCAGTAATTCTAACAACTCTGGTTTCTTGATGCATTGTGGCTCGGCAGCAGCATACTAGTTTACAGCCGAAACTTCGGTAACTGGTAAATTTGATGTAAATAGACACATTTGGGTTTAGCTATACCGTATTTCTTCGATCATATTGACCGCCAATGTATTGTTTCATAAGCGGTTTTGGGGGTCAATGTAAATGAGCACGTCAATGTAAACGAGCACGGCAACATATTTTTCAGATCGTTTTCAAATAGTATTCATCATTTGTGTGCATTTTTTAGGTAAATATTTATTATTTATGCGCTTTGATAATGTATGGAAACGTGTGGCAAAGCAAAGTGGTTAAGTGCAAAACGCAAACGGACAGACAGTGTGCATACGGCGGCAAACATCAAATAACATCAATAATCGGATCATGCAACGTCATTTTTTGTCATACGGCAATGTATTCGAGCACGGCAATGTATTTTTCAGATGCCCCACAGACCCGCCAATGTAATCGAGCAAGCCAATGTAATCGAACACGTCAATAAGATCGAAGGAATACGGTAATCAATAATTTTTCAATGTTCAGGCAGTAGTTGACGCAGGGGTCTCGAATGGGGGGGGGGGGGGGGTTGGGGGGGTACCGCCCAGCTATCTATCTATCCCGGAGGCTGCTCAGCTATCTATCTATCCCGGAGGCAAAATTTTGGGCTACTACCCCCTGAAACCTCCCCCCCCCAAATTGCCCAGCTATCTACCTGTCTGGAGCGATTTTTCAGAAACTATACCCCAATTTTCGCTCAAAATCACTATTTTTCATACCTATATATAGATTTTCACCTCCAAAATCACTGGTTCATGCGTCTAACTGCCTATTTTCAGCTATTTTAAGTACTATATGCTCTTGTATACCCATTTTGTGCTATTTTACACCTACTTTTAGCGATTTTTTTTCTCTTTTCTTTCTTCTATGCCCAGAAAAAGCCTATATATTGAACCACCACAACCCCCCCCCCAAACCCCCCCCCAACCCCCCCCCCCCCAGAAAATTTTTCAGCTATCTATCCCTCCGAAGGAGCGATTTGCTATCTATCCAACCACTCGGAGGGTCAAAATTCAAGATACCCCCGAGTTGACGAACTCCTTATTCCGATAACTCAAAATCCTCCAAGGTTGATCCATCAGTTTCCGAAATTTCGGCAGTAAACTGTGAGTGGATCGATTATCAGCGCGCGCACCCACCACACCAAAGTACCGTATTACCTCAAATATAAGGTATACTTAATATTGATTTCGTCAGCTTTTTCAGCGTTTTGGTATACCTTATATTGGAGGTATACTCGGCGTACGTTATACTCTGCCCTCACACTGATTTATGTCTCGTGCTGGAAGCGTGCCAATGATTATAAAAATCATGCGATTTCCGTAAAATTATGAAAAAAATTTATCGATGTGAATATGTTAATGAATAACATTATAACAACAATCAATTTTGTCATCTTTTTATGAAACTCGGACGCGTTAACCATCGTTGGCACAAATCCAGCGGGAACCACGCGTGCAGGGTGTAAAGTAACCGTAGTATATACGTTATATTGGACGTAATACGGTAATTAAAAAGTTTAACTCGCAGACGCCTTGGGCACAATCTTCGGCATCTACACAATGAAACATTGGTTCAAATGGCCGGACACTTACATGATGATGGTCGGCACAACATCCGCCATTATGCACGTGGTCCCGATTGCATTTGCAAAATCCGACTGGCACATGTACCTGGGTTCGGTGCTGGGTGTCTTCGAAGGCGTAACAGCTAGCGCGATGTTATCTTTTGGCAACCGTTTACTCGGCCCTAAAGAGGTAGGGGCGCGTTAGATAATGGCGCAATAGATAACCAATGTAAAAAAGCAATGTCACTCGTAATTCGCAGATCGGCAGATTCCTGACCGCCGGTGAGTATTTACTGAGCCAATTTTCTTCACCAAAGTAATTCGGATAGGATGCCAGGAAGTGATGAAAAAGCACTTGGGTTCTGGTGCCCGGTGTCCACGCACCAGCATCGGTCCCGGTGCGGTGCCGTCGCACTTTAGTGTTCATCAATGCGTGCAACTCCGGTGCCGGTACTATTTTTCTACATCGCACTGGTGCCAGTTCCGCAAATTGAGAAGTGATAAGTAAAATGGCAAATGCGAAGCAAATCGACAAAAACGAAGTGAAATGGCAAAAGCGAAGTAAAACATAAAAAGTAATTTTTCTTCGCTTTTGCCATTTCACTTTTCAATTCACTTCGCGTTTGCCATTTTACTTCTCAATTAACTTCACATTTGCCAACTTACTTCTCAATTTGCGGAAATGTCCCCTGATCTGCCGTTGGTGTAGCGCTTTTTCTGGGGGGTGCCCCAAAGTTACAGCTGTCCCTTTTATGGAATGGTGGCACTTTGGCACAAATCCAGGCGGCATTACACCACCAAACTACCCACTAGTGATAGAAAAAGCGTCAGGACTTTGGCGCCAAGCGCCATGGCGTTTTTGCGAACACCAGCGCCAAGCTTTGGCGCTAGCACCAAGCTTTGGCGCTAGCACCAAGCGCCAAAAGCGTCATGGGTCTTTTCACGGGTATGGCGCCAAGCGCCATGGCACTTTTCCATCACTACATCCAACACAGCCAGCTAGTTCATTCACAGGCCTAATCTTCGGCACTCTGACGTCGCACCTGCTGCACGGCGCGGTCATGCAGCCGCTGTACGTGGCCACGCTGCACTTCATGCCCGGCATGTACCTGCTGTTGACCGCCGCCGTGCAGGTGCCAATCCCGGATCCTGTAATCTACCCTGGATATTGGAAAATGTCATGCAAAATGTGAAAAGTCATGTAAAATTCCCTGCAAAATGGCAACTCGGCTGTAAAACTCGGTTGCCATTTTGCAGCGCATTTTACATGACTTTTGACACTTTGCATGACATTTATCACTTTACAGGGCACTTTACCGGGTCTGGGACTGCCCCCAGCTGTGCACGCTGGGATTGATCGTGATAATGCACGTGATAGGTGCGAGGGATGAGACGATTTTGTTGAGAAATGAGGGGAGGGGGAACAGAGTTTGTCCGGGGTGAATTCGGCTGAATTTGGTGATGTAAAATGAGAGCAACGTCAAAAATGGAGAGTCCAGTGAAACATGAGTGAAGCACTTGTCACCGGTTGAATTTCCCCTTAACTAACCAGCTATAACTTTAATTAACGCTTTATGCTATCTTTCACTTGTCCACTCGCGGATAATTGGTCCTGGCTATTCTTGGAATGATGCCAAGGCAGTGATAACAAATCTATGCCACCAGCGACGGAAGTGCATCAGAAAATGATAAATACCATAACCTAATGGCCAACCTAATGACATCGGGTGTTAAACCCGGTTTCAATTCAGATTTTAGTTGATGGGGGCGATGTTCGAATGTACATAAAATACCAATATTATAAATACTTGGAGATTCCTTTTCGAATTGCCACATCTGAACCTGAAAACTTCCACGTGACCCGTCAACTAAAATCTCAATTAGCACGGAAAACAGTTAAAACCAATGTGTAGAACCAATGAAGTTGGACGCTGTATATGAAAATGTAATCAAATTCCGACCCTGAAATTGGAGTCCATGTAAAATGGCGCCATGGTATTTTTTCTGGCATATTTCCATCGCTCATTTTACAATCGTGCAATTTTCCACGCTTTTTTCGCGTCATTTCATTCAATCAGTTTATGGAGTTATGACATGAACAGATATCGAATCGTTCAGGCAAACTATGGCCTAAATATGAATATAAAAAATATAAATCAAAAGTGTGCATCGATTTTGGCGGGTAAAAAAATTGATTCACTCTTACGGAGCGCCAAAAAAATGTAAGGTACAGTTTTGCAGGTGAACTCAAATAAATGCTCACTGTAGGAATATTAAAAAATAAATAAACTCGAATTTGACACAACCACTAGGCGACACTTTTGCAACAAACATATTGTTAGTATAGCTAAACATGTATTAAGCATGGATAAAACTAGGTAATATGAAATACACTAAACGAAAATATAGCCATTGATTTAGAAAATATAACCATGGATTAAAAACATCAAGTAAATACATTACAATGGAATAGCATTGGTTGTTATTTTTATTACCAGTGACGTTGGAGAATTTACAAAAATTTACATTTTTTTAAATCTGATTTTTTTCAATTTTGAGACTCGAGCGCCACGTGTAAAGTTTATAAAGCGACCTTCAATATCAAAATTTACTAGCACCAAATCCTTCTGCATACAAAAAACCCACCCATTTCACGAAAATTGCTCGCCGCCAAAAAAATGACTTGCACGGATATTCTAAATTATTTTAGAATTTTGGCACAAAATATCGTGGAAATTTTTGGAGACAAAAGGCGTACATCGATGCAACTCATTTTAAAAAAAGTTGCAAAATCAAAAAAGTGCACAATTAGGCAAATGTACAGCGCCGATGAGCAACAAAAAAAACGTACATACAATCGACAAAAAATAAATGGGATCCAATAAAAGATTGTAAACAGAATACCTAGCAAGCTGTGAAAAGGAATACCCAAAGCGTATGGATAAATACTTTTTTCTAATACACGGCGGCTCAGATGCAAGAGTTTGTAATGAAACTACTGTATTTCCTCGAAATACCCCCCTTAAAATGGACACCATCAAATTATAGCCCCCTCGAAATACCCCTAAAAAATGAGTGTAAAGATAACGTAAATGACAAAAGCTGCACGTTAAAAACAATGACTTTGTTACGTTAGAACATGGTTTACACCATCTACATACTTATATAAGTCTCTAGACTCTATAAATAGTGCTTATTGTTGCATTTACAAATAACAAATAAGTACTGCGAGTTCAAAAAATTTATGGCACACCCCCCCCCCCCCTCTAAAATCTCACTCAAAGATGGTGAAAAAATAAACCCTGGGGGTATTTCGAGGAAATACGGTAGTTAAACTAACAATATTTCTTTCTAATATATAAAATTGATTACCCTTTTTATTCTAACAGAGTGGCATATGTATTTTTGTCAGATAGAGAGAAATAAATAATTCCACATTGTAAAGCTATCTGTTGGAGATAAAAATGTACAGTTATTTCGTGGAATAGTGTATCCTATCAAATGAAGGACCATTCCAAATAATGCAATAAATAAATATATAAATAATACTTTTGCAGAGACATAAATGTGTAAATGTGGGTGCCAGCAAGCTTGGAAAAAGTTTACAAATGAAAATACTATACATGAACGTAGAACCTAAATATTTAGCAATTTGATTTTAGCATTGTATACGCCTTTCAAAGAGTCATTCAAGACATATATTTAACGCGTGACATGTAAATTCAAGTAAAAAATATTTACATGTTCTTCTAATTGGCGGTGATACACAAGTTGACATTTTTGCAACGTTCCTGGCACCCACGTTTACCTACATCAATATGTTGCTAACACTTAAACAACTCAATTAACAAAAATTAATTAATCAATCAATAAATATAATTCTCAATGAAAAAATAAACCAATTAATTATCCAGATTCATCTAGTCTCGGCAACTACTGAAGTAGGATTTCCACCAGTCTGCGTACCGCTGGCTTTTCTGACGTTTGAAAAATTGCCTATGACATCTCGAAATGTCTCGCCCCAAGTCTGCGAATGGGGAAAAATATAAATTTTTTGTTTCACATTGTGCCTCCGCATACTAGTTTTCACGCGAAATTTCGAAAACTCACAAATCAGCTTACCGTATTTCCTCGAAATACCCCCCCCCCTCGTTTGACCCCCCCCCCCCTCTCGAGGCCACTATGAAACAATCACCCCCCCCCTTCGAAATACCCCCTCCCAGATTGAATGTAAAGAGAACGTACATGACAAATACTGCAGTTTGTGTTCTGCGTAGTGCAGAACACACGTTAAAACAATGTCGTAATCACGTTAGAACAGTGTTTATACCATCTACATACTACTATTAGTCTACAGGAGTCAATACATGTCAGTTATTGATGCATTTCTCTACCCCAGTGTACATCACAAACGACGATTTTGTACTAGGATTTGAAATAATTTCTGGCGAGATAATAACCCCCCCTCGAAATACCCCCCCCCCCTCTCGGGACCACTATGAAACAATCACCCTCCGGGGGGTATTTCGAGGAAATACGGTAGAACGCAATTGAGTTTTCTACAATAAGGTGGCCGTAAACTACAGTTGACAGAGATTAAAAATGACTCATTCTGGAAAACTCAAAAACGTTCAAAAGTTTTCGAAATTTCGTGGGAAAACCAGTGTGCGCAGAGCCATTTTCGCATTTCACATTTTTCGGTGACAAAATGATGTATACTTCACAATAAAATTGCCACCTTTTTGAATTCACATGTATTTACACACACACACAATGGAAACATTTTAGAAGGACAATTCAAACAAGAACAGGACAGACACAAACACACACTAGTTGATACATTTGCATAGCAAAATCAAATGTGCAAAATCGTTTTCGCAAAATCCAACAACTTTTTTTCCAGTGTTGCCCACTAAAATATTCTGTTATTCATCCTTTAACCAGAACTTATCTTAAAGTAAATCGCAGGTAATCATCTAAGCCAACATTATCATATCAGCAGAGTTTTAGGTTTGCAAATGTGATTTTGCACACGCAAATGTATAAGCCACTTTACCCACTTCGAAACCTTAACGCATTTTCCACTTAAACTTTCCTAAGGTAGCGAGTATATGAGTTGAGTTTAGACGGCGACACACATGCCCTTCGGTAGCTCAGTTGGTAGAGCGGTGGACTGTAGCGGTAACATAGACATCCATAGGTCACTGGTTCGAATCCGGTCCGAAGGAGTGCTAATTTTTTTGCACTTTTTTGTGTTGTCGACTTGTTTAGGAAGACATTTCACACACAAAACAAATTTAGCGTTAATTTTTTTCTCATGCAGACGCAGATAACCGGTTTTCTCGGTGTGGAAAAGCGCCAATCACATTTCGGAAACACAAAACTACAACAAAACACAGGGAAACAAACACAGGAGGCAAATGAAAAAGCTCAACCAACCCAAAAAGACATCTGGAAATCCATTCAGCAATATCCATCCCGATATCCGTTTTGGTCCCAGGAAATCAATATTATGCATTGCAAAGCACGATGACAAGCAAATCACATAGAAAATAAATAAAGAGCAGTTACAATTTGACAGTTAATTTTTGATACAGTTAAAGTTACAGTTACAGGGAATCCCGAGACAAATGCAATTTTTACGCATTCACGAGTTCTGAAATAACTCGCACAAGGGCCACACGGACGTAAGGCAGCAGAAATACAACCATGTTCAGTTCACGGAATAAATGACAACTGAAATTATGTAACTCAGTTTTTTTTCAAGTCAACTGGAAAAATCTCAAAACTGCAAATTAAAAATTTATTCTGCATTTCAGCTGACTTACGCGCAAGCAAATCGATACAGCACACAAACTTATGCATTTGGACAAAATGGACTGTTACAGGTACAAGTTACGATCAAGTGAAACGCTGGGTGGAGAAATTGCACACAGGATCAGGGGCCAATTCCAAATTTGTCAAGTGATTAGCAAAGTGACTGTCATTTTTTATTAAATACACCTTTTCGCCTCACTTTACAACGCGACAATCGGCACCATAACAAAAATTACGTGCTAGAAATATGTGGAACCTTGATCATAAATAGTTATAGTATTTAGTACTAAAATTTTTCTTTTTATCAAAAGTGCGACCGTACAAACGTGAATATTTTCTCCACAATTCTTTCTCCACCCAAAATCGTTCACAAAAGTACAAAAGCGTAAAAATACTGCTGACAGATGGAAAAAAAGATCTCGCGTTTTAGAACATCTTCACTGGAGAAAAAACAATTCCATCCACCAACAGTTACACAAAACATTTAACTGCGAAAACAACCCCAATAGGGTTGGGACGATAAGTATATCGTATCGAATATAACCTATTTTTTCCTATCGAATATCAGATAAATATCGATCATTTTTCCAATTGAATATCAAATATCGATATCGAGGGTCGATATCGATATCGATATCGAAAACACGTATCGTCCCAAACCTAATACAACCCCCCAAAAAAGTCTCCAATCTCCACACTCAATAAATAGTACCAGCCTTATAATGCGCCGATCCGCCGTGCGGAGTCATTCTCCGCGTAGAATGCACTCCGTTCACGCTCGCAGACTGGCCATAAATTGGCGCCATGCCAGGCCCCGCCCCCTGCGCGGGCACGAGGGCGCCACTAGCGGGCTGCGTGCCGGCTACCGCGTGCGCGTCGAGCACTTTCTGGGGGGCAATCCCAGAGCCTGTAAAAGACCTGTAAAATGTAAAATGTCATGCAAACTGTCAAAAGTCATGTAAAATGCCCTGGAAAATGGCAAACGTACGTTTGCCATTTTCCAGGGACCAGTTCCGCAAATTGAGAAGTGAGAGTAAAATGGCAAATGCGAAGTGAAATGAGAAGTGAATTGAGAAGGAAATTGGCAAAAACGAAAGGAATTTACTTTCTATTTTTATTTTTTTACTTCGCTTTTGATAATTTACTTGCCATTTCACTTCGCTTTTGCCAATTTTATTCTCAATTCACGTCTCACTTCTCACTTCACTTCGCACTTGCCATTTTACTTCTCACATCTCAATCTGCAGAACTAGCACCAGGGCATTTTACGTGAATTTTGACACTTTGCGTGACATTTTCCATCTTCCATGGCATTTTACAGGGTCCGGGACTGGCACCTGGTAGCGCAGTTTGCATGCGGCCTCGATCGTTTTGGCCATGGCGCCGGCGGACGGCTCCACGTGGAACACGTAGCACATGAAATTCTCCGCTGAAGTGTGCATGATGAACGCGCACGATCTGGGTGGGTGGGGGGGTTTATTGACCAGGGGTCAGATCCAATTTGAATTTAAGACGCCCTTATTGTGGGTAGGCGCTGAATTGGTATGCGTTTTTATTCACATAACAAAGACACTTCAAATTAACAAAAAAATGTTGTTGTTTTTTTGTTAAAAAAGCGGGGTTGAACATAATTTTTTTAAATAGGGGTGTTCCTGTACCCGGCGAAACGTTGAGCCAATTGTCACTCAAAATCGCTGATTTTCGTACAATTTTGCCCAACCCCCCCTTGTCACCTTGAAAACATTATAATGAACCGGCGCAACCCCCCCCCCAACAAAAAAAGTAATTTTTTCAGCTTTTTCTTACCCCGTAGGAGCGACTCAAAAACTATCAATCTGAACCCCACAGGGGTCAAATCAACACGACCCCCGTGCCCTGTGCCACCCCCAATTTCAATCAAATCAAAAGACCCCCCCCCCCCCCCCCCAAAAAAAAACCCGCCCCCACTCACTTGATATCCCTGCCGATGCCCAAAAAACTGAGATACCTAATGCGGCACTCTGCGATCTGCCCTCCCCCCACTTCGTTTATAATAATCGTGCTGGGAGCTATGGCCGCGTCGACTAGAATCCATCTTTCCGGTCGGACGGCGGCTACTAGGCGGTCTACGGCGTCGTTGAGAATGTCGATGCCTTGGGGGGGGGGGGTTGAAAAGGGGGTGATTTTTCAAATTTTGGGTGATTTTGGGTGATTTTGAGAGAATATAATATTAAAAATTATCGCGGGTATATTTCAAAAATACAATATTTATAAATCTCTCTCGAAAAATGTTGGAAAAATATATACCATTTTTGAGAGATTTGTCGGTATTTTTTTTAAATCTCAGATATTCTCACAAAAAATTATTGAATCTACCTATCTGGAAATCCATGTTTGAAACATATAAATATAAAAAATCTACATTCGTCTATATTTTCTGATATTTTTAACATATATATCTCCCAGTAATTTTTCAATACTAAGCGGGATACGACACAGAACTAATAAAAATTAACAACGACTCGAGAGTCGAGGAAATATATTTTTGGATACTTATGTTCAACTTTTCGCAGATAAAGCTCCGGATTGGGGCTCCGGCCGGGTAAATATCTGAATATTACAAACAGTGGCGTATCCAAGATTTTTGAGCGGGGGGGGGGGTGCTTGTTTACGGAGCCCGGCAAACGGCGGGGGGGGGCTTAAATTTTTACCTACATGGCAGCGGAATGGCGTCATAGCGCTGGCGCAATTCGAAGGCGCCATTGGCGTTGGCGCTGACGCCAAAAATCGCTTATATGTATGTAAATATACATACACATAGAGCGACAAACACGCCAATTAGTGTAAAAAAAGAGAGGTGAGAGTACGAGGACCGATTTACAGAAAATATATCTGCGCGATGGAAAATGCGCGCACGCAGGGAACGGGGGGGGGGGCTGCAGCCCCCACCCCCCGCCCCCCCCCCCCTGGATACGACCTTGATTAAAAAGCTACCAAAACGCAACAAACCGGTCGCTCTGGGCACCTGGGTCACTCCGAGAAAATGGCATCTGATCACTTTTTTGGGCTCTTCCATCGGCGTGGGAAACGAATGTTCGCCTGCGAGCATTCGGGTTTTTTTAATCGTTATTTATTTGAGATTATATGGTGGAGACATTCTCAGAAATGGGAATTCAAGTGTATAATATGAGAGATACATACCCATAAAATACCCAGTTCGCATGTGTAATTAGTGGTAGATGAAGTTTTATGGCACCATGATACAAGTTTCCATTTTTGAGCATTTTATATTCAATTAAAGTTGATCAATTTCATGGAACCGACTTTATGACCATGGGACCGGGACCACGCAAACAAATTTCCCCTGAATGTTAGAAGTTCACTTGAAATAATGGGAAAGTGAAAATGCGAGAGGCGCCACTGAGATGACAGCAAAATATTTAGCAAAAAATGCGCGCTGAAACGAATTTCAAACGATTTGTGAGCGAGATTTAAGAATTGAGAATTTGAGAACGATGCGGAAGGATATTTGCTGGATTTAAAAGACTACATTAGCATATCATGGCTGAATGGCCCTACACACACTAGTTTTCACCGTGACCGATGTGAACACTGAAATGGCCACATGGCCACATTCAGCCTACTCTTTTTGTTTGCTATATGTGTTTTAGTTTTGAAATTTTCGAATTTTAGCTTTCATTAATTTCAATTCTAATTTAAATAAACTCAAATCATTTAACCCTGTTTATTAATTTGCATTTGCAAAAATTCCAGTTTTCCCATGAAGTCACGGTGAAAACTAGTGTGTGTAGGCAGATTATCACACACATGTATGAAAAAATAAACCTTGGCACTAAAATAGTGCCAAAACTATCAATTAAGACAACCACCATTCCACCATGTCATTCCAAAAGTTCCAAAATACCTAGGGAATAAGTACTAAAACTTCCACCTACCGCTTCAAAATACGGTTTCGATGCGACAGCTTAAAAAAATGTTTTTAAAAAATGTAACCATTTTTTTGTGCAGGGCCAAAAAACAGGGCAATTTAAATCCGGCCCCTGTGAATACAAACCGGCAATTCTCCCAAAAATACCGTCCCCGTTTAATTTTCCCGCCCGGACGCCATTTCTGGCCGCCAAAGCGGCCATATATTTTTGTCGATCGTCGCGCGAAGTCGACGAAAACGTCCGCTCGTGCAAATAATCGTGCGCGGACGCGCTGGGACGCATTTTGGGTCGATTTCGTCCGGACGAAATTAACGATGGCAAAGGACATTTTTTTCGAATTTTTTCCATCATAAAAAACACTGGAAATCTATTAATTTTTTTCTAGAAAATTAGAAAATTTTAAAACTGTTTTTGTTTTTTTTGTTGGTATTTTTGGCTGAAGATGCACGTAAACTGTTGTAATACAATTCAAAACTTTTTACAAGTTTACATGAATCTATACTATTTGTTGCATTTAGTATAATGAGAAATGAGCAAATAATGCAATCACCGCAAAACGTAGCCGTATTCAAATATGGCCAGTATGATTCAAAAATGCAAAATTTAGCGGAGAAAATTAGAAAACTGTTCAAAAATAATTCGACAACTACTCTCTAAAAAAATCAAATTTCCGTCACATTTAGAAAAAAACACTTAAAAATTTATCCCCTTTTTCCCACAAAGTTTGCCATCGTTATACGAAAGGTCGGATATGAACACATCGTGGCCGTGATAATCGTCGTCGACGGTGCGGCCGTGGCCGAGCTCGAGCAACTCGTCGCCGGCCGCCGTGTCGGACGGACATAATTCAGAGTGCCACCAGGTGGACCGCGATGTGGCTAGCATTTTTTGATGCGGTTTAGGAAATTAAAAATCTGTAATTTGGGAAAAAGTGTCGCTGGGGCACGGTTTATAAGTTTGGGAAATGATTTATTTTGAGACTAAAATTAATAATGGAAGCATGGGTCAAAAATATGACGGGAAGATGTGTCAGTAGTAATCTTCAAACTGGATCACAAATAACCGAGTGTCCAAATTTTCTGAAGTGTCTGAATACAAATCAGTATACCGTATTTGCTTACCGTATAATAATCCCCCCTGTAACATTAATGGGGAATAATAATCCCCCTTGAAAAATTTCCCCTTAAGGATCAGTTTGTTATGTCCAATTTTAACAAAAAAATGGCTTGTTATGTGTCTTAATGAAGCATATTTTGTGTAATGAGGTGATAGAAACATGCTTGAAAATTTTGACGAAAGAATAATTCCCTTGAATAATTCCCCCTCAAAAATAACTAGCCAGGGGAATTATTCGAGCAAATACGCTTTTCGACTTTTCACACATCTGTGAGCGACATTACAAAAATGTGAAATGAATAATGAAAATAACACTTTCATAAAATAAACTCGCAAAAACGCACTACCAACAAAAACGGGGAGACGATCCGAAGAAAAATTGAGCAAACAAAAGTCGAGCCGAGGGAAAAAGCCCAACTCCCAAAGGAAAAAGGGAAGTCCATTCAATTGAACAAATGAGCTAGCGTGAGCATGTTATGGAACGGTGCAGAAATACATATATATATATACTCGGCGGACATCACATATAGTACGAAAACCTACCATAACCGATCTGAATAATGGACCAAAAATTATACACTTTTGTCATCATAATACTTCATTTTTACTATGGAATAATTAATTACGAAATTTATCACAAAATTTTATTCATCAAATTATGGTAGGTTTCCATATTACGCTACTGTGCTGTCCGCCGAATATACCTACCTATTTACATGTTACATACACTTTCTACCCTCCATTTGTTACTTAGCCGAGCCAAACCAAGCACATTACAAAGCAGCCCCGCCTTTTTTTAGCCGGAGGATGGCAACTAATTTTTTAGGTATCTTTAAAAAAATTGCACCATCAGATAAGATACTTTCAGAAAGCTCTTGCAGCTTTTTTGAACTGATCACTATGCAATTGAAAATTGTATTAAAAAAACTGGAAGGTTATTTTCATCCTGTTGTGGATTTTTTGGCGTGTAACTCACGTTTTCTGAAATTTTTTGACCATGTAAATATTGTATTTATGAATAAACGGTGATAAATACATTGTGTAAGTATAATTACTTTATTCAGATTATGTGCCCCAAATAACTGAAATTTTTCACTTTGAAGCTACACGCCTCAGAAGGGAGTAAAATTTGTATAAGCTAACACATATTCAAAAAAAGTTCGGATGACTTCAAAAATTTATCTTTATCCTTCCCTAATTGCACCAGAAAAGCGCCCATCCCACGCAAACTATGCAAATACTTAGTCTGGTCCAGTTATAAGTTGAAAAATAGAGTTTGGTGCCGAACCACTTACCGAACAAAAGCCTACGTATGCATCTACAATTACCAACACCACAAAATACCATGTAAACAGGGACGTAGCCAGGATTTTTGAGCGGGGGGGGGGGGCGGATTGTATACGGAGTCCGGCGACCGGGGGGGGGGCGGCGCCCCCCCCCCCTAAAATTTTGCCCCTGTAGTGAGGGAATGACGCCATGGCGCTGGCGCCATTCGTAGGCGCGACGCCATGGCGCCACTGGCGTCGGCATTGGCGCCAAAACAACTGTATACCGGGTGGCCCACGTCAGGCGCACGGTTTTGATTGGCCCCCAACAATTCAATTTTGAATGAAAACCGCTCGAACTTGGTATGGGGGTAATTAAATGTACCCTTGTTGTCTTAAGTGCACGGTTTCATATCGCAAGATTTCGTGTCAGAACGTGAAAGAATTTCATATTTACGTTTTTTAAAGTGTCCCATTGTAGATGGTCCTGTGGAGTGACGTTGTTTTGCATACGATGTGATAAATGTGAAAATTTAGTGATATTTATGTGCGTGCTTAACATGCTAAATAGGGTACATTTATCTACTGTCATGCCAAATTTGGACAATTTTTATGAATAGTTGGTGCTTTGGTAGACGATTGCCTGACATGCGCACCGCTCAAACACGTATTAAACTTTGCTTCACGTTCCGACATGAAATTTTGTGATGTGGAACCGTGCACTTAACAGAACAAATGGGATACATTTATCTACCCCCATACCAAATTTGAGCAGTTTTCATTCAAAATTGACGTGTTGGGAGCCAATCGAAACCGTGCGCCTGACGTGGGCCACACTATATGTCTGTATCTCACAGGAATATACAGCGAAATGAACAGGAATTTAGGTTTTTCACTGGCTTTTCGGCTGCGGAGACCGGTCAGTCGAAAATTTATGTTGGGCGAGAGAAAAATGCGCGCTTGCGCGCCAATTTTTTTAAAATTGTGATAAAATCGTCTTCTGGAAGTGCCATTTCTGGCACATTTTTTTGTCCGGCCCAGGAAGGGGGGGGCGGCCGCCCCCCCCCCGCCCCCCCTTGGCTACGTCCTTGCATGTAAATACCACCAAAACTACCAATTCCGCCCAACTGGCCTAATTCCATCCATTTGCCACCCAAAAGTGCCACAAAAAGGCAAAAGTGATCAAACGGAACGGCATCCATGCATGGATGCAAGCATACGCGTGCAATAATATCAAATGCAAATGGCGGCAAAGCCCCGGGGAATGGCGCCGCGCACCCCCGAATGGCAACTCGACGTCGGAATAGTTTGCGGAAAGTGCCCAGGGCCGAGTTCCAATTTGAAGGTAAGGAGCTAGGGCGTAGTAGGGGGGTTAACTCCCAAAACGCTATGGACATCTATCTATACCCAAGCGTTCTATCCCCAGAACAACTCCCTACTATTCCCCAAATCGACTAGCTATCTATCTTCCACCTGGATCGATTTTTGTGAAGTTTTGTCAAATTCTCGCTCAAAATCACCAATTTTCTTATTTTTTAACAGCAAGTTACTATCTATCTGAACGGGGATTCAGGATTTTTGAGCGGGGGGGCTGTTTGTTTACGGAGCCCGGCGAACGGGGGGGGGGGCTCAGCCAAAAATTTTACATGGCACCTTTAAAATTTGCACCAAAAGTGGCATTTTCCTTAAGTTTTTCAGGTCTCACCCGGGAGGGGGGGGGCTGCAGCCCCCCCCCTGGATATGGCTCTGATCTGAACCCCCGCAGGGGTCCAAATCTACAGAACCCCTGCACAGCACAACTCGCACAATTTCACGCGCATACTCGCACGTTCCGGCGCCTTACATTCAAATTGGATCAGGCCCCAGATCCCGTACGAGTGCAGAAAATTGCGCCGCTAAACTGTCGGTATAAATGGGGCGAGTGGCTGAGTGCTGGAAATTGGACTGGTGCCATTTTTGTACCCATTTTTGTCTGGCAAGTCAATTATGTACTGGCGCACAACACAACGGGGCAAAATAGTTCAAAATTTGCTCCATGAGATAGATAGCTGAGAGATTTGGGGGTGGGGGGGGGGGTTCAGGTCAAAGTAGCCTGAAAATTTCGCCCTGGGATAGATAGTGGGGTCTTTGATAAATAGATAGTTGGGGCGTTTTTTTTTTTTGGGGGGGGGGCAAATCAAGTCCACCGCACTAGACCCCAGCTTGATTTATTGACAAACTTATAGATATTTATGTTACCCCTTGACACTTTTCTTGCTACTTGACCACTACGGGAAACGCCATTTCTGGCGCGGGCACCAAAAATTCATGTGCTTTTTCCACCATAAAAGCCATCCCATCACATCATTACTTTAATGTGTTGTTTATATCCTTGTCGAATCCGAGGAAAAAACATTTTTACATGTCCATAAGCCAGGATTAATTACACCCAGCTCACAAACGCGAACACATGTCGTTACCATAAAATTTGCATAATGGCATCAGTGTCAGTGGGAAAACACGAGCACTCTTTTTGTAGGTAAACACTGAGTGCTTTTGATGAAAACCAGGGATTTTTTAGAGGGGGGGGGGGTTGTTTGCGGGACCCGGCCGCGGCGGTAATAGGCAATTGCACGCAACATTTTTGAGAAAAAAAACATTCTTAAAAAGTACTTCGGATGGTAAGTACAATATTTATTTTGACAGATTTTATGTAGCACCCGGGACG
This sequence comes from Sphaerolaimus hirsutus, assembly GCA_964036195.1. NCBI lineage: Eukaryota > Metazoa > Nematoda > Chromadorea > Monhysterida > Sphaerolaimidae > Sphaerolaimus > Sphaerolaimus hirsutus. The sequence continues at coordinate 26,518,054 of OZ038450.1, read as the reverse complement.
GGGGAGCGTCCTTGATGATATGAGAACTACAATATTTTGATGTGGGATTGAGGTAGCCACATTTAAGCTCAGATAAGTTTGCACATGCAAATCGATTTTGCTAAATGAAACCGCTTCAATGAAAAAAATAGACTCATTTGCAGATATGATTATGCACATGTAGATATAGCCGCTTCGATGACAAAAATACTCATTTGCAGATATGATTATGCACATGTAGATATACACACGAGTTAGCACACAGAAGAGATTTACAATGATGAATAATGCATAAATACAAAATGGTTCAAACACAGTTTTTTAGCTAAGCTCAAACCTATGTTCATGCCCGCGGATTGTGTTTTATCCATAGAAAATTGAATAAATAATGAAGGTGGTGGGAAGAAAATTATAAAGAAAACCGCCACAAAAAATAACTCGATCACTGTTAAACACATTGAGGAAAAACAAAAGAAGTTTTATTAAAAATTACATGATAAATACCACACTGGTGAACCTACACTGGTAGTAGATAAAATTTAACTGACATCCGGCCCGGCACATTCCAAAATTTGCCCACCAATCATCTGCTGAGAAAAATGATTACTTGAAGTCATGCAATGTTTGCATGGCACAAGTTGTTATACTCCAGTCGCTTAACTCCCCGCACGCGTGGTTCCTGCTGGAAGCGTGCCAACTATTTTTTACCCATGCGTTTTTCACATAAAGTCGAAATGTCATCTCTTTTATAACGCTATACGTTAACTTATTCATAACAATAATTTTTTCCATCTTTTATACAAAAATCTAATGCTTCATCATCATTGGCACGCTTCCAACGTGATACATAAATGAGTGCGATGGCAGAGCATCATGTCCGCCAAGTATAATATCGTCGTATTTTGAAATGTGACATAAAATTGAAGAGGCGAATTGAACAGAAACACACTACCAAAGTGAAAAATTGAAATAAGTAGCGTTTTTTAATGCAATTACTCGATGAATTCTTTTAAGTAGGCCCCTAAATTGGTTGCATGCATGTTTGTTTGTTTATTTTTCAAATAAGCAAACCAATGTGTTAAATTAAGACTCGACGCAGTTTTACAATTGCAACATACAGAATGCAAACTGTCAACACAAAAAAAGTTGGAATTGTTTGAATAAATATAGGTAAATAGTAGCATTTTCAGTTTGTGGCATTTTCACATTTAATAATGATGAATGATGCCAAATGAATCGTGGTAGCCCAAGGGTTTAGTTCCATCATATATTTATTATTGTAAATATGTATGTCTGGCTGGGTTAACAAACATGTTGTGTTACAGTGTAGTGTGAATGTTAATCTGCATATTGCACTACAATCACAGCATATTAGTAGGTAATACTGTTACCTTTACTAATATGCTGTGATTATAGTGCAATATGCAGATTAACATTCACATCACTGCTTGATCATCTTGCCAACAGAGATAATTATGACCCATAAAATAATCCTAAATTTCAAATTAACTAACTGCACTTCACAAAACACAACCCTCTATGCAAACCATAATATAATATAACCATAAAAACTGTACTAATCTGCCTGTAGGCTACAAAATGCTACAATAGCTTCATCAAAGAGTCATTATGACACAGCTAACAGTCAGTGCAAAGTGAAGCAAGGCAGAAAATCACACAGCAGCCAGCTACATGCACATAATAGGTAGGTAAATATATGTATGCATGGCTTGTATGCATGCTTCTTAGAGTTAAAAAATGTTTTTTTAAAGGTGGTGCAGTTTTTAAAATTGTATAAGTGTGCTTTTTTATCTGAGACATTTATTTTTGCAGCAGTTTTGGGTTGTGTCATCTATTTTGCAGTAGATTGGTATACAACACTTCATAAATTTACTTTAAATGTATTTGTGTTTTTATATATTTATATGTAGAATGTGTTCTCCAATTTGTGGAATGTGTTCTCTATGTCTAAGGCCTGAAACCAGTATACAGGTATTATCTGACAATGGTGTCATAAAGTTAATTGCAACACATTTTAGCTGCTTTAGTTGACGGATACATAAATATAGCACAACTGCAATGGTCATAAATGACAACTCTAACTGTCATCTCCCATCATAACTCCGCCCATCAAAAATAAAAGTCACACATAAAACTTCTAAAAAAACTTTTCCCAACCCTACATTAGCCTACCACAAAGTCCCACACCCACACTCGATGGGCCAACTTTCAGCCATATAGCCATACACATACATGCATCTACTGTACAAAATCCATCCAACATTCGCCCATGCGTTAAGACGCTTGGGCAGCGGCGAACCTTTAAGCATGCAAAACCGGTCCGGCGAAGTTCGGCATGTGCAACTTGAATAACTGCGTGCGTACAGCCCGAATGGCGCGATGCGCACATGGATTTCGTGTGCATGGATACATGTATACGGTTACAGTGTGGTTGGTGGATGCCGGAAGGTGTTGCGAGCCACCCCCCCCCCCCCCCCAGAAAAAAATAAAAAATAAAAAAAGAGTGAAAACATCGTTACAAGACGGATAAATATCTTTTCAGATGTCTATCACAGATGTATCTTTTCCAAAGCCCCACCCCTCAAGAATATTTTGCGAATTGAAATGCGCTGCATGCAGCTGTAGACATTGGCGCTGGCTTGGCGCATTGCCAGAGTTCGGATATCCACTGAGCACACGCAAATGACCACTCAGATAAAATGTTTACTGAACACAATGGGCCCACACACGCTAGTTGACATCGACGCCAAATGTCAACAGGTTCCGATCACAATTCAAAGCTTGCGTTTGAACGTCGTTCGTCGGCTCGTCAGCAAGCTTTGAATCGGGATCGGAACCAGTTGACATTTGGTGTCGATGTCAACTAGCGTGTGTGGGGCCAATGTTTACTGAATGTCCAGAGCTGCATTGTCATTGTAGTAGTGGCGATCATAGGCGCCACGCACGCTGGGTGTCAACTCAATTTTTGGTTAATTATGTGATTTCAACTCAGGGGTCTCCTAGGGGGGGGGGCTGCCCCCACCCCAAATCCGCCAGCTAGCTATCTATCCCGGAGGCAAATTTTTTGGCTATCTATCCCCCAAATCGGCCAGCTATCTACCTATCTGGAGCGATTTTTGAGAAATTTTGCCCCAATTTTCGCCCAAAATCGTTAATTTTCAACCTTTTTATACTTTTTCACCTTCAAAACTGCGGCTTTCGCCAATAAACATGTTTATATACCTATTTTTAGCCATTTTTTTGCGTGTTTTTGCTACTTTTAACCCGCTTTTAGCGATTTTTCCCATTTAGGCCTTCTATGCACTGAAAAAGTCTATTGTACCCCCGCGAGCACCCCCCCCTCTAGAAAATTTTTCAGCTATCTATCCCTCTGGAGGAGCGATTTGCTATCTAACGAGCCCCCGTGAGGGCCAAAATCTTGGAGATCCCTGTTTCAAATTTCCTGTTTCAAAAATCTGATAGAGCATAGTTAGGTAATTTAATATCGTGACACATAATTTTCATTGTTTCTGTTAAGTGTGATGCATTACAAAACAATTGTACTATTTAGTTGACATTCAGTTGACACGAATTTGCGATGTCAACAACCGAAAGGGGGCCCAAAGTGACATCGAAATTTCAGAAAATAACGATTCGGATGGGTGGGTTCAAACGGGATCCCTATCGCCTATCCCGTATCCCGTAAAGCTCCAGCATTGTCCGGTCCTGAACCCGATCACGAAACCTCGAGAAACAAATACCGATTCCGTGACCGCAATACCGGTCCAGATTCCGACATCTCAACAAAACAATCCCGATCCCTAAAAGCCAATCCTGTTTCTACCCTAGAGGAATGGAACTAAAACTGAACATGGTTAATGAATAAAAAAGGACAGGACTCGGCTGATGGAAAAGTACGTAAATACGTGTTACGTAAATATAAACTCGGTGAACTTGATGCTTTGCACTCGCACTTATTTATGACTCACATTGGAAGCGTGCCAACGAGAATAAACCATGCAATTTTTCTAAAATGATGAAAAAATGCTTTTTGTGGATACGCTAACGTAAATATAACATTTTAACAGAACGGCAATGAATTTTTTAACTTTTTTTGAAAATCACACGCGTTAAAAATCATTGGCACGTCGAGTCACTGGCGTATACCCGGAATATTTGCCCTACAATGCATACATTCACAGTAATTGAAGCGTGCGATAATTGTTATAATAATTCTAATTACTATATTAATCATGATCATTAAATTAATTATGATTAATTAATTATTAAAAATTATAAACTATGTGTACACATCGAAAATGAGTAGGGCAGTGAGTGAGGTGAATGACACGCCCACACTACCCTCAACCAAACTGAACGTTCAAATTGACTCTGGCCCCAGGTAAAAACGAAACAGCGCAATATCACCGAACGGGTCCGAACCATGGTGCCCGTTACGATATTTATGATGCATGGAGTGTATGCATGATTAAAACATCTTCGCTTTGAGAGACGAGCGGACATTTTGACAGCGCAAACCGGACAGAGATAAAAGGGAACTTGTAAATACATCTGACAATGACAAATCCAAGGATGCAGTCATTGTTTTGCAAATTCGCTTTTGCATAGGGTAGATACCGTATTTCTTCTAATAGAACGGCATACCTCCAATAGAACGGCACCTCCAATAGAACGGCCGGTTTTGGCACTTTTTTCATTCACGAAATTAATAGAACGGCAGTCTCCAATAGAACGGCACCTCCAATAGAACGGCAGAACCTTGGAAGAGCGCCAGAACACACAAATATTAGAAAAATGGGTGGTGAGAACATCCATGTTGTTCAGAACTATGATTTAAGGTTATTTTCGCATTTGGTTTTGTTTGAATGGGTGCTCTTATAGTAAAATGTCGTTCATTTTTCATTAAAAACACTATGTTATAATGAAAAATGTCTGAAAAATATTGGTGAAACAAATAGAACGGCAGCCTTCAATAGAACGGCACCTCTAATAGAACGGCAGGTAAAAAAGTTGACGAAATAAATAGAACGGCGCCTTTCTATTAGAAGAAATACGGTATGCAGGGTTCAGTAGATTTTCGAATAGGTAAATAAAAGACATCTGGTGTTAATGTCGACTAGATAGCTTTAAAATTGTCGCATCTTGAGGGGGTGCCCTAGAGGCATAAGACACTCGATTATTTCACCCACATGTACATATTTATTCGAAATGTAATGATAGATGAAAGAAAAGTTTGTGTTTTTTATTTGCCTAAAAAATGGCTGGCTGAAAATTTCGACTGAAAAGTAGAAATACACAGACAGCAAAAAAGGTTCATACATGTCAGTTTTATAGTCAACGCCCATCGTTCCGGTTGACACCCATGTTGGCCGGGACGGTATGGCCGCGGACGTTGTGGCCGCGCCGTTTTGGCCGCGGGACACGAAGGCCGCGGCCACGAAGTCCGTGGACACGATGGCCGCAAGCCCATTGTGGCCGCGGACACGATGGCCGCGCAGTGCCGGAAACAGACGCCATCTATGCTATGGCGTCTGTTTCTCTATGTACATTGTACACGTTACATTTAGTGTCTCCTTCTGTCGGCGGCTGCCTTTAAGCCGGAATTAGAGCTCAGCGTCGATTCGACGTGAAATGACGATGTGAAATGACGTCGTGAAATTAATTACACGAGTGTGGATCATGCTACGGGTCTACAATTTTCTAAGGATAATATATGAATCAATACCTTAATCGTGTCCAATACTGAGTGTTATCAGCCACAACTAGAGCGAATTGAAAAATTCAATTTTTATCATTTCACGTCATCATCATTTCACGTCACAGTGTCAGGGAACAACTTGACATTTCACGTCAGACTATTGCAAGCAGCAGCATATATCTACTTTTACCCGCCAGCATAATTAGAGAAATTATTAGATCATTTATGTTGTGTCGATGAATTCCGGGCAAGTGTGCTGCAGCAAAACAGCGGGCAATAAAAGGTACACTTTTTTATTATGAGGTGTCAAAAAAATTTCGAAAATTGGGGCGAGCATAGAGTTGGTATCTAGAATTAGTTATCTTATGCTTCTAAATTTTGCTTTTTGCTTCTAAATTTTATTCATAAAATTATGGTAGGATTCTGTACATACTTTGCGGTCCGCCAAGTATAGCTATCATAGGTAAAGAATAACCTTTATAAACATGTACTGTACTTGGAGAGTGGAATAGGTCAGTTGAATATAAGCTTCATAAATATGTGCTGTACTTGAAGAGTTGAAGAGGTCAGTTGTAGGTGGCAAAGTTAACAATGTAACGTGTACAACGTACATAAAGAAACAGACGCCATAGCTTGTGAGGCGCGAGATGCGATGGCGTCTGTTTCCGGCACTGCGCGGCCATCGTGTCCGCGGCCACAATGGGCTTGCGGCCATCGTGTCCACGGACTTCTTGGCCGCGGCCTTCGTGTCCCGCGGCCAAAACGGCGCGGCCACAACGTCCGCGGCCGTAACGTCCCGGCCAACATGGGCTCATACCCATCGTTCCACAGTAACATAATCGTTTCTTTCCGCTAACAGTTTTGCGTGCGCCAGTGTTTTTTTAATAGCAAAAATATGTATTTTTCAGCAGGTCTCAGGATTTTAAGTGCATAGCTGACTAAAAATTGACTGTCTTAAGGCTATTTGAAATGCGTGCGCCATCTGATTGAAAAATTTTAGATCCAGTTTAAATAACTACAAAACGTCTTATCATTTGCGTGGAAAGCGACCAAATGGATGGTAACTATGGTAGATGGTTGTGTAGTACTTCAAGTGAATATACGCTCGTTGAAGCATACAAAGTCTATATCTAGCTCAACGTGTGCATGGAACCAAGAACACAAAGGTTTAAAACCAAGTGCATGAAACTTGTATCACGACAATACCTCAAAAACAAATTTCAGCCCACAACAACCCCAAAACCCCTCAAAACCCCCCAAAAACAACCCCCCAAAGGAACCAACGAGCCAAAATCCTTCTACCCCTCTCTTTCCCATTACCGTAATCCCCCTCAATAGCTGCGGTGCGCTCGGGTAGGCTGCTGGGCCGGCGCTCGGCCATCAGACGCTTGCAAATGTCCCGCAGAGTGTTCGCTATCGTTCTGGGTTACGGTAGGGTTATGGTAGCGAGTGGCGTTTTGAGAGAGCCTGTGCCGCTGGGCATGTTTACCCGCTGTGCATGTCAGGGGTATTCTAGATTTTGACCCTGCAGGGGGTTGGATAGATAGCTAATCGCTCCTCTGGAGGGTTAGATAGCTGGAGAAATTGGGGGGGGGGGTTGGGGGTTCGCGGGGGTTCAATATATAGACTTTTTCAAGATGTAGAAAAATCGCTAAAAGTAGGTGAAAAATTGCTCAAAATAGGTATATGAGCAGATATACTACAAAAAATAGCTGAAAATAGACTATAAAACACATAGTAGTGATTTTGAAGGTGAAAATCTATACAAAGGTGTGAAAATTAGCGATTTTGAGTGAAAATAAGGGTCTACATGCACACCCGGTTGACACGCACAGAAGGTCTCAGTCATTTTGAGATAAGACTGTAATTTAACTGTGAATGTCTGTTTATCTGTAATTTAGGAACCTTTCAGAAGTGTGGACTTTACTAACCCAATCATAACTACAGAAATGTGATCGAAAGGCGAAATTGTGATTATGATATTATCCGGATACCCGTATTATACTTATATAAATACATTCAAACTGCCGCCAAAACATTTTTCGCATCTCACAAAATCGTCTACGCCCCCTCCCACCGTTCAAAAACAAAACAAACAACAACTAAATCACCAGTAGTCTACCGAATAGACGGGTGTGCTACAAATGACATTCTGTGATTATAACATTCTGTGATTATAACATACAGAGGTTGAAACATTTTATGATACGTCGGGCTGCCTGGGCAGCATGTAAACAAATACATATGTAAATAATTGTCATACACCATAGAGACAGAGATGTCCATTTGTGCTAAACACATACATGCATATGATCAATTCTTGTTCAATCAATATTTGATATTGTGCCTTGTGTGAGCATTTGCATGTATTTTTGCTATGAGCACAACATTGTCATCATGTCATTTTATCTATCAACATTATATTAACATTACGCACTTCGAAAATCCAGCCGACATGTCAAAAACCCTTGTATGTTATAATCACTGGCCGTCAAAAATGATTCACCCGCAGACAACAATTAATTAACCTGGCCGGCGTGTCGCAACGAAACACGTGGCACATGAAACGTCGCGTGGAACGATCGCGCGCCACGTAAGCGAAGTCTCTGCGAAGTGAAAAATGAACGTTTTCTTTCAAACGAAAACGTTTTGAGCGGAAAACGTCGCCGAAAACACATGCCCATTCAAAATTGACAATAAACGCAAAACACGGAACACATAAAGCGATGCTTCAGATACACGAGAGACAAACCAAAAGCGGTCTAGATAAATGTGACGACTGAATCTACCATATTTGATGTACTTGGTCAAGTTCCGTAATTACTGGGACGATAAGTTTTGTGGAATCAATGAAGCTGTCTATAAATGATCAATTTTGTATTTCCAATGTTTCCCACGGGTTTCCGATGATACCTTTAAAAAAAAACAGGATAAATTTCGATAATTTCACTGAACATTGAATTAGTGGCTTATTTGCCAGGGAATACAGGTATCAATGTAAGAAAAAAAATTTTCAAGAAAAAAAGGAATTTTCGTCGACATTTGAAAAAAAGTAGTAGGATTCTGTAAAAATACAAATACAATATTTAAACTACTCATGTTCTTCCCCAAAACTCAACCAAAAATCCACCGTCCCAATAATTCCAGAAAAAGCAAAGTACATAAATACAAAATGAACTTGCGATATCGCCAAAAGAGTACACAAAAACACATCATCCATTGCTTGTAGCTTGAAAACTGCGCTCGAAAAAAAATAAGCGAAAAAGCGCAATTCAGAGTGGCAAACATTAGCAGCACGACTTGTTTGACACCAGAAACACTCACTGACGCTATGATCAAAATTCACCTTTCCCTACAATAATTTGAGAATAAAAATATTTAATGAAACATCAGGGGGCGCTCTCAGACCCTGTAAAATGTCCTGGAAAAATGCCAAATGTCTTGCAAAGTGTCCAAAGTCGTGTAAAATTACCGGTAAAATTGTAATGGAGATTGCCAGTTTACGTGGTATTTTACACGATTTTTGACACGTTTCAGGGTCTGGGATACATACACTAGATTTTGTCAGTTATCAGTTGTCAGTTATCACGATGCGGAATCGGCAGCAAATAACCCTAGGCATAAATTTTGAAACGAGCCAAGCGCAGGATTCCAAACCGGACCGGAACTCGCAATAAAGTGACTCAGATCGTGGATCCTTCCGTCTGGCGATTCAAATAACCGAATCGAAATCAAATTATCATCCGATTCAAGAACCGGTCCAAAATTCCCGTTCAAATCCCGACCAGCGAGTCGGGTTCAATTCCGGTTTCCTTGCACAGTTCCGACACCAAACCCGAAATCAACACCGACCTAGCGTTGTCCCTGCCCACGCCCCACACGCGGATCTGATGTATCGGCTGCGTGTGCAGCAGCGTTCCCGAATCGGGATCGACCAAACGCAAATCCCGATCGTCCAATTCCATTATTAGTTCTTTGCCCTGCGAGTTTTGGAATCTTGGTAACGGTGAGAAAAAGTGATGTGAAAACCTGTGATTTAGTGTATTTAGCAAATTTGTAAATCGGAAAACGAGTTGGAAAAAATTTGCACCCAATTTCCCGTTTGAGCGGTTTCCAGGGTCTCGAAAGACGGGGGGGTGAAGCATTAACGTATACCGTATTTCCTCGAAATACGCCCCTCAAAATGGGCACTATGAATTTGTGGTACGGGAAATGCATAACAGACGTTCAAAACAGTTGCTGTGTTACGTTAGAACATCGTTTATACCATCTACATCCTTATTTAAGGCTGTAAAAACTTTTAAATGGTGGTTATTGTTGCATTTTTCACGTTTTTCTCTCAAAATTTTCACCCTGAAAAAATAAACCCCCCGGGGGGTAATTCAAGGAAATACGGTATGACCCAGTACATCCAACGAGAAAATACTCATGCATTCACTCGAAAATTGACTTATACCTTGTCCACTTGTATAATTGGCACCTGGGAGCACTCCCAGACCCTGAAAAATGCCATGCAAGTTTTCAAAAGTAAATGCATGATAAAATGGAAAACTAAGTTACATGACATGGCATTTTACATGACATTTTAACTTTGCATCACATGGCAAATTTGACATTATACAGAATCTGAGAATACCACCTGGTGCCAGGGGTTCGACAGATAGTAGCCAAAAAATTGCCTCCAGAGAGATAGCTGGAACGTTTGGGGGGGGGGGGGGGTAACCCCCCTCCCATACTGAACCTCGGCCTGGTGCCAAAAATGCTACCCCTGTGAACTCACATCGCCCCACTTGGCCACATTGTCCAACAAATCGTGTCTGCCGGTGGCCAAGTCGACGATGGCTTTGTTGACGGCGCGCGACGACTTCTCGGGGGTTAATTCCTCCTCGCCGATCTCCGTCCAGCCCAGCGAGCGGACCGCAAAACGCACCGGCTGGGGGAGGGGGGGGGGGTTGTTTGAGGGGTAGGGTAGGGTTTGTGGGTGATCTGATGGTGGTTCCTGATGGAAAATACCTGATCTGTAATGGAATATACGCGCGTGCGCTAAATTCTTTACAAACTTTTTGAAAATTCACGAAAATTCAAAAGTTGCATTTAGGGTTCAAACGATATATCGTATCGAATATCGAATATCGGATATCGACCACTTTTTAATATCGAATATCAATATCGAAAATTTTGAAAAAATATCGAATATCGATATCGAATATCGAAAATTTTGAAAAAATATTGAATATCGATATCGAATATCGACCATATTTTCGATATATCGAACCTGTATAATGTCCTTAATTAAGTTATTTTTTTTGTTTTGAGATATTTGTGATTAATTTGATTTGCTTATAGTATCTAAGTTGATGAGTAAAAGTAAAGTATTTAATGTCATCTTTGTTGGAGTGCTTACTCCACATTTCTTGTATTTGGTTTGGCCACATACCTACTGAACTACCTACCTCAAATTTGAAGCCAGAAAATGCTGATATGTTGCTTTTTTTGCAACATGCCCTTAAACAATTGGGTTATAAGTATGAATTGTAATATCTACCAATTTTTGTTTGTCTGATACAATTTGATTCATCATGTTTTTTCTTTGATTTTCTCATTCTGACTATTGTAAACCTTGTTAAAATCAATTGTACTTTTCAGTAAAGAGATAATCAACCATGTTTGCAACCATATGAAAATACAATATGCTGCTTGAAATATCCCTTGCTATACCAAAAGCTAAATATCGAATATCGAAAATATCGAAATATCGATATCGAATATCGACCATTTTTTAGTATCGAATATCGAATATCGATATCGGGGGTCCATATCGTATCGAATATCGATATCGAAAATTTTGAAAAAATATCGAATATCGAATATCGATATCGAAAATTTCTAAAAAAATATCGAATATCGAATATCGATATCGAAAAGTGATATCGTTTGAACCCTAGTTGCATTTTCCGGCATTTTTTTATGTCTAACTCGGGAACGGGGAGGGGGGGATCGCTTGACATGGCTTTTGATGTGGCAATGAAAAGAAATGGACATGGACGGAAATCTTTTAGTAGCTCACCAACAAAGCGTCAATAATATAGAATAGCACAGCGTGAAAGGAGCTCATTATGAGCTAATTTGTGACTTTCATTTGTTCCGCTACGATTATTTACTTGATCTCTAGGGCTGGTTAGCAAATAAATTGTACACTGCGAATGAAAATTTAGATGATGAACCAAAAACAGAGGTTCCACTGAAAAAAATAGACCCACACCACAAAAACAAACCCACATCGACTATACCACCATTTCGTAAACAGCAAAAATATAAAACGTACACAAACAAAGAGACCAAAAACATGGTGCACGGATTTCCAGTCACTGACCGAGCACAAGATACACAAAAAAGTTATGTGGGGCACTTAGAAATCAACAGTGGCCTAAGTTTACAATGCAAAAAACCTACCGTATATCCTCGATTAAGTCCCCCTCGAAAAACTCCCCCATGTTAGCTGACTGAAAAAAAAACTCCCCTCCTCGAATAACTCCCCCTCTTTAATGGGCGACAAAGAAGTCTATGTATGAAAGACGTGTTTCTGTATTTTTTCGCAGCTAATGTTGACAAGCATTGATTTCATTTACGGAATTATGGAATTTCGACCCTATTCATACAATATATTGATCATGCATGTTACTTAATATTCTGATGAAAAAATAACTCCACCTCGAATAAGTCCCCCCTCTCGAATAAGTCCCCCTCTCGAATAAGTCCCCCTCAAAAACTTCTGACGAAAACATAACTCCCCGGGGGACTTATACGAGAATATACGCCTTATACGGTATAACGTAATGCCAATTTCATCCATTGGCTACAGTCATTTTTCTAGACTTTCAATAGGATTATCACAGTTTGACACATCAGACAGACAGACCAATACCAAAACTCGGAATGGGCACCCCCACAGTAAAATCAAGATAAACTGTATGACGCACACGAGGTGCAAAATGAAAGTGTAAGTACGCCATTCTTCAATGTCTGGCAACAGTAACAATCCATCACCAACGAACATAAATCGTGCAAACTTACTTCAGCACTATTTTATAGGGACATACATGGGGTTTGTCGGAGTGGGGAAACTCCCGGATGATGTAAAATGTCAAAGGTCATGCAGTATCAATGTAAAATGTCATGAAAAATGCTCTGGAAAATGTAAAACGTCCAGCAACAACAATAGAATTTGACATTTTCCAGGGAATTTTACATGACCTCTGACACTTTGCATGAAATTTTACAGGGTCTGGGAATAACCCCTGGTGGTGTTTTTTACATCAATTAAAACAGGGTATTTTCATTTACATGTGCATTTTGCTTGTTTCTAATGAAATGAAACTTTAAACAGAACGTTGACTTCGTTTTGGAAATGTGTTTCCTCACTAGGGTTGGCCGATGTTTTTTTTTAAACGTTTTTTTTTTAAAAAAAACATGACGTCCGAAATGTTTGTTTTTTTAAAAAAACATCGGCCAAAATTTTTAGTACTAAGCACTAGGTATTTTGCAAAATTTTTGCGCGCAAGCGCGCAATTTCACACACAAATTGACATTGGTGGTTGTTTTCATTGGTTTTGTTGCATTTTTAGTATCAAAACATCCATTTCTATGTGCTACCATGGGTGAATAAGCCGACATATGTTGCTGTAATATATAATATTGAGGTAATGTGCTTCCATGTACCTCCACAGTGTGTAACTTCACTCCCAAAGTAACAACCTCCTTTTATCACCTTGTTTGATCACCATTCCATGCCAAACTTTACCTGAAGTCACGAACATTCGACTATAAGGCGATATACGAACGATATGTCGACGAAAAATGGATATTTTTGACACAAATCACCACTTATAATGCTATCCCATGGCTTCACAGCCATTATATGGTCATATTTAACATCACAGAGTATTGCCAGTGTCTGATATGCCTATATATGTTGGCACTAGGTCATATCTGGGAGCTTTTAAAAAAAAACGTTGTTTTTTTAAAAAAAAACGTTTTTTTTAAAAAAAAAACGTGTTTTTTTTAAAAAAAACATCGAGTTAAAAAAAAACGTTTTTTTTCCAACCCTATTCCTCACCATTTTAAACCAGTTCAATGAAACTTGAAAAATTGTGTTTTTTAAATGTCTTTTGAAACCAAAGAAAAACAACATCCATACATGGCATTCCCTACAATGGATAGATTACTCAGTCCGGCCACCCAACGTGAAACGTTTTTGAGCCTACTCAAATATTACATAAATATCATGGAATAACAAAAATCGCATCAAAAACTGAAAACACTCGCAAAAAATGTGAAAAACGTTCGAAATCTATCCGGTCATCGCGGAAGCGATACATTCGAAATATTGCGTAAATACACAGTAAAATGCGATTTGCATGAGCTAAGAAAAGTGCGCAACAATAGACATTCATGCTATCTTATAAGAAACTCCACCGGTCACTGGTGGAAAATCTTGCCACTGATAGTTTCCCTTGTTTGATGAACTGCATTTGAGCATACAAAATCATGATAGAAATATTTTGGGATATATTCAAATATTTTGTAGAAGTAAATGAAGCCTCAGCGTTCAGTGAGCAGTTTTTGACCAGTGATTTTTTCTGCATGTACAGTATCACCGTATATCCTCGAATAAGACCCCAGGGGAGTCAGTTTTTCATCAGAAGTTTTTGAGAGGGAGTTATACAAGGGGGGTCATTCTCATTCGAGCTACTTTTTCCTCAGAAGACTTGAACTTGATTCATTGTATGAATACATGCTGTCCACTCAGGTATTTAACTGTTCAATACCAACAAAAAGGTGTATACACTGCGTACACATTATGTATCTACTGTCGCTGCCGTAGGCTAGCATTATTTGTATTTTTGTATTGTATTTTTCACCCAGTGGGGGGGGGGTTATTCAAGAGGGGGAGTTATTCGAGAGGGGGAGTATTTTTTCCTCGCCTGGCCAACAGGGTGGGGGGGGGGGTATTCGAGGGGGTCTTAATCGAGCCACGTTTTTCCTTTGCGCAGCTACTTTTGCACAGCCCATTTTGCACATGCAAACGCAAGGCACCATCCCACGCCACATCAACCACACAAATGCCATTCCATAACAACAATGCCAACAATGCTTTGCAAAACGCAATCACAAGCCCCGCGGCACGGCGGCCGGAACAAGAGAAGCGTAGCGGCCGCGCGGCACAAAAGCTTGATTGCTTATAGCCGCCCCCCCCCCCCCGAAATGTGTAGCGCGCAATCAAAATCGCCATTCGGCCGTGTTTCCATTTTCCAGGCGGCGCTTTTTCGCGGCTTTTGTGACTTTTCGGAGAAAAGTTGGCTTGATTAGGGGTAGTGTATAAGTGCGAACTTTTTTTGGTTCGTGGGGGGTTTGGTTGGATGGCCCCGTCACCATTGCGCTATTCATTTCGATCAAAAGGGGTTTTGTAAGGGTAACCCCCCCCCCCCTCCCAAATTCGCCAGCTATGTATCTATCCTGGAGGCAAAATTTTTTGTTTTTTAAAGCAATTTGTGACCTATTTTTAGCGATATTTTTGCTCCTACACTTCGCAAAAGCATATATATTGAACCCCCGCGGGGGTCCCAATCTACTATACCCATGATGAGTCGAATCCAGACACCGTTGACAATGTTCACTGTACACACACTCATTCCGAAACACGAAAATACACACAATAGCAGCCCAAATCCATTACTTGTCGAATTGCTTTCACTTTCAAAAGTAACGCAGGGGTTTAGTACGGGGGGGGTGGGGGTTGGGGGGGGGTTACCCCCCCCCCCTAATCCGCCAGCTATCTATCTATCCCTGAGGCCCGCTCAGCTATCTATCTATCACGGAGGCAAAATTTTGGGCTACTGTCCCCTAAACCCCCCCCCCCCATATCGGCCAGCTATCTATCTATCTGGAGCGATTTTAAAGAAATTTTGCCCCAATATTCGCTCAAAATCGCTAATTTTCATACCTTTTTATACTGTCTCACCTTCAAAATTACAATTCATGTTCCGTATTGCCTATTTTCGGCTATTTTGGTACTATATGTACTTATATACTTTTTTTTAGCTGTTTTTCTCCTACTTTTAGCGATTTTTTCCCCTTTTATTCCTTCTATACCTCGGAAAAGCCTATATATTGAACACCCGCAAACCCCCTCCCCAACCCCCCCTCAGAAAATTTTGCAGCTATCTATCCCTCCGGAGGAGCGATTTACTATCTATATGAACCCCCGCGGGGGTCCAAATCTACTAAACCCCTGAAGTAACGTGAACTCACACTCACAGAGAACAGAATACATGGGTGCACACTGTATAGATTTATATACTTAATCCCTACCTATACACAGGATACTAAATATCAGCTAGAATGTAGCATATTTACGCGCAGTCATGCGTGCGAAAATATAACGTCAAACATGAATGCAGCCAATAAAACGGTTGAAAAATTAGTACATTTTACAGTCTTCTGAAGAAGTTGAAGGTATTTATCTATTTGAAAAATGGTGAAAATCATTTTGGAATTTTTAAGAAAGTGTTAACGTTGTGGTAAATAGATTTTAAATACGGCCGTTGAACGGCGTCTAGATGTGTATTTATGTGAATTTTATGCGTTCTACATGGTTTAAGCCAAATATAGACATTTCAATAAACGAATTTTCGAGAAAAAGTAACCTGAAGGTATACAGACACACTAAAAATACTCAAACTTTCAAAAAAGTATTCCAAAATACCTTTCTCAACTCAACAAAAAAGGTACACTAATAAAACTAAAACCATAAAACCAAAACACTTTGCAAGTCACACAACGCAATGTCCACCCTCAGAAAACATAAATAAACACATAAAAGTGCTTTCAACTGAAATGCCTTTGGACACTTTTGAAAGCCAGTAAATAAAGGGATTACATGTGATTCCGCTCAAACTGGGGACTTTAAAGTGCGATTTCTAAGCGTGACACTTGATTGATAGATTTTGTTGGTTGTAAGGAGGTAGGGATGGGATAGAAATTTTTCAATATCATATATAAATTTTTGCTCATGTCGGCATGATTTTTTTTAAACAATGACCAATATCATCAACAAAATTATCGTAAAGATAATATAATTTGGGCACTTTTCTTATAAAATATGAATATCAGAACGTTGAAAAATATAGAAACGTTTTATAATTCCAGCTCTATTTTGAGTCTCCTAAGTGAGTCACGGAAGAAGAAATAAACAAGCAAAGAATATTGCATATCCAGAATTTTTACTTGTAACGTGATGAAATAAGTGCATTCGAATGAAACTCCACATAAATAAGTTACTCGCTGAAAAAATCAGTATCTTAGAAAAACAGTGCAAAATTCGCACTGCAACATGCGGGAATCGAACCCGTGCCTCGTATAGAACACAAGCGCCCTAATCGGTGGCTCTAGTCACTATTATGGAGTTTATACGCAGTGATGTCAATGCCCCTAATTTTAGAGAGGTCATCATAGCACTAATCTCTGTATAAAAAGTAAACAAATAAGAACACGGTCAACTGAGCTATCCTGAATGAGCTACCCTCTAACAATTTCCATATCATCCAACCACAATATGGCCCCCAAAGGCACTGCGCACACAATTTAGCTGCCAATAAACTAACAAATAGGTAAACTCACAATCAGCTTTAAACTTTGACTTTTGAGTTTACTGAAAAAGGTGTTCGTCAACTACAGTTCCCAGAGAGTAAATTTTCTCGGTTGTGTCCAGTAATTTTATCCGTCGGCGACTCTTACGCCCACTCCCAAATGTATTAGGGAACTTGGCAAAAGTCCAAAAAAACTGAAAAATAGATAAAAATAACTCATTCCAGTCAACTCAAACGCGTTAAGGCCGATTAAGAACAAAGTAATCCTTTAAAACTCCACCAACAAAACAAGTGATTTCACCCCCCAAAAACCACCCCCCCCCCCTCAAATCCTACCTGTTCCCCCCACTCGTCCCCCTGCTGCTGTCGATCATGTTCATCGTCCACGGTCCTCTTGGTGGTGGTCTGCTTGAAGGCGTGCTCCTCGATGACCGGCTGCTGCTGGATGATGATGGGCGCCGGCGTGGGCATGGGCACGGGCCGGTCGATCTCCACCACTTTCTCGATTACCTTGATTGGTTCGTCCGCTTGCACGTCGGCGTCGCGTAGGAGCTGAGGGGGGGGGGGGGTGGTTTTTTGGGTGTTTCGGGGGGGGGGGGGGGGGTGTTTTTGGGGGGTTTGTGTTTTAGTTTGGTGGTTGAATATTTCGTTGTGAATATTTTAAAATGTCGATATCCTATTTTCGATATCATCAGACTTTATTTTGTAGTTACATTAGACAAGCTTAACGACAACAATATTTAGTATAAGGCTCAGACGTCGCCGTAAACATAGTTCCATTCCGAGAACAGTTTGAAAAAAACAGCATCACTTTGACAACATCTAAAAACCATCACTCCAAAAAATCGGAACAAAACAGTTCTCAAATCGTATAAAAACACAAATACGGGCCCACACGCAATCTATCTTTGCGATTTTTTCAAATAAAAATAACTCACGGGATCAACGTGCCAGTAGTGGCTGTAGTCTTGCTCTGCGAAGAAAAATAGAATGGTTAAAAGCGGTCGCAAAAAAAAACAAACAGAAAAAATACAGCTACAAAAACAGTCCATAGGGAATTCAGATTGCATAGGAGGGAGCCAGTTCGAATTATTTATTGGAAAGATTTAAACAGCGCAGTGCATGAAGATTGGCCGCCGTTTTTCAACAGTTGTTTTTAAAATGTTTTTTTTAAACCAAACAGACTGTAAGAACGTCTTTTGGAGGACACACGGGCCGAATTTTTTTGGTGGTAGTTCAGCCAAGAAATCAGTAATTCAGGGTACCGGTGCATTTCCATTACCTAATTGTATCAAAATAAAATTTTTCGAGCAATAACGACAAACTGTTTTTCTCGTTTTTGCATCGTACCACCGCAGTTGGAATGTTTATATATTTATGTATATCAAAACAATACACTTTGCGCCATACAATTTTTTTCTTAGTGTACATAAATATTTTACGGGTGAAATTTACGAAAATTTTACCATTTCACATTGTTTGTTTTTAAACATGGACGCATAAACAGTTTTTTCAACCCTACGAGAAAAACAGCCAGAGTTCTCTTGAAGTGAGTCGAATGAATGCATGTTTCAGCAGCGATGCAGCGACGCGTTACAAATATTTGGACATCGCTGCGTAAGCATGAACTTTTGCACATGCAAAAACAGCTGCGGAAAATTCTTACAGTCTAAAAAAGAAGCGAATGATTTATTACGCGTTTTATTTTATTTTACACTCACGCAGCACAGAAAAATAAAGTGCCGTTGCAAAATCCGCACTGCACAGAAAAAAATTATAATTCTAAATTACATATAAATGTGCACGCGTGTGATGAAGGTGGTTCATGTAGAAACACATGCTGAAGTCGATAAAGCAGTCTTTTGGAAAAAATGTGTCCCTTGGGAATTTGGCACTTGAAATAATTTATAACTTCCAGTTCCAATGTCTCTCGGGGATTTATAAACCGGAAAAATAAGACATAGAAAAAGCGAGAAATAACTGTTTGGATATACTGCGACTCACATTTTAAAAATATAAAATATAAAAATATGTAAATATTTTTATAAATAGGTATATAAAAATAAAAATATTTACACATTGAGCAAATAGGAAGTCTCAGTAAGATAGGAAACTTTGAAAACGGTACGGTACATCGTCACATCCATCGGTAACTTCCGGAACAGTAATTACTCGAAAATAAGCCCAGAAAAGGAATCCAACAAACAAACAATTGTTATTACTGAATAGTATCGCTTCGAAAATATTCCGGTAATCAATCATACACACAAAACAAAGACACCAAATGTCAACTGGTCCCCATCCCAATTCAAAGATTGCTGACTCGCACTTGAACGACGTCCAAAAGTAAAACTAACGTGTTAAACCAATGTAAACTAGTATACATAGTGTTGAACCAACCCCATACCCCCCCCCCAACCCCCAAACCCACCTTCCTGCGGCGGGGGCTGCATGGCCGGGGGCATGGGGCGCCTGGGCTGCTCCACCTGGATGCCCGAGTCGTGGCTGTCGGGCGACTGCACCTGACTGAATTGGGAGGGGGGTTGGGAGGGGTTGGGTTGGGGGGTTTAAGGTGTTGGAAATTGGCAGTGAAAATGATAGCGATAATTAGTGGACATTTTTAGGGTTAAAATGGGTTTATGATATAAACCACAGAATACATAGACTACCTTTTTACAAAAAAATCAAACATGAAATAATCGAAGAAAAAACTTTAAAAGAAATCTCAAATAATAAAGGCGCGATATTTTTACATTTCGAGACCTAAATTCCTAAATCACCGGTTTGGAAATTAACGCTCCAAATTCTCAAATGTGTACACAAATACAAGACAAGCAAACACAAAATAAATTACACATGAATCCGGTATTCAGTGAAACTCAAAAAAACTCACGCTGTTTGTAGAACCGTTTCCTCAACATCAACATCCTGTTGCGGTGGCGGTAATGGGGGCCCTGTAAAAAAATGAGAGCAATTAAATAGTGTTATTGGCGCGTGAAACACTAAATGCTTTACTAGTGGAACACGTTCGAACGTTGTTTTTTTTGCACGCGGAACTACAAATGCGAAAATTAGAAATCGAAAAACACAGCGCTTTTGGAGGGTGAAAAAATCTACTGGAATGCAAATTGCTCGTATAATTAAAAATTCATACAATATTTCCATGATCGGTTTCAAATTCGAGATTTTTAAAATTCAATACAGCGCTCGCACTCAAAAACGTTCGAACGTTGAACCAAAATTTGACAAAATCCAGGATATTCAAATGGGGGGGGGGTTGTAGAGGGGGTCAGACGAACGAGGGCACCCCCTTAAAATTCCTATCTCATCTCACAACAGAAAAAAGAGTCACAACTGGGTGTGGATACATCCTTGGTGCGTTGAACCAACAACAACAATTTCTCCCAATAACCTCACAACAACAACCAAAATCACCCCCAAATAACACCCCCCCCTCAAAAACCCACCCGGCGGCGCGGGGGGCAACTGCGGCTGGGGTCTCCTAAACCTGTCCAGTTGCCAGTAGAAGCTGTAGGGGTCCCTGTGCTCGGTGACCACGGTGGTGTCGCCCTCCGTGCGTACTCTTACCCCTGATTGGGCTGCGGTTGAGATTGCAGCTAGGGACTGCTCGAAGTTCTGCGGGGGGGGGGGGGGGTTGGGGGGTTGAAAATTGAGGTGTGAAAGTTGCGGTGACTTATATCCGATTCAATTTTTCAATGGCAGAAATTGCAACTTTTAACAATGAATTCAGCTTCCTGTTGCAATATCTAAATTACGAAGTCGGCGTTCGGTGCATTTCCGATTCGGTTAATTTATATACAGGTCTCACTCACATACCCTGTAAAACGTCATGTAAAATGACAAACAAAATGTCAAGTCAGTTCATGATAAATGTCCAGCAAAAATTTTTAACTTTTTACAGGACATTTTACATGACTTGTGACATTTGAGGTTTCACAGGTCTGAGTTGAAGTGACGACAGGAAGCAAAAAATGTTAAAAATGCACAAAATGCTCAGATATTTTCCACTGCAAATGGAGCTTGAGCGCCGGCAAAAGTATGACCACAAATATTTCGGATATTTGGATACATTAAGCTGAAGATAATTAGGAATTTTGGCTTTGAATTCCTATATATAAGCAGATTTAAAAGAATTTTTGAAGTCACTAGCAAAAAAGTTTCAGAGAAATACACAGTACCAAGTGCAAACAGTATCCAAAACGATATCAACCTTGACCCAGATAAATGTGATCGATAGAATAAATATAAACCCCACTAAAACCACCATAATTTCACACTTTCACCATCCCAAAACCTCCCAAATTACGCACAAACCTGGGAGGAGTAATCGATCGCTTGTTCCTGCATGCTGCCGCTACTTTCCGTATAAAAATCGTCGAGAGTGTAACCGGTCACGCCGCAGTCCACCGCCTGCATTTTGGCTTTTTTTTCTTTTTTTTTGTTTATCTTGGTTATTTTTTGAGGTGGTTTAGATGAAAATGGGTGAAAAAGTGTTTTCTTGAGGTAGTTTAGGTTGTCTAATGTTCGCTAGAAGATGAAAGGAGTTTTAGGTTTTGACTTAGGTGAGAGACACTCATATAATTTCAGTGAATTTGTTTCTTCTGAACGCTGTACATAAGCGGGCTGTATCCAAAAGCAGAGTATATTGGCAGTCTGCCAAGTAATCGAAAATATTTCGAAAGACGGCAAATCTTTCAGGCCAGAGTTACCTATGATAAACCCCCGATTTTTCGGGCTGCCCGATTCAAATCTAGCAGCCAAAATCACTTAGCATACGAGTCAAGAATAAATCACCCCATTGGGAGATTTTTTCCATCTAAATTGAAATATACCCCACCACAGGATCCCAATTTAAAAAAAATCCACAAAAATGCCACCTGAAGATGGGCGTAGCGTGAGCGCGACTTGTCGCCGCCGCTGCTAGTGACGCGCCACTCGATTGTAGGCTGGCTATCGTAATCGCCTGAAAGTAGCGCCGCCGGTTTTGAGCGGTTTTTTGAATGTTTGTGGCCGCGCGGCGGAAATTTGGCGGAAAATGAAAAATGGTGTTGAAAAAATTTGTGCCATTTTCGGCAGCTATTTACACTCCTAGGAAATTCCATACGAAATGTAAATAGGTATTTCCATAAAACACATGGACGCATAAAAAAACATTTCAAAATGTTTAGCCTAACATCAAATACAAACTAAATGTGAATTATAAAGCGCTTAAGACTTTTTCATACACCTGTGTACTCATTGATCGCAACGGCGGATCAAAGGAAGTAGGAACAATGGAATAAATCGCCAGTTTTTATGGGAGTGGGTGACTTTAAGTGGCTGTAGAACAGTTGAAAAATGCGTACTATTGGAGTAGAAACCAATTCCACACCCTGTCAAGTGTCAAGAATACAACAGTTTTGAAAAAGTCAAAGACAAACAGATTTAGTTAGAGTTGGTAGGTATTCACTTTTATTCCTACTTGATGCTTTGAATTGTAGCTTGAAATGTAGAATTTGATAAAAATTACTTTACATTTGATATGTAAAGTACAGAAAATCACAACTCAGTGGTCTGAAAAAGTGTCTAACAGAAATCAGCACAAAAAAACTACAATACATACAACATCATAAATTAAAGCGAAGTACCAATGGACAATAAGTGATGATTTTCACATGTTTATTGTGCTTTAAATGTACTAATTCAAGTATTTATGTGCCCATTGTGCCCTATTGTTCTACCTGCAACTTAATTTACAGTCAAATGAACCCAGGCAAAGTGCTTAATGACAATAAAATCTGGAGTTGTCTTTTTGTCAGCTGGAGGGTGCAACATACTAAAGACATGGATGAGAGATTATCAGCTATGTAAAAAGAAATACACCATGTGGTTGTTGCTGACAGCAAATTCAATTAAAATGACTCATACTAAAGGAATAGTTGAAGGATAACGGTAATACCTACCTAATTGATTCTGAAATGATTTTATGTAACAAAAATTTGAAAAAACCTGTTACCGATAATTAAAAAACTGATCTTAATTATGCTTGAAAAATAGATATCAATATATTTTATAAAACACCGATTTATAGAGGTACATGCGCGGATCAATGAATGCCCAGTTCCCCGATTTAAATAGAGAACGCAGGGCACACCAGTTTCATCCAAGCAGTGACCCGCACCGGACACGGCATAGTGAAGTGACGCTTACTCGTCATCACTGGCGTTGGAATGGCGCCAGCGCCATTGCCATGGCGCTGGGCTGGCTACATTGGACGGTGCTATATACCTGGCAGGCTTTGATTTGACAGTGCTGGCAAAAAATTTCATTTACCTACCCATGCATCGTGTCGGCAATAAAAACACTGTGATTAAAAATTTCTGCCTTACTCGCACGGGTGCTTTTGGTGCATCTCAATGCATTCTGAATAATTCAATTTGGAGTTTGGTAACAACTCTCCAGACTGGCCCCTGGCGGCTGTCTCGCGCCCTTTGAAGTATTACGTCAAGTGTCAAATGTCATGTCAAATATCAATTACCCAAAAAAGATATTATTTATTTTGACATTTTGCATGACATTTGACAAATTTGTAAATACCTATGACATTCCACGTGACATATGCCACTTTATTTTCCCACTTTACAAGGTGCGGGACCGCCACCTGGAGACTAAAAATTCTGGCACTTATCCAACACTACATTTTGCCCACAGGAGGCAGCAGACAAGTTTGAAGGCTGCATGACACACACAGACACATGCAGAAATGCAGCATGTTAACCACATTATTGCAGTCACATTGCATGTCCACTGCATGTCTGATGCACATGCGCCGAGGCGTTCTTAAGTTGTTTTTTAATGCCTTTCATTTTCAGATGGAATGGGAAGTATGGGTATGGTTTAAATACCTAATTGTGAAAAGATGGTATTTTCTTCAGTAAAAAAGGCAGAAATGTGACAGATGTTTTAAGTGGGTACCGTATTTCCTCGAAATACCCCCCGGGGGGTATTTCGAGGAAATACGGTAAACACATCCCTGTATTCCCCACGTATACCTATACCCCATTTAGCCAGAGCTAAAATTGATGAGTGCCAGTTTGGAGTATGTATTCTAAATAAATGCATTAGCTTGACGCGCGGCCGCCGGTCCCTCCATCTCTATCAGCAGAATTGCGGCCCAGATAAAGTGCCCCCTTTTGAGAATGCATTCACAGTGTGGATTGTGGCACAGTTGTTCAAAGTACTGAACTTTTTTAAAAGTAAACGTAAACGTAAAGTATTTTTCTCTCAGTAAACCCCTGAGTACAGAAAACGTAAAGTATTTTTTAAGATAATTTTACGCTGCGTAAGACGTGAGTAAAATACTTTTTTAGAGAAAGAGTAAAAATGAGATTTTTTTTGAGGAAAACGTAAAAACGGGTATTTTTTTCTTACAGAAAACGTAAAATTTAGTATTTTCTCTCAAAAAAGTCAGTATTTTTCCAATTTTTACTCTGGTATACATCAATATGTTTTTCTCTCCTGCTAAGAATTTCTTAGGAAAATGTCTTTACTTTCTGTTTGGCAAAATGATATTTTATGTTCGCTAAAAATACGTTTTCTGTACTCGCCTGCTTTCAAAAAGTACGCGAGTTCGTGATTACCGGTATTTTTCTCGCGAGGAAACGTAAACGTATTTACGCAGTACTCGAGTATACGCGTATTTATAGAGTAAACGTAAATACGTTTTAACAACTATGGTGGAAAGGACTTTTAGAGCGCCGCGCAGGCATGCAAATGGATTTGGAGTGAGCTTGTTTGGAGTGTTTACTGTTTATGATAATATAGAATAGGTAGGTCTTAGGTTGACGATGATTTGCGTGGTACCTACCTCATTACTTGTGTATGGTTCAAGTGAGACCGCGGTTACGGTCTCGGTCTTGGCGTCAAGTCTCGGTCTCGGTAAGCACATATGGCGATCGCGGCCTCAGTCTCGGTTCCAGTCACAAAAGTTTTCGGTGGTGAAACACAATAATCCCAGTCTCGGTCCCAGAAAACCCATCACTCGGGTCTCAAAAAGCTAGTCTGCTTTGAGCCCTACAAATGAAGGCACATGGTAAACTGGCAAGGACATGTGAAACCTTCAATTGTACTCAAGGATTCTAATTCCTTTAAAATACCTATTTAGGTAGTTTACTTTCACAGGAAGAAAAATCTTAATAAATGTAAGTGAAATGCTAAAAGTATTTTTTCCTATTTTTTTGGAAGCTTTCGGAAGCTTTTTATCTCCCAATTTATTAGTTTGTAGAAATACCTCGCAGAAGCTAAAAAGAATCTGCCTCTATTGGGATTCTAATCTATTTACCGTATTTCCTCGAAATACCCCGGGGGTTTATTTTTTCAGAGTGGAAATTTTGAGGGGTGTATTTCGAGGGGGGGGGCTTATTCGACGGGGGGTGATTTTTTCGTCAGAAATTTTCACGAAATTCATAGTAAAGAGTACGCTTTTATAGACTCAAAACCGGTAATCAACGTGTTCAAGTAGGGTATACTTGGACATATCAACGTCCATCGCTACACAAACTATTTAGTATATGTGTAGCTGCGATACAAACTGCGACCAACATATGAAGGGTGTGCTTCTAAAAGTACTGATCTACAAATTTTCCAAATTTGAGTTAGGACCATTTTTGGGGTCCACATAAAAATGCGCTTCAAAAAATATATAATATGTGGGGGGTGCGAAATTCAATTTTGAGATATGGGGGGTCGAAAAAAGCAAAAAAATCGCAAAATACAGTTTTTGAAATTTTAAAAGTACCGATCTACAAGCTTTTTCAGCTTTTGTATTTTTAAAAGTACCGATCTACACACATTTTTAAAAATTGTACTTCAAAATGTACCGATCTGCACTTTATTTTTTGTGCTTCTAAAAGTACCGATGTCAGCTCGGCCTCATCAACAGCAAAAACTCAATTTGTGGATTTTTACTATGGGTAAAAGTACCGATCTACATCTATCTGATTTTGTGCCTCAAAATGTACCGATCTACATGCTATTTCCAATTAGTTCCTTTAAAATGTACTGTACTACAAAAAATACGATTCACTAAATGTTATATAGCTAGTGTATTATGTATAAACAATGATTATACCCATGCATGTGGATACCCAATAATATGGCCGAAATACCCATACCCAAAATTCCCATACCCAATACCGATGTATGGGTATTGCATACTCCAAACTTTCAATTGCGATTATCTCAAAATCTATTTTTTGTAGATCGGTACTTTTAGAAGCACACCCTTCATATACATCATGTACCTTGTATACATGATGTACATCATTCAAGACGGGGGGTATTTCGAGGGGGTGTTATTTTTTTCCCCAGCTCGAAAACATCTGGGGGTATTTCGAGGGGGGGGGGGTTAATTCAAGGGGGGGGGGCATTTCGAGGAAATACGGTATTTATGAGAAGGGTTGCCAGAATACACATTAGATATAAGTACCTAGGTATATATGAAGAGTGTCGTGCATGGCACATTTACCTATTTGCATGGCACATTTACCTACACTGTACTGTAGGCATACTTTTTGTAGCTTTTTGTTATGAATATTGAAGACTGTTAGTGTTAATGGGCTCCAAAATTATCACAATACTTTTGAACATGAATGTCGCTTTCCACACATATGTACAATAGAGTGAAATAGATGAGTACTACTAAACACATAATAAACAATTAAATTGGAGCACCTGAGAAAGGACATAAATAATAACTACCCATTTACAATGCGCAATCACTCAAATTGATAAAGTGATGCACTTTGCACGCATGCACTATACGCAAGTTCCCTCTGTTTGTAGTAAAATAATATACCTACCTAAATTCTTCATGCATGAGTGACAAACACATACCTATTTATAATGAATTTAAATAGTGTAAATGATAAAATATAGAGCAATTATCGAACGAGTGCTTTTGCTGGAAACTGGAAGTTCAAAAACACTGGTAAAATAACATTTCCGAGGGAAAAAATCACAAAAAATGAGCCCCCCTTGAATACCACATTGCTTAAGCCCTTGTGAGAGACTTTTCAAATATTACTCTTAGGTATTTCCAAATACGGTACACGTTACAAAAAGATAAATAATTCGCTGCAGGTTAGCTTTTCGCAGTTTTTGTGTTCAAAGATTTAGTGTGATGTTTTCAGCTTATTCCTACATGTGTATATTGTAAATAGGTCGGTAAATATATTTATACATAGGTAGGTAGTTTCTTTTCTTTATTCGCCAATTTAAATGCCTGATCTATGACTGGTTGAAAAAATCTTAGGTTATCAAATTATATAGGTAGGTAATTCTACAGAAAAGCACGTAAGCTGAAATAAATGGTTGCAGTAGACAGAGAAAATCTACATGATCAAAAACCTAAGCCTACATAGCATAATTACATGCAAAAAAATTATTGCTGCAGACAAATTACTGATTAGTCATGGATGGTCACTCGTAGACATTCGATAGCGCCATGATAACTCCTTTTTACTTTTATTTCTTGGCGCGAAATTTTACTGACCGAGCAAGCACTGGATATTTCGAGGGGGGGGGGGGGGTTGGGGGTATTTCGAGGGTTTTTTTACTCAGCTCGTTTAGACCTGGGGGTATTTCGAGGGGGGGTTTCCTGGGGGTATTTCGAGGGTTTTTTACTCAGCTCGTTTAGACCTGGGGGTATTTCGAGGGGGGGTTTCCTGGGGGTATTTCGAGGGGGTTTTTCCTCAGTTCGTTTAGACCTGGGGGTATTTCGAGGGGGGTTCTTCAGCTCGTCTGAACCTGGGGGTATTTCGAGGAGCTTTTTTCCTCAGCTCGTTCAGACCTGAGGGTAATTCGAGGGGGTCATTCGAGGGGGTATTTCGAGGAAATACGATACACCTACCTATTGGCGCCCATGGCGCCACCGGCGCCACAATCGCGTAATGGCGCCAATTCAATAATCCTACAATATATATCAGTTGGAAACAAGGATGGACGCCTAAACCCTTATTCATTCCCGCGTTGCACGGGTGCAATCAATCACTCAACTAAACCACCGGGCGCCATGTTTTTGCGCTGTTCCAATTTTCGCGATCACTGACGATGGAAAAAATGGAAAATTTAAGATTGAATTTGGGTTTTTGATTGTCGTTCAGTAACTGCTTTTCAACTGGTGCCGGTTCCGCAAGTGAAAAAGTTAAGAGTTAAAACTTAAGAGTTGAGTAAAATGATAAATGATAAGTTAAGAGTAAAGTTTAAAGTTAAGAGTTGAGTAAAATCATTTGTCGTTTTACTCAACTCTTAACTTTACTCATAACTTGTCATTTGTCATTTTACTCAACTCTTAAATTTTAACTCTTAACTTTTCCACTTGCGGAAATGGCCCCTGGTGATGGTTATTTTAGCAGGGAACAATGTTTCACCTTTCTTCATATATTTATTCACATAAAAAGAATAAAATGTAATAAATTTTAATGTATTTGTGCTAAATACGAAGGCTACAAGAAGGTCAGAACCATTTTGTCACTGAAAAGTCAAACATTCAAACAATTCAGTTGGAACTTTTAAAGTCTAACCTATTTATGAAAATTTTGCAAAAACCTTCAGCAAACGTAATAAACTCAGATAAATACGTAAAGAACCAAGTAAAATTTACACCTTAAAAAAAATATAAAAAATTTGCCATCTTTATCCGGGTGCAATTGAATGCGCGCAAACAGAGGGCAGACTGAAACTGAATGAAGCACGGAAAATATGGAATGGATGAGCTTTCACATTTTTTTACTGACAAGATAAAATATAGGTGCCTAACTAGTATTTACAGCCTGGGTTATATGTGATTGATGCAAGTAACACACAATAGAATAGGTATTTATGGAAGGATGATTTTTTACTCACAAATGTGATAGTCAAAATCATTTTGAGGTGGTTTTTCAAAATAACTGAGTGATAAAATGTTCACAGTCTTGAAACATGGTCAGTAATGTTCTCGAATAATTCCCCCTAAAAATTTGGACATCAGAAAGCGACAAATTATTGTTCAGAATGATGTCATTCCATGTAATCTGTAGAATTCCTTTTCTGTTGAGGGAAGTGACCAAAACTGGTATTTTAATAAATGTCACAAAACAGTATACCGTATATCCTCGAAAAAGACCCCCCTTGAATAACTCCCCACCCTTGAATAACTCCCCACCCTTAAATAACTCCCCCTCAAAAACACTGACGAAAAAATAACTCCCCTTGAATAACTCCCCACTCTTGAATAACTCCCCCTATGATGAATGGAGAAGATACTGCAACAAGTGAAAAGAAACGAAGTACAAATGCAGTGCTATGTATGAGCCAGAAATACAAAAGGATGTTAGCCTATGCAGCGAAAGCAGGATGCACAGTGTGTATTTTACGCAGTGCATACACACCTACCTACCTGCACATTTTCCTGAAAGGTATGATGAAAAAATAACTCCCCCTTGAATAACTCCCCACCCTTGAATAACTCCCCCCTCAAAAACTCTGATGAAAAAACAACTCCCCAGGGGACTTATTCGAGGATATACGGTATATTTGGACAGTAGCTGCGATGCAAATTGGCAGCCATAAATACATCATAGGCATTGCATACATGATGTACCGTGTTACCTCGAATTAATCAACCTCCTTGAATTACCCCCCCCCCCTTGAATAACTCCCCACCCTTGAATAACTCCCCCTCAAAAACACTGACGAAAAAATAACTCCCCTTGAATAACTCCCCACTCTTGAATAACTCCCCCTATGATGAATGGAGAAGATACTGCAACAAGTGAAAAGAAACGAAGTACAAATGCAGTGCTATGTATGAGCCAGAAATACAAAAGGATGTTAGCCTATGCAGCGAAAGCAGGATGCACAGTGTGTATTTTACGCAGTGCATACACACCTACCTACCGGCACATTTTCCTGAAAGGTATGATGAAAAAATAACTCCCCCTTGAATAACTCCCCACCCTTGAATAACTCCCCCCTCAAAAACTCTGATGAAAAAACAACTCCCCAGGGGACTTATTCGAGGATATACGGTATATTTGGACAGTAGCTGCGATGCAAATTGGCAGCCATAAATACATCATAGGCATTGCATACATGATGTACCGTGTTACCTCGAATTAATCAACCACCTTGAATTACCCCCCCCTCGAAATCCCCTCCCCCTAAAATTTTGCTGAGGAAAAAATACCCCCCCTGAAAATATGCTGGCGAAATAATAAACCCCCTGGAAGTATTTCGAGGTACTACTGTATTTACAGCATATTATAGTAAGATAGAAATCAAAAACGTAGCTGCAGTATTACGATAAGTATTACTGTTAACAAGAGTGTTTACGGGCGTACCAGTATTCAGTACGCTACTTTAAAATACCAACACAAAAAAAACGTAACACATTTTTACTTCCTTAAGTATTTACATATTATACTCCGGTTACTTTACACCTTGCACGCGTGGTTCCCGCTGGAAGTGCGCCAATGATGGTTAACGCGTGCAAGTTTCAGAAAAAGATGACAAAATTGATTGTTGTTATAATGTTGTTCATTTAAATATTCACATCGATGAATTTTTCCATCTTTTTACGTAAATCGCATGATTTGAATATCATTGGCACGCTTCCAACACGAGACATAAATCAGTGCGAGGGCAGAGTATCATGTACGCCGAGTATACTGTTTGAATGGGGAAACCTACCATAGAGGGACGGAAACAAATCCACTAGTTTCCTACGCACTGGATAGGAAGTTAAATCACCCAAGCAAAGAAAAATACCTGCAACTAAAACATACTGGGTGGCCTAAACAATGGCACCAGGGTCCAATTCCAATTTTTAGATGAAGTGACAGAAAAAGTTGCAAGTGAGGATAGTCAAAAAAGTACTAAAGGTACTAGAATTTTAAAAAAAGAAGAAATATTGTACTTGATAATTATTGTTAACACTTTGCAACGCTTTTGTCATCACTTGGATAAGTTGTTCAAAGTTCAATTGGCACCAGAAATAAATTTTTCAACTCAAGTGGCAAACGAAATTCAGAATTAATCGCCATCAAACGCAGATTACCTCTCTAAGAAAGTGATCTTGGAAAAAAAATCGAAATGCAATAAAAAAAATTAAAACGTAAAAACGATACCAAAAACTGAAGGGGCCGCTGAAACAGTGCACAAGGCGCCAGAAACTATTTTTAATGTAGGTAGCAATGCACTCGCTGCACTGCAACAATGCCCTCGATTTTTAGAGGGTCAACTTTGGTGATGGAATCGCGCCATGGCACAGGCGCTGGCGCCAACATTCCATGGCGCCGCATGTTTAAAAAAGCAATAGTGTTTTTGCCTCAGAAAAGTGGATTTAGGTTTTGGATGTGCACCATTTGCGAAACCGGACAGGGAATTCAATTACCGTATTTCCTCGTAATACCCCCTGGGGGTTTATTTTTTCAGAGTGAGATTTTTAAGGGGGGTTTAACAAGGGGGTATTTTGAGGGGGTATTATTTCGCCAGACATTTTTTGAACTGCCAGTACTAGTTTGTTGTTTGTAATGTATGCAGACGTAGAAAAATGCAACAATAGCAACAGCACCATTATGTAAATGTAAGAGTCTAAAGACTTATATACCCAAGTATGTAGATGGTATAAACCCTGTTCTGACATAACACAGTCATTGTTTTCAACGTGTTCCCATTGTCCGGACCACAAACACTCGCTTTTGTCAGTTACAGTCAATTTGGGGGGTATTTCGAGGGGGGGTTATAAATTCATAGTGGCCATTTTGAGGGGGGTATTTCGAGGGGGGTTAAATCAAGGGGGGTATTATGAGGAAATACGGTAGGTACTAGGTAGGTACCGTATTTCCTCGAAATACCCCCCGGGGGGTGATTGTTTCATAGTGGTCCCGAGAGGGGGGTGTCAAACGAGGGGGGGGTATTTCAAGGGGGGGGGGTATTTCGAGGAAATACGGTATGTGCTGTTTTGAGCCTCAGCTGAAAGCGCCAACAGCGCCATGGCGTAATTGGCGCCTACGCCATAAACCCACTAACTCACAATCACTACCAACCAGCCTACTACGCAGATCAGCTTCGAAAGGAAAGTTACCGCAATTTGCCGAATAGTGCCCCAGGATCGAATGATTAAAAGTTCATAATCAAAACATAAAAAAAAATTCAAACGAAAACGAGACAATCGAAAAAAAAGTTAAAATCGATGAAATATGGTAAATTTCGACGCAAAGTATTCAGGCGCAAATTTACACACGCGTGCACACAAATTGCACTGTCACCAAAAGCAAACAAACAGCCAAGTATACCTGAGAGAAAATTTTGGTGTGTTAGGAATTTTTCTTCGGGCCAAAAGTCAATTTTGCGGTATACTGTGTACTTTCATCCCCAGTGGGTGAAAATAAGAGAAAAACAGTGCATAAATGCTGTCAATTACGGCGGCATCTATGTTTTTATCTAGCTAATTTGTATCCATCCGCTCAAAATGGGCATTTCTGGAAAATCGAATCAACGTTTAAAACAGTTTTTACATACCCACTTGAGTAAACTGGGATATCATTGTGCTAAATGGAAAGCAAAAAGTTGACCGCGTTGAATCGAAATTTATTCAAAAAAAT
This sequence comes from Sphaerolaimus hirsutus, assembly GCA_964036195.1. Lineage (NCBI taxonomy): Eukaryota > Metazoa > Nematoda > Chromadorea > Monhysterida > Sphaerolaimidae > Sphaerolaimus > Sphaerolaimus hirsutus. The sequence continues at coordinate 26,485,064 of OZ038450.1, read as the reverse complement.
ACAGCTTAAAGAAGACAAACTCAAAAGTTTGGGGGCTGCCCCAGCCCTTGTAAAATGCTTTGTAAAATCTAAAAAGTCATGCAAAGTGTCAAAACTCATGTAAAATGCCCTGCAAAATGGCAAACGTTTGCCATTTTTCAGGGCATTTTACATGACTTTTGACACTTTGAATGACATTTGACATTTTACAAAGCATTTTACAGGATCTGGGAATGGCACCTGTCGCCCTGACAGAAGTTCTATCTAATTTACCCTACTGACTTAGTGATGGCTGATTCGATATATAAAAAATACGCAAAGTCTAAATCTGAAAATGTATCAACAGAATTTGAAATACCTAAGTGATATAGATCGAAACCTATTTACATAGGTACATGGTTAATTTTATTTTTATTCCTGTTTTATAAATATTTACAACATTTTGAAAATGAAAATGTAAACCGATAAATTATAAATAAACTGACCTCTACTTGATGATATCGACATCCTAGGATGGAATTTTCATTAGTTCAAGCAATACAAATGTTATCAAATTTAGGTTTCTTATAATTGATTCAGATATGTAAATAATTGACACTGTAATATTGTCATAAATTTGTGATGATTATTGATTCATCTAGTAGGTAAATCTGAAATGCATAACATGTTGAGATAAATACGTGTTTAGGAAACTCCTCTAACTGTAATAAAATGGTGTAAAAGTGAACACAATACAAGTGAGTTTTGACAATAAAAATCCTGTGGGAAAATCGCTGATTCTTTTATGCCATATGCAGTCAGCATAGTGTTGTGAAAAGTGACAACTTTTTGCGACCAAACGCCATTGTGCCGCGTAGCCATAGAATTTTATAATGCTGAAATTGAAACATAACCTTTTTCACACAGAAATAATAAATTGCACTATCGTCTCGGAAATACATAAAAATGAAAGCATTTGAAAACTTTCACTAAGGAAAATGAAATTACTTTTAAGCAAGAAAATAAGTTAAAATGAAGCAGATTCATATTTTTTTGGTTTGGAAAGCAGAGTTGTACAAATACTGGTATTTTTGGAAAACGTAAATGTAAGCGTAAATACCTTTTCTAAATTGTGAGTATTAAAACGTAAAATACTTCTAAAATACGCGGGTAAATGTAAAAAAAACGTAAACATAAAAATTTCTTTGAAGTGCCCCACCCATGATCAAGTGCATTGAAAAACACTTTTGTTTTTCCTATTTCAACCATTTCTCTGCTAATACTATTACATTCTTGCTTATCTATGTTATTTATCAAACAATTGAGAAGATAATTGGCCAAAAACATAAATTGTATGTATTATATCAGATAAAAAGTTCAACAATGCACTGTTTTTGTGCATTTTCCATACGATTTTTACGTTTTCTCTGGTACCCGGGTAATTGTGCCAGGAAAACGTAACAAAACGTAATGGTATTTTTGGAAAACGTAAACGTAAACGTAAATATAAATACCCAAATAACCGGGTATTTTGGGTAAATGTAAATACGTTTTTCCAACTCTGTTGGAAAGTGTAAAAATGTGAAATGAGCAGGTATTTTCAAGGGGTCCACCATATATGCCAAAAATTAGTAGAATTTCATATTTTTTCTCTGAAAAATACATGATGAATCAGTATACAAAGTATGTCTTTTGTATTTATATTGATATTTTCACAGGTATAAAATTACATAAAATACATAAAACTGAGTAAAATACCAGTAAATTTTTGGAAGGGAATGTAATGTACCGCATTACCTTGAAATACCCCCAGGGGGTTTATTATTTCGCCAGCAAAATTTGAGGGGGGATAATTCGAGGGGGGGTTTATTCATGGGGGGTCTATTATTTCGCCAGAAATTTTCAGTAATTCCGCATACTCAGATGTAGAAAAAGCAAGCAATTACATAGATGTATATGTGTTTTTAGGCATATATAACTATATATATTCATAAATCCTTCCCTAACATCGCTCAATCATCAGTTTTAACGCTCAATCATCAGTTCTGCATTGTACAGATCACAAACTGCGGTATTTGTCATGTACGTTCTCTTTACACTCAATTTTAGGGGGGGTATTTCGAGGGGGGGGGTTATTATTTCCTCAGCCGAATTTTAGGGGGGGGGGTATTTCGAGGGGGGGTTAATTCAAGGGGGGGATAATTCGAGGTAATACGGTATTATTACTCAGTGTCAGTACCTGAGTACATAGATAAATGTGCTTTTAGTTTAAAAATAAATACCTAACATCTTCACAACTTTACAATACACAGTAGTACCACAAGCAAGGTTGGCAAAATCTCGGAAAAAAATAAAATAGAAATTTGAATAATAAAATGAGACATGAATAAAATTAAAATAAAATACAATTTTACTAAATACAATTTTACTCAAACCAACCCTGGCTATGAACAGAAAACAAAAAAAATGAAAAATTGAAGAATAAATTAAAAATAAAATGGAAAATTGAAGAAAAAAAATTTAATACAATTCTACTACAATTTGAGTAAAACGAATTTTACTAAAACCAACACTGGACACAAGAGAATGGCTGGCACCAGGTAATGGATCATGGCACTTTACCAACGCTATCCGAGTGTTCAGCGCGAGTGTCACCCACCATTACTAACATGTTAAATACAACATCAAATGATCAATATCCTTTACAAAATCCATCTGTAAAAACACCGTGTTTGAAGAAACAAAAACTGTGAAAAAGTGACTTTTCATAATAAATATGGACTGAATCATTGTGTAACTAAGCTAAACAAATGCAGCCAATATTTGTTCCAATATACCAGATTTTTATCCTTCACCTACCCACACTCAAAACATTGCTGCTAACATAGTATTAAAAATAAAAAAATCCAGTCAAGCCATTGCATATAAAATACCGGTATACTCCAGTTACTTTACACCCTGCACGAGCGGTTCGCGCTGGAAAAGTGCCAAGATTTTTTACGTATGCGATTTTCATAAAAAGTTGAAAAGAGTCATCGTTGTTATAACGCTATTCGTAAACTCATTCACAACAATGAGTTTCTTTATCTTTTACACAAAAATCGCATGCTTTATCATAATTGGCACGCTTCCAACGTGAGACATAAATGAGTACGAGGACAGAGTATCATGTCCGCCGAGTATACTCACTTACTCGCAAAGTACGCGAGTACAGAAAACGTATTTCAAACAGGTTTTTTAATAGGCTTTTTCAGGGCATAAAGTAACCAAAGGGAGAGAAAAGCTTAAAATTGGACAAAATATCCAAAATAGCATAAAAATATGCAAAAACACATTAACTAGTGAATTTGATGGTGAAAAAGTCTAAAAAGTAGTGATTTTGAGCGAAAATTGAGGCAAAATTTCTCAAAAATATCCACTTTTACGTCTTTCGGGGACAAAAGTAATTTAGGTACTCACTTTCAGTCATGAGTAAAAGTAAAAAATAAATACTTTACGTTTTCTGTACGCACATGTGAGTAAAAAATAAATACTTTACGTTTACTTTTGAAAAAGTTCGGCACTTTCAACAACTCTGTTCTGCACAAGTTAGGCAACAAAAATCAATTTTAGAACTTTCCAACATTTTTCTTTCTCCAGACCAAATAACTAAATAAAAGGCGCGCGCTGTTCACGCTGGAAGCATGCCAACGATATTTTACGCACGCGATTTTCATAAAAAGTTGACTTTTTTTAGCTGTTGTTCATTCAAAAAGTGCTCATAACAATGAATTTTTCATCTGTTTACAAAAATTACATGCTTTAGCCTTTAATAAATATTGGCACGCTTCCAACGTGAGGCATGTAAATAAATATAAGTGCGAGTGCAAGTTATCAAGCCGGTCGAGCATAATTACATGCAAATTCTTTTATTGATGTCTGGTGGCAGTCCCGCACCCTGTAAAGTAAAGTGGCAAATGGCATGTAAAATGTCTATGCATGCCTCTGCGAAGTTGGTCCTGCTAGTCAAACAATTAGGTACCGTATTTCCTCGAAATAACCCCAGGGTTTTTTTTCAGAGTAGAAATTTTGAGGGGGGGTATTTCGAGGGGGGGCTCATTCGAGGTTTTTTTTTATTTCGTCAGAAATTTTCATGAATATCATAGTATTTAAAGAGTACGCGTTTTCATACCCAAAACCGTTAATAAACGCGAGAATATAGGGTATATTCGGACATATCTGGTATTATATATAGACGTACATCTGTATACATATTAGCGTGTATGCGCATCCGCGATGAAAATTGGCGTCAATAAATACAGGGGTGGGCATCTTCAGTTACCGCTGGAAAAACGCGATAGCTTGAGCTACGGTTGAGCTATCACAGTGAAATGTTAACACAATAGAGTAGACTCCATAGGACACCTATTCTGAAGTTTGCAACCCAAACAGCCACATTTTGGGTGAGTAGTGGAACACACCGTTTTTAGTGTAATTTTGTGACTAGGCGTCACCCATAGGATAAATCGAGGGTGGCATTTGAGGGGGGGGGGGGGGGGGTCACCGGTTTTGGTGTTGTCCCATTCTGTCGTACATTGGCCGATTTGGATGCCCTTTGAGTATGTTGGGGTTTGGGGTCGGGGCTACAACCAAATTCTTTGTTTTGCTCGAATAGTCCCCCAGTCCTGAGATAACGGGGGTCAAGTCACAAAATTACACTAAAAACTGTGTGTTCCACAACTCACCCAAAATGTGGCCGTTTGGGTTGCAAACTTCAGAATAGGTGTCCTATGGAGTCTACTCTATTGTGCTAAAATTTCACTGCGATAGCTCAACCGTAGCTCAAGCAATCGCGTTTTTCCAGCGGTAACTGAAAATGCCCATCCCTGTACATCATGTACAGTGCATACATGATGTACATCATTCCAGACGGGGGGTATATCGAGGAGGGGGGGGGGTATTTTTTCCTCTGCCCGAAAACACCTGGGGGTGTTTCGAGGGTGGGGGGTTAATTTGAGAGGGGGGGGCTAATTCGAGGGAATACGGTAGATAGGTTATGAGATGACTTCCGTCACGGTTAGCATTCGAAAAATAACCCGTGATTTATATTTTTGAAAATCACAATAAATATAAATAACCCGTGATTTATATATATTTATATTTTTTCCAAATTCTGAGTGATATATTTATATATATTTTTTAAATTTGAAAAAAAATCACTGAGAAAATCACTCATACTTGATACATTGTGGTGCAATGATTGCGCTTGATGACTAAAACATGCAATCTGTGCAAGAGAAATTTGCAGGGATTTTCTCCAGAAAATCTCTCTGTACATGTAGAGCATTATTGGCTTTAAATTGTATTTGAAGCAGGTAAATATGGTTAGCCTACACACACTAGTTTTCACCCTGACTTTTTTGAAAACTGAAATGGCCAAAAATGGTGACATGTTTCCATCAAGTTTTCCACTACTGAATGCTATATACCATATTTACTCAAAATACCCCCCCCCCCTCGAAATACCCCCTGTTGAGAAATACCCCCTCAAAACGGGTACTATTAACTATTATAACTATTATTATTAACTATTATAACCCCCCTCGAAATACCCCACCCCAATTTACTGAATAGAGAACATAATGCAGTTTGTGATCCGGGAAATGCAGAACACGTGTTAAAAACAATGACTGTGATGTTAGAACTGGTTATATACTGTCTACATACATATATAAGTCCAGAGTGTTATAAATGGCAGTTTTTGTTGCATTTTTTGACGTTTGTGTACATTTCAAACAACAATTTAGTAATGGGATTTGAAAAATTTCTGGCAAAATGATAACCCCCCCCCCTCGAAATACCCCCCTTGTTTGACCCCCCTCAAAATTTCCACTCTGAAAAAATAAACCCCCCAGGGGGTAATTCGAGGAAATACAGTATGTTCAGTTTTCACAAATGGCATGAAATTTGGTGGGGTGGTGTTGGCAAATCACTAGTTTGATCACAACTCAAACTCAAATGATGGCAAATGGTGACATCACTTTCAATTAGTTTTCATTTTGTATGTGACAAAAATGTAAACTGTTTTAGTAACTTTTTTATGTCATCCTGCTATGAATTCTATGGTTATATGTTTTAGGTATTAAGCATCTCTCTATCTTTTAACATACTTTTCTGAAATAAAACATGACTTTAAATCAAAAAATACCAATTTGATGTGATCAAAATTTTTCTACAGTGATTGCAAGCTCAGTTTACCATTTTTGAAAACTGACAATGCTTGGTGACATGCAACAATGTTGGCTGTTGGCAAATATTGGGAACAACTGTTGAAAACTGTCACCATGGTGTCATCAGAGCCACTAGTGTCATCACAATGTTGCCAAAACATAGCCATGTGCTCAAAAATGAGTTTTCACAGCACATAACCAATGAAAAAGTGCTGAGCATGAGCACCTATTTAGTCATGTGTTCATTGCCACAACCAGGCGCTATAGATTGAGAGCTAAATATTTGCAGTGCAAAATATTTTTGAAGTTTTCATTGAGGTTGAACTGAAGGTTGAATTTTTCTGTGATATTTGCTTGATGTTTTCACTTGTAAAATACTGTATAAATGAATACTGCTTGTGGAATGATAATAACTGTACTGTGTTATCTTAGAGTACATTTTTTGTGCTTGCAAATGGTAAATAAAGCCCAGAATATTGCTTGAAATTGAAATAAAGCGCAAGTGATTTTTTGAGATTTTTTTCAAGCTTAGAGTTATTTTTTCAGTAATTTAATTATATTTTCTGGAGACCTAGAGTGATTTATATATATTTATATTTTTTCCAATATTGGAGTGATATATTTATATATATTTTCCAAAAAATCGGTGATTTTTTCGAATGCTAGTCACGGTAAAAGACATTAATAAAATCAGTGCAACGAAATCCATCCGATATAGATGGCGCGTTGAAACGGGTCTGTGCCATCCCACATCTAAACCCGTCCCACATCCTGGCCCAGAAATTGATGCCTGTCATATTTGATTTAGTTCCTTGCATTTATGATGGATAATGGAGGCAAAAAAATGTTGATGATGAAAAAGTGCTACATTGAGAGCCACTTTCGATGACTCGGTGATTTCGCAGGTCAAACTTCTACTCAATAACACTGACTGCACTCAATAGTTGTCAACTGTCGTGTTTGAACACATGTGGTGTCAAATTGCCTTCAAACACTCTAACATGTTATATTAGATTGATTACCTTGTGTTATCATGACTTTTTTGAATTTCCTTAAATTAAATACAGTCTGTTTGAGAGACAAAGTAGATTTACATGTGGGATGGGTTTAGATGTGGGATGAGCCTACGTCGTTGAAACCTCCAAGAAACTAAAAAAATCGAATATTACTTCATAAATATAAATCCAAGTCAACAAAAATAAAAATGAAAACTTTCAAAATGAAATTCGTCGCAGCCAGAAGACATTCGAAACACAAAACTGAATGTCGATTCGTCAAGCGAATACGCTTTTAGAATGAGCAACATCGAAAGCAAATAAACATTGCCGGCAGCGACGATTTCTAATATTTTATGTCGAAATACATGTAAAATGTAAAATAGCATCGAAGCCGCAGCGATTTCGACATGAAAATTGAAATCTGCTGGGTGGAGAATTCAATCGAAAATACATTTTCGCTGGGCAAACAAATGGATGATGTGGTCTAGTCGACGGCCTGTACAATATTGAACAAAAGTTAGATTTAGTAAAATAGAGTTATATTTAAGTCGTTTTTTTGTGTGAAGCTCCGAAAAAGGGATTATAATTTTACCTACGTAGTTGTGTAAAAGCGCCATGGCGCCAACGCCAACCACTGGCGCCAGACATCGAAAAAACCCGCGCTTTCTCATGAAACCGGGTGGAAGTCCCGCATCCTGTTAAGTGTAAGGTAGAGTGTCAAATGTCATGTAAAATGTCATAAACGCAATTTTTCCTAATTTCTTGCAAAGTTCAGTGATAAAATCTTTAATTTTAATTGACATTTTACACTACATTTCATACTTTAGTTTACATTTTTCAGTGTGCGTGACTGTCACCTGTGACCAAGCCCTGTCTGTGGTGACATTAAATTTCGGAGCGAGTGATAAAATACGAAAGGTGATAATGAGCGACATGGTGGCGCTAATCTAACATTAAATGCTGGACACAAATTTTGTAACACTTTTGGCGTGAACTTAAAGAAGCATGGCCCTTTTCCAACACTATTGTCAAACATAGAAAGGTTTGACTAAAGCTCATATCCGGATTGCAAGATTTATTTTGGTATAAAACAAATATGGCTAATTCGTCACGGAAAAGCGCGCCTCGAAAATTACGATAAATTTTTTTCCACTCCCCCAAAAAAGAAATAAAAAAAGAAAAGGAAAATTTCAAAATGGCGGGCAATCCCGGCGATCTCAGTTCAGCGCGCGGTTCTATCGAAGGGAAATACACCGGGGAAGATTTCGCATTTCCATTCGAACCATACGACATTCAGGTTTGACTTCTTTCTTACCCATAATGCTATTTTTCCTTTTGTTTTACCCTTAATGCATTCTTCGCTAAGTTGGCACGCTGCCAATTTTCTTTTCAGCTCGATTTGATGCGCGCCGTCTATTCTACAATGGAATGCGGTTGCGTCGGAATTATGGAAAGCCCCACTGGCACTGGAAAATCGCTTTCATTGCTGTGTGCCGCCGCGAAATGGCTTCAAGATGTGGAAAAATCGAGAAAATTAGAATTGAAGGTTGTTGTTTTTTTTTGCGATTTTTCGCCTTTTTTGAGCCTTTTTCGGAACTTGGGTGCTCTTTTTTTAGACTCACGATTTCGTAGAAAGCTATAACGGGTTGCGAGGACCAAATCAAAAACTTGTCGGATTGTGACGATTGGATACGGGCCCAAACGGAATTGCTCGCTGTGAGAGAGAAACGAGACAAACTTGAGGACCAGTTAAAAGCATTGGTCAGTTTTCATTTTGTTTGCTGTTCCACATTCGGACAAAAAATAGTTATTTGATCAGCATCTCTAACTCGCGATGTGCAAAAAGCAAACTGAGTTTGGTAAATTTTTCTCAAGCAGCGTTTACACGCTTTCGTGTGCCGACAAAAAAATTGAGTAAAAAAGTGCCATGATCCCGTAATAAAATTTCATATCTGCAAGAAAACATGCCGAGTTGCAGATAATTTGAGCCTGTCGTTCATGAGTTATAGGCATTTGAAAATGAATTTAAGTTGTTGGTTCGGTTTTAGTTTTAAAATTTGGAACTTTTCTCTTGAATTATGAGACTTTTTACTTCTATTTTTGTCGGCACATAATGCAGCGTAGCCGTGTGATTAAAAAAAATTTGAAGAAGAATTTTATGTTCATGGGAATTGGGAACGCATTATATTTTGCCACATTGGTCCTGCGCACACTAGTTGACTGTTAAAATTGCCCAAACTGGTAAATCTGTCTTGAACACATTTCAGTTCACTGGAATGAATTATCTTTTATCTTTCGAACAGAATTTGACGAACTTCGTATTCCGGTTTACTTAAATGTGTAAATTAGTGAAAAAACCCTTTTATTTTAAAAACTTTAAAAATTGATGAAAAAATGTTGCGTTTGAAATGATACAACATACATATAAATGGTAAACTACAAATTTGTGAAGTAAAAAATGTTTAGATTTGGAACTGTCAACTCAAAAATAATAGCACAACTTAAAACAATAGTGCGCGTATCTACATGTTGAAAAAAAAACTATTTGTAAAAAACATCTGCCAACCACTACCGCAGTCTCAACTGGAATCGGAAATCAACGACACGCGGCTGCGTATTCGTCAATCGGATAAAAACATCGGTGGCGCTCGAAAGCGGCCGTTTTATAAGCAGACAATGGCTGGTAGTGACGAAGAAAATGAGAAAAAATCGCCAGAAAAGGATTTTGAGGCAATTTTAGATGAGGCTTTGGCTCCGTCAATTGATTTCGAGATTCATTCAGGTGACTCCTGGATTTAGTGTAATTCATGCTGTTTTTTAACACAATTTGTTTTTGTTTTCTACAAATAATAAACCCTCAGAAGCGAGCAAATCTGAGTTCACCGAAAACGATGATATCCCGCCGCCTCAAAAGGAGGAAGCTCAATGTACGCAAATTCTCTACGCATCTAGAACACATTCGCAATTGGCGCAGTTCGTTGGCGAGTTGCACAAATCCCCAAAGTGGGCGGAGTCTCTGAGGACCGTGGTTATTGGCTCCAGGCAGGTTTGTTGTTTTCCCCCCGCTAAGGTGGTTTTTTGTAAGTTCATATGCCTTGTTTAGGCTCCACATCCATTATATGGCTGTATCAGGGGTATCTTGAATTTCGACCCTCTGAGTGGTTGGATAGATAGCAGGGATAGATAGCTGAAAATTTTTCTGCGGGGGGGTTGTGGTGGTTTGATATAAAGGCTTTTTCGGGGCATAGAAGGAAGAAATGGGAGAAAGAGGGAGTAAAAGTAGGTGTAAAATAGCTCAAAAATGGTATACAAGAGCATTTAGTACTAAAAATACTGAAAATAGGCAAATAGGAACCAGAACTATGATGTTGGAAGTGAAAATCTATAAAAAGGTATGAAAAATAGCGATTTTGAGCGAAAATTGGGGTATAGTTTCTCAAAAATCGCTCCAGATAGGTAGATAGCTGGGCGTTTTGGGGGGGGGGGGGTTAGGGGGTAGTAGCCCAAAATTTTGCGTCCGGGATAGATAGATAGCTGAGCGGCCTCCGGGATAGATAGATAGCTGGTCGGTTTTGGGGTGGTGGGTAACTAGGGTTCAAACGGGATTGACTTTTCGGGATCGGGATCGGGATTCACTTTTTGAGATTTCGGGATCGGGATCGGGATTGGGGTTTCGGGATCGGGATTGGGGTTTCGGGATCGGGATCGGGATTGGTATTTTGAGATTTCGGGATCGGGATCGGGATTGGCCGGGATTGGGGTCACGGGATCGGGATCGGGGTCTAGGGATAGAGATTTTTGTCACTGTTATGGCATTCACAGTTGTTCATAAAGGTCTCAAAACACTGTTGGATGCCAGAAAAGTGACATAAAATGGACGCTGGGGGTTTGCGTTCACATTTTTGCACGCAAAAATGTCATTTTTTCACTATTTATAATTTTCACTATTTTTTTCCGGGATCGGGATCCCGGACTTGGGAGATTCTCGGGATCGGGATCTGGATTTGAAAGTTCTCGGGATCGGGATTGGTATTTTTGGATTTCGGGATCGGGATTGGGGTTTCGGGATCGGGATCGGGACTGCTAAATCCCGGAATTTCACGGGATCCGGGATTGGGATCCCGTTTGAACCCTAGGGGTAACCCCCCCCCCCCCATTCGAGACCCCGAGCTGTATAAAACATCACAAAGTACTGGCAGTTGTCTGACATACCTATATATGTCGACACAACCAGAAACGTATTGTTTTAAAAACGTTTTTTTACGAGGTCGTTGAAAAAAAGGTTTTTTTTCTCATCCTTATCTCGGACATAAAATTCCAAATTCCAAAAATTATCAGCAAATCAATATACACATTCAGATGCTTTGCGCCAATCCAGCAGTTCGCAATTTGGGCGGGGCCATAAATGACAGGTGCAGCGAATTGAGACAAAATTCATCAGATGGTGGACGCAAAATTGCAAAAGCTTCCGAAAATGGATCTCGACCTGCAGCGGGGGATATTGAAGACGCTGCAAGTGGTAAAGTGAGTAGATATTTTCATAGGTATGAATAGAAAAAAGCCGCATTGAACCCCGCAAATCCCTTCCCAAATCCCCTCAACCCCTATTTTCTTCAGCTATCTATCCAACCCCCCTCAAGGGGGGAGGGGTCAAAATCTTGATACCCCTGTTTATTTTTCAATTTTGATGCTTTTCATTACTTCACGGTGGTTTTTTGCGCCAACACGAATTCCAATCGCGTCGTGGCACCATTTGATCATTATGTTGTAATAATTTCCCCCTGTATATTTATAAAGAGCCCCCCCCCCTGGAAAGAGCCCCCTCCCTTTCTTTATAAAGGGATCAAAAATCCTGGATACGTCCTGAACCTTATGTATTTAGGTAGGTAAAAAAGCACTTGCGTTTAACGCGTACAACTTATCGCTTGACAATGTTGACGACGCCATGACACTTTTTTGTGAAGATTGTATGCAAAATGCGTGCGATCACTATGGTACACATTTTTAGTATGAGACGTCACGCGTTTTTTGTTCGCAGACGAAATCGTGCAAGTCAAAAGGTTGTCCCTATTATAACGACAGCCGCATGTCACATTTGGCCGATATTATTGTCTGTGACAAGGCGATGACTCCAGAGAAAATGTTGGAAGTGGGCCAAGATTTGGTCGCTTGTCCATATTACGCCGCTAGAAAAGCCATACCGCGCGCGCAAATGGTTTTGATGCCATACCAGGTGTGAATTTTTTGGTGTTTTTGGTGTTGCGGATACCAGTTGAAAGCCAAAATTACCAAAGCTTATAAATCTGACTAGATTAAGTGTAAATGACTAGATTTACCAGAATGAATCGCTTTTATTTCTGTCAACTGTAGTTGACGGACTCCACATTCGCACAAACTAAATTGTGTTAAAAAAGAGTTATGCTGTTTGGAAATTCGGCTGTCAACTAGTTCGCGCAGCACCATTACATCGAGATATCCACTTCCCTCTAGTTTCCACTTTCTATCAATTTTTGTACAGATCCTTTTCAACGGCGCCAGCAGAAAGGTATGGGGTGTGAAACTCACTTCCAGCGCTGTTATCGTGGACGAGGCGCATAACCTTTTGGATGCAATTGCGCAGGTTATAATTACTTTTTTTGCGATTACCCACAGTAATTGGTTGATTTTGTAATGAAAGTTTTATTATTCACGGGAAAGCAACTTCTCCATTATAATAAACTTTATATTACAATTTTTAATAAGAAATCTCGAAAATTTTACAACATTAATGAAAATACAGAAAATATCGAATGTAGTTCGAGTGACCGAGGCACTTCCAATAACCTTTCCATTCAAATTTCGCGATTTATTGCTGCCCTCAGTGAAAAACAAACCATCAATGTTTAGTATCCCTTTGCCAACACACACACTAGTTTACCAACATGAAATGCTCGACCATTTTGGTAAACTGTTTTGACAAAACACTACGAAACACCGTACAACTCTGTACAGTGTTTCGTAATGCTTTGTCAAAGCAGTTTACCAAAATGGTCGAGCATTTCATGTTAGTAAACTAGTGTGTGTGGGCCCTTTATATACATAGAATTGACCTTTCAAATTTTTTTAAATGAATCTATTAATGTGATCCAGTTTACTCAAACGTATCGTGATTTTGCACTCTCGATACTGGAGGCTGTTAATTTTTTGAAGCGTTACTTGTTAGCTTAATGGCCCCACACACGCTAGTTGACATCGGCTCCAAATGTCAACTGGTGCCGATCCCGATTCAAAGCTTGCTGACGAGTGGACGAACGACGTTCAAACGCAATCTTTGAATTAGGAACGGGACCAGTTGACATTTGGTGTCAATGTCAACTAGCGTGTGTGGCCCCAATCTCCCAAGCAGTTTGTATTTATATATTGTTGTCTCCTTTGCGATGCCCCTCGTGTAAACTATATGCTACAAATCATCATACTTTATTTTTAATTACTCCAAATTCTCCATCAATCGTTAATAATTTGAACACGCATGTAATACAAATATTGCCGTTTTTAGGAGTGGGATTCATTATGCATCTATACCGGTTATGCATCTAGGCCCATCATGCACCTAGTTCTACCCATTATGCATGCATCTAGACAAATTATGACTAGACAAGTAAACGTAAACATATAAAAGTATTTTTGTTTTACTCGCCCCTGAGTACACAAAACGTTAAGTATTTTATTTTTACTTTTACACTGTGTGAAAGATGGGTTTAATACTTTTTCTAGAGAAAACGTAAAATCGAGTATTTTTCATAGGGAAAACGTAAAAATGGGTATTTTTCTCACAGAAAACTTAAAAGTAGGTATTTTTCTCACAGAAATAACGTAAAAATCCGTATTTTTGCAATTTTTACCCTGAAATACATCAAAGATGTGTTTTTCTCTCCTGATAAGTATTTCTTTGGAAAATGTCCTATGTTTGTCACTTTTTGTCTGGCAAAAGACATTTTCTGTCCCATTAAAACACGTTGTCTGTACTCGCGTACTTTTTTACGCGAGTAAGTGAGTAATCGGTCTAGATGCATAATGGGTAGAGGTAGAATTAGGTGCATGACGGGCCTAGATGCGCAATCGGTTCAGATGCATGATGGCACGGGCTCGTTTTTAGCTCAATATTTTCCATTCCAGACACACGGCTGCGAAATCAGTTTGGCCCAGTGCCAAGGCGCTTTGACACAACTAAATGCCTACATATCCCGATACCGTAATCGACTGAATGCAACCAGTTTGATGTATTTGAAGCAGTCGGTTATGGTAGTGTCAGCGTTTTTGCAGGTTATGAATGAAGCGACCTGTGACCAAATGTTCAAAGTGAATGAATTCCTGATTGGGGTTAGTTCATTTGTTTATCAAATGGACACTGAGGGGGTTTGTTATTCTTTGAAATTATTACCGTATCCACATAAAAGCATCTTTTCTGCGGCCAATCTCGAAAGTGAAAGTGATGGGAACAGACAGATGATGAGTTCATTTTGATATCAAACCGACGCTTTTTAGTCTCCCTTTTATAAAATTGATCTTCCAAAAAATTTGTAATCATTAACGAATCAATTGGTGAGATCCCGTATACCCGTATAAGGATTTTTGAGCGGGGGGGCTTGCGGATTGTATACGGGACCCGGCGAACGGGGGGTGCGGTGCCCCCCACCCCTAAAATTTTCCCCCGATGGTAAGGGCGTGGCGCCATCGTTGGTATTGGCGCCAAATACCGCTGTAGCTGTGCGTATTCTACACATACAGCTCCGTACGGTTGTTGAGCCGGTGGTAATGCGCGGTTGCGTGCAAAAAATGTGAAAAGTGCTTCAAAAGGCAACTTTATTGCCACATTTCATGTCTCACCTGGGAAGGGCCGCCCCCCCCCCCAGGGCCGTATCCATGGGAGGGGGCGGGGGGGGCTGCAGCCTCCCCCCTTCCCGGGGTGAGAGCAGGAAAATGACAATTTTTTGCTACATATTTCCAACGCGCAATTTCCCACCACTTTCCCGTATAGGCAAATCAATGTCAAAACTCACACTTTTCTGCCTGTTGCTGTGTATTGTATGTTTATTTACCTACAAATATGGCAGTTTTTGGCGCTGGCGCCAACGTCAATGGCGCCTACAAATGGCTTCACTCAGTAGGGGAAACAAGTTTTGGGGGTTGGCTGAGCCCCCCCCCCCCCGTTCGCGAGGCTCCGTAAACAAACAGCCCCCCCCCCGCTCCAAAATCCTGGATACGTCCCTGCCCCCCCCCCGGTAAAGTCATTGCCGTATACTAACGTGTGTCGTGATTTTTCGTCGTCGTGATTAGGGTTGGCCGATGTTTTTTTAACGTTTTATTTAAAAAACGTTGTTCTTTAAAAAAAACAGGAGGTCCGAAACGTTTTTCGTTTAGAACATCGGCCGAAATTTTTAGTAAATACTAAGCACTAGGTATTTTGCAATTTTTTTTGCGCGCAAGCGCGCAATTTCACACACAAATTGGCATTGGTGGTTGTTGTCATTGGTTTTGTGGCATTTTTAGTATCAAAGCAACCATTTCCATGCTCCATGGGTAAATAAGCCGTCATATGTTGCTGTAGTTTATAATATTCAGGTAATGTGCTTCCATGTACCTCCACAGTGTGTAACATCACTCCCAAAGTAACAACCTCCTTTTATAACCTTGTTTGATCACTATTGTGTGCGAAACTTCACTTGGAAGTCACGAACATTTGACTATAAGACGATATACGAACATGTCGACAAAAATAGACATTTTTGACACAAATCACCACTTATAATGCTATCCCATGGCTCCACAGCCATTATATGGTCATATATAACATCACAGAGTATTGTCACTTGTAGTGATGGAATGGCGCCATGGCGCTGGCGCCATTTGAGGGCGCCAAAGGGCGCCGCGCCATGGCGCCATTGGCGCTTGGCGCCCTTCTTCTGTGGCGCCCTTGGCGCCTGGCGCCCACATTCTGAAAGGCGCCATGGCGCCCTTGGCGCTTGGCGCCCTTTTTTCGTGGCGCCCTTGGCGCCTGGCGCCCTGCTTTAAAAGGGCGCCAAAAAGGCGCCAGCAGGGTTTCAAGGTGAGCGTTGTATAAATGAAAAAAATGAACAACGCATCTGTGGATGATCTAAATTCCCCAGAAAAATGTACAAAGTGGTTTGAGTGGGGGGAATTTTTCTGGCGCTTTTCCATCACTAGTCACTTGTCTGATATACCTATATATGTTGACCCAGAGCCATATCTGGGAGCTTTTAAAAAAAAACGGTTAAAATTAAAAAAAAACGTTTTTTTATAAAAAAAACATGGCGTTAAAAAAACGTTTTTCTCCAACCCTAGTCGTGATTCAGTCTCGATACTACACGATGCTTCATTGTTCAAGAAAATATGTTTTAAACTTCCAATTCCTGAATTTCCATTGCAAAAACGATTCTTTTCATTTCAGTTTTGCCCGTCCGATCTGAACCTGCCCAAATTGCTGGATTACATTGATCAGGCGCAAATTTGTCGCAAACTATTCATGTTCAGTTGTTCGAGATTACCATTGAAAAGTGATGATAGAAATTCAGATGATAAGAAGGTTAAAAGAAAAAACGCACTGGCTCAATTATTACGTGGAAAATCTGCGGAAGTCAATTTGGATGGGAAGGTTCCTGAAAATGGTTTGTTTTTTAGTGTTTACTGATCATTTCACTTTTCCTTGACCTTTTTATTCAAAAAATCGTCAAAATTATCGCAGTGAAAACCGCCCGTGACACATTGCCCCAGGGCTCCCCGCTGTACGCAATTCACGATTTAATGCGGTGTTTGTGCGAAAGTAATGATGACGTTGGCAGAATTTTGCTCACAAAGAGTACGGATAGTGACCCCGGTAACGAGAAGCCAAGATCAAACTCCAGGTAGGGGTGGTATGTAGGATTCAAACGGGACCAGTTTTTTCGGACCGGGACCAGGACCAGGAATTTTCTAATGTCGGGACCGGCACTGGGGTTCAAACGGGATTGACTTCGGGATCGGGATTGGTTTTTTGAGATTCCGGGATCTGGATCGGGATTTACCTTTCGGGATCGGGATTGGCTTTTTGAGATTTCGGGATCGGGATTGACATTTCGGGATCGGGATTGGCTTTTTGAGATTTCGGGATCGGGATCGGGATTGACATTTCGGGATCGGGATTGGCTTTTTGAGATTTCGGGATCGGGATCGGGATTGACCTTTCGGGATCGGGATTTAGGCTTAAAAAATTTTTAAAGGGGGGGGGGTTTCCTGACTTTTCAGAAATGACCCAAAACACCAAAAACAATGGATGCGAGAAACATTGGATTAAATTGGCATCCAAATCAATGCGATAGATTTTTTTAGGCACTTCGCAATGGGCTGCCTGGCATTGTCATTCACACCGCTGTCTACCATATATGCATGTATGTGTATTAACCTTTAACTATGGTAATGGACACTGTATCGAGTCCATTTGTAGTGGTGTCCCCATGGCCACACAACAGAGATATAGAGGGACGTGGGGAAATGCGCGCTTGCGCGCAATTTTTTTGCAAACTGCATACAAAATGGTCCTTTAAAAGTGCCATTTCTGGTGCCTTTTGTTTCTGTGAATTTTTTCCGGGATCGGGATTGGGGCATTTTTTCGGGATCGGGATTGGGATTTTCAAAATTTCGGGATCGGGATCCCGTTTGAACCCTAACCGCGACCACCCCAGTCCCGACTTTCTGCCGAACCATGTCCCGTTTGAACACTAGTGGCATGTGATTTTTCAAACTTTCTGGTGTGTGATGATAGTGGTTTATCGAGTTATTTCAGTTGGCAAAAATGTTACTTGTATTTTTACAGTAGCCAATTTTACAGAATATAACCCTGTAACAAACAAACCAGTGATCAGATTCACTTGATCCGGGGGTTTTCTCCCATATTTTTCTCTGCACCGCCTCTTGAAAGTTTTCAAAACTTTTTTAAACTCGACACATTTGAAAAAAATGCATTTCATTTTCCTTCTTTTTTCAGTTTACAAAATCCGTCTGACTTACCTCATCTTATATTTACCTTCCCCCCAATTTCAGCCTCCGCTACTTGCCACTTGACAGCAGTTCCCATTTAGCCCCATTGGTAACTGAAACAAAGTCTTTAATCCTCGCCGGCGGCACGATGAAACCAGCGGCGGAATTGCAACTAGCGTTGGAAAAATGCCAACAAATGGATCCTCTGGAGGTGGGAAGGGCGGAAAAGGATACACGGTGGTTCAGTTGTGGCCATGTTGTCGGCAGTGAGAGAATTTGCGCCCTTGTGTTGAAAAGTGGACCAGCTGGTCAGCAGCTGAAGTTCAAGTTCGTGCGGAGTTTTTTTTAATTTTTTTTTAAATCTGATGTTGGAAAAAAGTAACTGACAAAATAATGATGATGATGTAGGAATGGAAAAAACGTTTTGAAAGATGTTCATTTTAGTTTGTATAGAAACAGGGTATACGCTGGGGAAGTGTACATACCGTATTTCCTCGAATTACCCCCTGGGGGGTTTATTTTTTCAGAGTGGAAATTTTGAGGGGGGGGGGTATTATTTCGCCAGAAATTTTGCGAATTCCCAGTAATAAATTGTTGTTTGAAACGTACACAAACGTCGAAAAATGCAACAAAAACCGCCATTTATAACAATCTATGGACTATATTTGTACGTAGACAGTATATAACCGGTTATAACATAACACAGTCATTGTTTTTAACATGTGTTCTGCGTTTCCCGGATCACAAACCGCATTACGTTCTCTATACAGTAAATTGGGGGGGCGGTATTTCGAGGGGGGGTTATAAGTTCACAGTGCCCACTTTGAGGGGGGGGGGTATACCGAGGAAATACGGTATATTTCATTTTTATTGTACCGCCGCCCATCGGGTGCATAGATGCGCATATAGTTTCCGCCTCTGAAATGTCAACGCAATACCCCCACCCGTAACACCATGTAAAACCTCATGTAAAGTGTCAGACAAGTTTGTCAAGTGCGCTGTCCAACCGGTTCTTTGCGGTGGGTTTTATTAAGAGTAACTGAAGGATATGACGTTATAACCGAAGCCCGTGTTTATTTACTGTCTCTTTATATTTTTTATCTCCCAAAATGAACACGTGTTCACATAAAGGGATCCCGATACCTCAACCTCTGAAATGTGGTGATCAAAGTAATGTTTTAAAGTGTCTAGTAAAAGTTAAGTGTTCTTTTTTGACAACTTTTCATGCCACTCTGATAATTTCACCTGACATTTCACAGATTACATGGCATTTTACAGGGGCTCGACTAGACTTTTACGCAATCTCATAAATACAAAATGCAAACATGTCTAAAAAAATTTCAGTTTCCAGCGTCGATCAGACAGAGGGCTAATCAGTCAACTGGGAACGGCTGTTTTGAACATTAGCAGATTAGTTCGCGGAGGGACAGTTGTATTTTTCCCCAGCTATGACTATATGACACTCGTTCTCAAAGTCTGGAACGAGGTTGGATTGACCGCGCAGATAGTGAGCACAGATCAGCTTAGAACGCATTTGAGTTTTCTACAATGTGGTGGCCGTCAACTACAGTTGACGCAGATTAAAAATGACTCATTATTGAAAACTCAAACACGTTCAAAGCTCATTTATGAGTTTTCGAAATTTCGTGTGAAAACTAGTATACGCAGGGCCATTGTTTTGAATCGTGGTGCAGATTTACACGTTGTAAAAGTATTGACGGAATATCTTGTAAATGTAAATAAATGGAAATAAATTTTGTTCCGTGAATGTTATATCGTAGATAATCAGCTGAAAACATTTACATTACACAAAATACATAAACATTTACATTACACAAACGTGATTCCATTTCCCAGAAACGCGTGCCACTTTTCCAAGAAACGCGCGGCGAGTGCGATTCGCTTCTCCGCCAATACTCCAGATGTATAGCGAACAAAGGCTCCGCCTTAATTTGCGCTGTGGTTGGCGGAAAATTGTCGGAGGGGATAAATTTCGGCGACGATTTGGGTCGGTGCGTGATTATGGTCGGTTTGCCGTATCCAAAAAGAGACTCCCCCCAGATGAGGGAAAAGTTGGCTGTGAGTTGTTGCTTTTACTTTGTAGCCGAAACTTATCCCGTAGTGTAAAATGATAGCTGATAGATACCTAGATACCGTAGTTCCTCGAAATACCCCCTTTAATTAACTCCACCCCTCGAAATACCCCGATGTCTTTTAGATCTGAGGAAACAATAAATAATCGTAAATCAGCTGTGAAGTCATTCGAGTTGCGTACAATGATGTGTGGAGATGGAAAAAGAGTTATTCTGATAAACTCAAATGCGTTCAAAACTGATGCATGTTCCCTAATTTTTGACATTTCGGGAGAAAACTGGTTTCCTTGTATAGAGCGTTTTTTAAATAAAATGTTTGGAGGGAAGCTAAAAACAAACCGCTCATTTATACTGTTCCCTTTATATTTTTCACCTCCCAAAATATTCTCAATGTTCGATTACCAGGATCATAACTAGGGTGTCAAATTTCCGTTTTCCGTTTCCGCTTTCCGCAGGCAATTTTTTCCGTTCCGTTTTCCGGCAAGTGCAAAAAATTTTCCGTTTCCGTTTTCCGGCAAGTGCAAAAAAAATTTCCGTTTCCGTTGTTGACACCCTAATCACAACCCGGTTCCCTATACCGACAATAAATCTCGCAGTATCTGAATTCTATCGGTGGCGCGAGTCTATCTGCACAATGCTATGACAACGCGTGTATTAAAGCCGTGAATCAATGTATTGGAAGGGTTATAAGACACAAGAACGACTATGCAGCTGTGGTTTTGGTTGGTTGGGGTCTGGGTTTTTTTTTTTTGGGGGGGGGGGTCTTTTTAGATTTAGAAAACAAGCAATGGATAAACATCACTAAAACTCGGGAAAACTAGTTAGAAATAGCGATTTTGAATGTGAATAATGGGCGTAAATACAAAAATACAAAACATTCGCCTATTAAATACATTTTTTGCACAAAAATTATGTGTACTACATGTGACTACCTTTACCTCAGATGGATGAAAGATATTCGGAACCACGAATTTCTGGCAGTTTGCCAAAATGGCTCATGCGGGATGTACAGGTGCCTGAAAGTTTCGGCAAAGCTGTTCCTTTGCTGGCAAAGTTTTTCGGTGGATTAAGAGCAGATCAAAAATGTGACTAAATGTGTAAATCATTCGATAGCAAATATTCACCTGAAGCCAATCACGAACCCTGAAAAATGTTATACCAAGTATATTATGGTTTATGAGTGTAGTGTAAAATGTACAATGTAAAATGTAAAAATAAAAGCAAATTTTAAAAATCATTCTGAGTTGTACACGACATTTTACGGGGCGTGGGACTGGCCACGGCGATATTTCACTTCTATCTCCGCCTGACAATGATTGCATAAATATTTCGTCTTTTTTATGTGTGTTAGACTTTATCCGAAATAAAAATGCATAAAAATTTCACACTAAATTGTGCGTGTTTGGTCAACCTGTCCAGTCCATGCTTACTTAAATTCTTGTATTCTATGTCGATTTTGGTAGTTGTTTTTCTTCATTTAACATTGAAAAAACTGATTCATTAAAATTTCATTTAAAAAATGTTTCATTAAAATTTCATTTAAAAAATGTTTAATTGAAAGATCAAACAGATTTGCCGGCGCCAATTAGCCCCCTCATCTATTTTACTCAAAAATCACCTGTGGAACTAGAATTCAGTCGTGTTATGATGTCATATCGGGTTTTGGCGCTGTTCCAACGTACGCACGGCGGCGCGCGGGTTCCATCGTGTTACTCTACAATCAAAAGTGTGTTAGTCACTGATTAAGCCAGTTTTATGTTGGCATTTCTGCTCGATCAAGTCTTCTCCTTAATAACTCCCCTTGAATATGCCCTAGTCCGACTGAAGAGTTAGTTACTCTCACCTTGAACAACCCCCCCCTCCCAGGGGTGCAGTATTGGGGGGGGGGGTTACCCCCCCCCCCAAATCCGCCAGCTATCTATCTATCCCAGAGTCAGGGACGTAGCCAGGATTTTTGAGCGGGGGGGGGCGAATTGTATACGGAGCCCGGCGAACGGGTGGCCCCTAAAATTTGACCCCTGTAGTAAAGGAATGGCCCCTTGGCGACAGCGCTATTCGTAGGCGCCACGCCATGGCGCCATTGACGTTGGCATAAATTAGGCATAACTCATCCCGGTGGACTTGTTTGAGTATTCATGATGCGTTTTAAATAATTGTCTATAAAATCTCGATTGTGAATTCTTTCGGTTTGCTCATGTCTGTTCTGAATGCCTAATTTTGTCCCGCGTTATTGCGCACTGACAAGGACGTAACCATGGGGGGGGGGGCGGGGGCGCTGCAGCCCCCCCCCCGTTCCCGGGGTCGGACTTGAAAAACACGGGGAAAATCAACTTTTGGTAGCAATTTTTAAGGTGTGGTGTAAAAATTTTTGCGCGCCAGCGCGGATTCGTCCAACACACAGAGGTATTATAAAATGTCGACCCTGTAATCTCAATTCCGTATGAAATACACTAAATGGCCGGCCTGTCGCTCTATATGTAGGTGTATTTACATACATAATAAGCGATTTTTAGCGCCAATGGCGCCATGGCGTGGCGCCTACGAATGGCGCCAGCGCCATGGCGCCATTCCGTCACTTTATAGGTAAAATTTTAGGGGGGGGGGGCTGAGCCCCCCCCCCCCAGTTCGCCGGGCTCCGTAAACAAACAGCCCCCCCCCCCGCTCAAAAAATCCTGGATACGTCCCTGCGCACTGAAACCCCCCCCCCCAATGAATTTAAAACGTCATCGTGCGTTGCACATGCCTAATCGCAATCACCATGCACATCAAGTAAATATTTTACACTTAAAGTACCTTGCACTCACAGGATTCACCGCATCGAAAAGTGACGATGCAAGTGGTGAACCTAAACGAGATAGGTCGCGGATAATGGAGGAAAAGACTCCGCGTGGAAAATTGGATGACGATTGGAGATTCGCCCAGCCGCCGTCCGATGCGAGTGAAAATGAGCCCAGACATAGGTGGGTTGCTTGCTGACCCGGGGCGGATCGGGTCGCGTATGAGAACTTGGCCCTCATCCAAGTTAACAGTTGCGTATTTTAGGAATGGAAGTGAAAGCTCTAAGTTAGCTCAAAATCGCTACAATTTGCACCACTTTGCCAATTCCCACCTTGATAATCGCTATTTTCGTTCATATAAATACATAGTTATATAGCTAGTGTAAACCTATTTTATACATATTTATAGAGGATTTAAAAAAATTATGCTGGCTGCCGAGCTCTCATATCAAAGCGGAATACCAAAGCCCCCGTTTTTTGACATCCCTTTATATTATTTATCTCCCAAAATCTCAATGGAATTCCAGTCATGTAGTTTGACACGTAAAACGTAATAGTGATCTTACGGTCCCGATACTGGGGCGGATGCCGACCCAGGAATTTCCAGGATTTTGACCCAACGTGTGTTCGACAGATAGCAAATCGCTCCTGAGAGATCCCTGAACAGAATTTTTGTGATGTGAGGGCAGGAAAAGCTTTTTAAAAGGCGGGAGAAAATCGCAAAAAATGGCCATAATAGGTATTTAAGTGCATAGTGCATATTTACATAGGCCCAAATAGCGTTTTTGCAAACGAAAGAAGGTAAATCCACGAAATATACTTATTAACAGTATTACATGCCATTTTTGTTCAAATTGCGCACACCAAATTGATCGTATGGCATAAGGGGGGATTTTTTTCTCCTTACTCATCTAACGGGGAATTTTTCGAGCAAATACGGTATTTGTCCCTTGGCCCGGAATCAAACATATCAAGGATACGTTCCATGACAATTTGTTAACTCTGTTTCCAATCTCGTATTCTATTCCATTTGGACAAAACTCCGACCATTTTGCGTTTTTTTTACTCGTCGGCGGCGCGCCCGTGTTTCAAATTGCCTAGATGTTTAAATTCAATAATTCAAATTTTGGCATCCATTAACCATCTCGTAAAATTATATCGAATTACCAAAATTCCTTTTTAATAAATATTCTCCATCGCATCTTCACACATTCCCCCACATTTTTGGCACTCATCCAAAAACACTCAGAGACGCTGAGAAAAACCCCCTTAGAAAGTGGCCCGGGGGTGTGCACCCGGTGACCGGTGAAAAGGGGGGGCCTGCGGGGCCGGAACCTACCCGATTTGGCGATTGGGAGAGGAAAGGAAAGACCGTAGATTTCTAGGGTTATGGTAGTTTTGGGGTGATATTTGAAAAGTCATTTGCGTTGGTTATGTGCTTGCGTATTCTGTGGTTTATTTGTGCTTTTTGCAGATGTCGATAGTGTTTACGATATACGTCACCACTTTGAGACATTATTCCTGATTTTTTTATTTCAATTGGCTATCCGAAGTCGACGAATGAAAGATTCGTGTGAAAAAATTTTTACGCTGGACAATGTCACTCGCATCATTATAAATATCAACGGGTAGTTCCGCACCCTGTAAAGTAAGGTGTCAAATGTCATGCAAAACGTTAATAAAATAAAAAAAATCAAATCTATGAAGTGAAATTCTAACATTTTGCATGACATTCGATGATTTGAACATGATTTGAACAATCGTATGAATTTCCTGCATGATTTTTTCACTTTATTTGACACTTTACAGTGTGCGGGACTGCCACCAGGTGATAGAATTACGCCATTTGCGGACAGCGCCTTTGAAAAACCCGGAAATGCTATGTGCGCCTTAAAAAGCTATTTTATTTAGTGGATCCTGGCGCTGTTCACATGAAAAGTAACACCCTGGCACTTTTTCTGGCGGTTTTCCACACTACAATAACACAAACATGAATCACCATCTAACAAAATTCGAAATTCAATTTTTCCCTGTCGCCCAGCTTCCTCGAAGGACCGTTGTATTCAAATACGAGCGAAACTAAACGTGAAATTCGTTTGTTTGCCCAAGACTATGGCACAAATTTTGATCGGACGTTTTCATATGATGTATATTTTGTATTTGCTCGGCCGCGTTAGCATGTGCCAAAGTTTGTGTCAGTGTGTATTTAGGTAAACTCATTGTGATAAGTTACGCGCTGGCATTTTTGAAGTGGGCGTAATGGAGGTTGTTTGACGCCATGGCTTTTTTTACTGGCGCTGGCGCCTTGGTTTGGTGATTTTTTATTATAGGGTGGGGTTTTTCTGTGGGAAATGGCCCCACACACGCTAGTTGACATCGACACCAAATGTCAACTGGTTCCGATCACAATTCAAAGATTGCGTTTGAACGTCACCAGTTGACATTTAGTGTCGATGTCAACTGCGTGTGTGGGCCCAATGCAGGCGCTTTTTAGCATTGCGAAGTCACAACTGCGCAACGAGGTTTTGTTAAGAAACTGGTGAACTTTTCGCGCTTCTGTGTGACGAAAAATGGTACGGCTACACACAAAAAAATCCGTTTACGGTGAAAAGCTTGCCTTAAAAACTTTAAAAAATGATATACTCGGCGTACGTGATACTCTGCCCTCGCACTGATTTATGTCTCGTGTTGGAAGCGTGCCAATGATTATTAAATCGTGCGATTTCTGTAAAAATATGAAAAAAATTCATCGATGTGAATATGTTAATGAATAACATTATAACAACAATCAATTTTGTCACATTTTTATGAAACTCGGACGCGTTAACCATCGTTGGCACACTTCCAGCGGGAACCACGCGTGCAGGGTGTAAAGTAACCGGAGTTTACTTGTTTTTCCACTTGCAAAGGCACTGAAATTTCCAACGACTCAACATTACTCAAGAAACGGATAAAACACAGCATCTCAAAGCATAAGTAGGTAGTTACGTAAAATGTTCCTCCATCACCCGGGCCGAAGTCCAGACATTTTCCAAACGCTAGTAAAATGATGCATCATATCTTGTTGTCAACTGCCCGGCTACAGTCATTGCATAACAATGCCTGCTATCAGTTAGGTAACTCACTCGAATATAACTTTACTGCAGTACACAATTTCGGCACACTTTTGTATTTTGAATGCCTGTGTATTTAAATACAAGGTTTGACAAATTGTAGAGTTTTAGAGACAAAACAAATACTTGTAGTCGTTTTTGGTTTGGTGGCAGAAAAAGTTTACTGATAAAAATTGCATTGTGAGTCGTTTAGCAAATTTGGGCAGTTTGTAGGTTGCTTATTGTCATGTTTTGTACTGTTTGTTTTACTAATTGCGTACCTCTATCCCGTTTTTTTTGTCACAGGATAGCCCCTCGCCCTGAAAAGTGTAAAATCAAGTGTCAAATGTCATGTAAAATGTCAATCAAAATAAAAAAAGAAATTATTTTATCACTGGAATTTTGACACTTTGGATGACAATTGCAAAATTTGTATGACATCTTACATGACATGTGACACTTGACTTTACACAGTTTACGGGGTGCGGGAATGGCACCAGTTCAAAACACTCACAATCTCTCAATCCAAATTTCAGTTACTCAACTCAAACGTTTCAACGTTCAACGTTGAGCGACGGGCATGTTACATCGGCGGCACGTGGCAACGTTGCTACTGGCAACGTTTGTAGCATTCAGAATTTCATGCGCGGAAAACGTTGAGGGTTCGGGCAGTGCGGAAGTTTCAGAAACTGTTGAGAATGGTGATGGATCGCAAGCGGAGGTTTGTCGTTGTTGTTATAACACGAAATTTTGTTGTTTGTGGCTGTGTGGATGCTTTTAAATTTGAGTTTCCCTGAATGAATCTTGTTCAATCTTCGTCAACATCAGTTCACGGGCTCTGGATTTTGGTAAACTCGGATGCGTTCAGGCCTGGTTTATCAGTTTCGATTTTTCGGCCGTAAATTCATCCGTGGGTCGATTCCGGTGCAAAAACTCGATATTTTCCATGTTTTTTTCGACACCTCGCTACTCAAGGTTTTTTTTGTTATTTCAAATATTTTTTTCTCAAACTATACATACAGCTCGATAAAAATAATATAACAAAACTGTTAAAATTCATTTTTTCACAGACTCAGCAGAAACCAGACATTGGCGCAAAAGTGGCTGCTGAAATCGACGTGGACGAGCCCAGTTTGGACCCGGTGGAGCGAAAAAAGCGACAAATTTCTCGACAGGATTATTTGGACTTTTTAAATGGCATGCAGGATCCAAGGATCGATCCTAGGGCGGCTGAGGGTTTGTGATTTTCGGGGATTATTTCATAAAAATGGTAAATGCGAATCCAATTCCGCAGAAAGATATGTTTTTGTGGGTAAAAATTGGCCTCTTATTTAGGGAGTCAATTACCATACCGTACCGCAAATTTTCAAAAATTTACCACACCATTAACCGCAAATCGTACCATTTACTGCACTCATTTACCGAAAAATTTCTGAAATTTATAATTGCATATCGAAAGGGCGTCTGAAGTATACATGACACTCAACCATTTCGCCGCTTCACTTAGCACTTTTCAGGGGCCAGTTCTGCAAAATGAGAAGTGAGAAGTGAAATTACAAAGGCGAAGTAAAAGCGCAAAGGCGAAGTGAAACGGCAAGTGAATTGGCAAAAGTGAAGTAAAAAAGAAAAAGTAATTTCTCTTCGCTTTTGCCAATTCACTCGCCCTTTCACTTCGCCTTTGCCATTTCACTTCTCACTTCTCATTTTGCGGAACTGGCACCAGGGTTCGAACCTATAAAATACCCAACTTTTTTCCAGGTTGGTGGATGTTATATCCATACGGAAAATATCGCTACGACAACCAGCTAATGGGCGATAATGGGCGTGAAACGCAAGCAAATTTGGGTTTTCCCTGCCCATATTTCGGCTACCGTTTCAACTATACCATGGTGTATCCAGGGGGATTCATTTCATTCGCGCAGCCGCCTTTTATGCAGGTCAGGGCTGAAATTTAATTTGAACGATGTCGTTTTCGGGTGTCCCAATTAAGTTTATTTGAAATTTTGTATTGCCCGATTGAATATGTGATTCGATTCCGCAAGTGGAGAAGTAAAAAATATATAGGAGTAAAAGTAAAATACGAAGTGAAATGTGAACTAAAATTAGTGTTTTTCCCCCCTTGTGGAATTGACATCCGACTGATAGTAACAGTAGCCCACTGTTCACGATGACTCATTACCATAAAATACAAAATAACTTTCCATAAAAATTTTTCAGAGCGTCCGATTAAATCGCGTTGTCAAACGTCGATAACAAGAATTTTCGATAAAAGTCGAACCCTAAGATATTTAGCAAACCATTCTATTTCAGTTATAAAATGATAAATATTTATAAATGGCACTATCTGTCAACTCCCTCCTAAAAAACCTAAGATCGCTTTGGCTCCATATTTGGCGCTTTTCAATAGCTAGCTCATACAGAATTAAAACGTAACACATTCAATTCAATTTCAGCCGCCATTCGATTTTCCCAATCCGTTATGGCCGCGGTTACGTGATCACGGTTTTATAGCACCATTTTATGCCGACAGCACTTTCCAATGGGTGGGAAATGTGCGCATTTCCAATGTCTGGTTCCGGTCTATTCACAGGCCTACGGTAGGTTCAATTGGGGGGGTTGTGTATTCAGATCAGACGGAATGCTTTGATGAGTGTCACCGTATTTTGATGAATCACAGCAAAAAATGGATCCGTGAAGCGTGTGGAAGCGGGCTGGATGCGCGTGAAGCGGCGCTTCCACACTCTTCCACCAGCATCACGAAAATCTCAGTGAAGTGTCTTCCACACGCTTCACCTAGCTTCACCGCGCGCTTCACGCGCATTTAAAATGCGGGAGACACTTCACCGCGCTGGCGCTTCCACACGCTTCCCCCATGCACACATTTGCGTGGGAGCACCATATTAAGAGGCGTGAAGTGCCTTCACGCAGATTTTCGTGATGCGTGTGGAAGCGCCGGCATGCTTGGTGAAGCGTCGGGAAGTGTCTGGCGTGAAGACACTTCCCGACGCTTCACCGCGCATCCACATACCCATTTTTTGCTGTGAATAAGGTCATGGGTAACATTGTGAACTAAAATTACCGATAGTTACTGGTGATAGACATATTTAAATATGACGAGAGGAGAAAAGCATTTTTGGTATTTTATTAAGATGAGATTAAGATGAAATTTTACTTTTAACTTGATATCAGATCGGTGTGCAGTATAAAGTAGATCCACGTGATTTGAAAAAATAATAATCAACATTTTTTGTCGCGCACAGCCGGCAGCAATGGGATTCATACCGGAAAACGAGCAATACGGTAACATGCAATCTCCGGTAATGGGCGAACAATACAATCCGAACCAGGGTTTCAATCAGAATCAATTCGGCGCTTACGGTGGCACCGGCGGCGCCGGTTTTAACCAGTTGCCAAATCCGCAAACTCAAAGCGCCGTCAACCCGAATCCATTTGAGTTGTCCGGCGTTTTTAGTTCCGCTAGGGGTTAGTTTAAGCTATTTATTTTTGACTTTTTTGACTTTTTACTTTTTTTCATGATGGCCTTGCTGATAAGGAACGAGTGTGCATACCGAAAATCCTTGAATAACTCTAACCCCGCCTTGAATAACTTCCCACTCAAAAAGTTGTAAAAAAATCAGAAGTTACTCCCCTGACGTCTCATTCGTAGATTTACGGTATTTTTAATATATATCAGGCCAGTTCTCTGCCTTGACCAGCCGTGTAGGGTTTTTAATAATGATGCCACTTTTTATGGGCAAAAATGTTATTCCTATAAGAATAGGTAACAACGTATTGGCGCGGGAAGTGTTTGTTATATATGTAGTTTTGCGAGTGCAAATACCCATCTATGGCAAAGTATTTTTTAGCTTTGCTCGGACATTTTTTCGATGATGCTGTGCTGATTCTACTCGATTTTTTGGATATTCACTACAATCTCTCATCCCACCCCAAAATCATTCTCAATTTTTCTCTCACTTGACCCTTTTTCAGCAACCGGTCGCGGGGGCAGTCGGGTCAAACGTCAAATGCCGTCCACATTCAATCAAGTAGGCATGACTATAGATCCGGCGCTTTTGGACAACATCACTAGAGATGTACAGGAGGGGTACAATGGCGCCAATGGCTGGAGGGCTGAACACGCTTTTATTGTTACTTGGGAAAGGGTGAGTTTTAGAGGGTTTTGAGTTTATGATTTTTTGGTTTTTCAGTTTTGAGAGTTCCCCTTGAATACTTCCCCCCTTAGGGGCAGCCCTTTATGGAAGAAGTCTTTTTTCGGGGAAACTTATAAATAAATAGTTTTACCTGTATACCGACCAGACTGCATGCTATTCAAAGAATTTTACCGTATTTTTGGCGATGAGTTAAGTCCTGCGAAAAATGTGGCGACAAATTCCCAATAGCAGGAGCAATGTAAAGTGGTGAGATAACATTTTGGATTTTTATTCAGATGGAATATGGTAGATTCCATTGATTAGTGTGCAGTCCATTACATAAATATTATGCCTCATGTAAATAGCTTCACTTTTCAGATGGCATATGGCGGTGCACCAAAAGCGGTGGATGTTTCCCAATTCAATCAAGTCAGACAATGGGTAAGCTGTAATTTTCGCATAATTATTGTCAAAAAACGACTTTGAATTTTCATTATATTTATATTTTTCGTAAAAATTTCAGCAAAACACCTTCCAATTGGTGATCGCATCTGATGAAATCCGCACATTCGCGATTTTTAATTACGCTCGTCTTAATTGGACAACGTCCACTGAAGCTGGTGGATTGAATGGATTTGGTGGAAAACAGGCGGCCATGGTGAATTTTTGGAAAATATTTTTTAAGAAGTTTTCAATTTTTGTTTTTTTCTGTAGGGGTGTTTATGTATGAGATCAAATGATCATGTACCTTGTTACATATTAAACAAAATTTGCCAGGCTCAAGTGAAAAGTAATTCAATATCGAAAATCGAAAAGCCTGGTAAAATCGAAAAAATGTACCTTACTATCGAAAAGCCTATACTTGGCTAGTATGTACACGGCAATTTTGCTTGGCGCTTTCATTCCATCTTTTATTTATTCGGACGACACTTCACGAGGTGCTGGACTGGCCTGTGGTGTTCTGACCCCGAATTTAATTACAACGTAAGGCGCACGTAAGGCGCTAGACCCGCGAGTGAGCGTGTGAAATTGTTCAAATAAATAATAAAATTAGCTCGCGTCGGGCGCCTTACTCGCCTTACGTTGTAGTTGAATCTGGCCCCTGCGATGGCACCACTATACCGTATTTCGTACCGTATTTCGTCGAAATACCCCCCCTCGAAATACACTCCCCCCCCCAAATATAGTGTATGAAGAACGTAAATGTCAAAATCTGCGGTTTGTGATCCGGGAAACGCAGAACACACGTGAAAAACAATGACTGTGTTATTTTAGAACAGGGTTTATACTGCCTAGGTACTTCTATTAGTCTATAGAGTCTTATACATGGCGGTTTTTTGCATTTTTCGACGTCTGTGTACGTTACAAACAGCAATTTAGTACTGGGATTTCCAAAAATTTCTGGCGAAATAATAAACTCCCTCGAAATACCCCCCTCGTTTAACCCCTCAAAATTTCCACTCTGAAAAAATACCCCCCCCCCCCCCCCGAGATAAATTCGAGGAAATATGGTTCTTATCTTACCATTTTATCTGACAGACAACCACTATATATTTCTCAATCACTCCGAACATTTAGGTCGGCTTCAACGGGGGCAACGGCACGGGCTTTTCACCGATGCCCTATTCTGGCACGGGCAGAAATTGGATGTTGGGCACCTTTTCCAATGTCTTGCAGCCGGGCAGGTGGATTTATAGAATCGATGAGGTTATCACACCGGCTGGTGGGTTTGGTTGGATTTGTTTTTTGGGTGTTTTTTGTGTGATTTGAAAGTTTTGTGGACAATGTTATGATTGATTTGAATGTTTAAAAAATGAACGCGCGTGCTGCATTTTTTTTATACTTCAGTCACTTTACACTCTGCATGCGTGGTTCCCGCTGGAAGCGTGCCAACGTATGCGCATGCGATTTTACGCATGCGATTTTCATAAAAAGTTGAAAGAAGTCATCTCTGTTATACGCTATACGTTAACTTATTCACAATAATGATTTTTTCATCTTTTATACAAAAATCGCATGCTTTATCATCATTGGCACGCTTCCAACATGAGACATAAATGAGTGCGAGGGTATCATCAGAGTATCATTTTCGCCGAGTATATGCTGAAAATTGTGACGTTATAAAACTGGGAAAACATTTCTGTGAATCCATCTTCTGTACCGTGTAACAGTTTTCATGCGAGATGTGAAAATGACAGCGTATTAAACATAAAAACCCTCGCAGTTAAACCCTATTTCACCCACAAAACGCGTGCATTACAACTCACCCCCGCACCCCCATTTTTCAGGTTGCAGTAACAAATCAGTGGGAGATGTGGTCACTGCACCCCCGTGGGGTCCCATGCAGGGGGGCATTGCGGTCAATGTGTCTGGTCCTTGTCTTAGGCAGGGTGATAGTATTAAGGTTGGTTTTTGTGAGTGCTATAAGTTTGTGTCAGCTTGAATTATACCCTCAAATTAGATCCCCATTTGTGTCCCAAAAACAGGATAAATTTTGACAAATGTAGGTAAATAGAATCCCGGAAAATATCTCAAAATTCAAAATATAATTTAATCTCTAAAAAAAAACAAGAAAAATCTTTAATTTTTGAGAGACTTAGAAATCTCAGACAATCTTTCAAAAAGAATATATTTATGATAAAATATCCCTGGAAAATCGCTGAAAAATATAAATACAAAAAAATATTTGTCTTTTTTGTATTTTGTGATATTTTTAAAATATCAATCTTCCGAGATATTTGAGATGCAAATCAAGTTACATGTTACAGTTGCGGTAATCGTGCGCGCGATGAATTTTCAAATCCCGGTTAATTTAATTAAAACACGCCGCAGGTGACATTTGAAAATTGGGAAGTTGACTGCAGAAGGGTTAACAGAATCCGGGCCCAGTGCATCATGCCGATTTTCCACAGAACTGGATTGATCAAATTGGGATTTTCTAGAGATGGAGGTCAAAGCTACCCTTATAAGGGGTGGTTTTATGTGGGTCGGTTGCAAAAAAATATTTCCAATGGTTTTTAAACATTCATCAAACTTTTTACACATCACAATACTGGACTTTTATTTCCCATTTCGAAGAAAATGGAGATTTGTAAATAGAATTATGTATAAAGAAAATTGCATGATTTGAGCGAAACTCACCACTGAAAGTAGCTATGGTAACGTCCATTGATTGCATGCATGCCTTCGATTTTATTTCAATTTCACATTGTCGCTGCTCCACACCAATTGAGTACACATAATCAGCTTTTAACGTATGTGAGTTTCAATTTGAGTTTGCTTTTCTTCAGTTGACGGAATTAATAAGCAAACTAAATATTTAACTCAAATAAATACGTGCTCAATGTTAATTGATGAGCACCTACTCAATTTTTGTTTATACTCGGCGGACCGCAAAGTATGCGCCCAAAATTATTTATGTCTTGGTCGATAACGCGCAAGTTGGATACTTATGTATGCACTTTCACAAAAGCAAAATATTGAAAAAAAGGAAAGGTGGAGTCGCGTACAAACGAGGAATGTTTTTTCCCGAAATGTTTTTTCTTTTTTGCTGGAATTATTTTTGTTTTATTAATGATGACGTCACGATGGAGTGTTTCCTTCAGAAACCAATTAGGTCTCCGTTTTAATCCCCGTTCAATCTCCCAGTGTCTCCCGAATTGGCGCCTTCGCGTGTAAAACTGCTCGACGATGTGAACAGCAAGAAAAATCGGTGGTACGGCTACGAAGCGAAAAAATTGGTCATGACATGGCAAGCGAGAAATTTGACTCACACTTTGAATAGTCAGGTGGATGTGGCGCTTTATGGATATTGGGAGGATGCTGACAGGTTTGTTCAAATTGCCCGATATTTTTGTCGGGCAGCCCGACATGCTGTATCGTTGTTTTTCGCTGCCCAATGGAATTTCAGTTGAATGTGTTATTCAGATAGCCATTTTTCTAATCAGAAACATGGTGAATTGGGTAGCGAGTTTCTTAACTGGAACTGCATTTTTTCAGAAAAGGTTTTTATCAATTATCTTTATCATATCACATATTTTATACTCATTGTTATCATACTCATTATCATATATAGGTATTATTGTTCTAACTATAAATGTTACTGTGATGGAATAACGCCAGCGTACATTTTTGACGCATTCCTGTCAAAATTATCGACAAAATTATCTCTTCAGGTCTCACTTTGAGATGATCGACTACTTGGCTGAGTCGCAAACAAATAGCGGCCGATATGAATTCGACCCCAGACAATTGCAAAGACGTCCACGGATCGAGGATGCGTGGAGAAAATATCAATTTGGATTTGTCAGGGTTCGTTGCTATATTTTTGTGAAAAAACATCTGAAGGTTCATATTTATAAATGTTACCTCATCTCTAAAAATCTATAAAACCATTCCCTGGATTTTTGTGCTCGCGTGGTCAGCTATTTACAGATTATGAAAGTAACATCATGTCAAATCCAGTTTATCCATAACATTCTTATAACTCTGAATAATTCACACATAAATCATCACTGTGGCACACACACACTAGTTTTCGGGAACTTCCAAATTGATAAATCGGGAATTGATAAATCAACAGATCACACACATTCAAGATCACAAGAATGAATCATTTTTTTATCTGTCAATTTCTATGTCCAGTAAACTCTAATGCAACCAAAGGCTATTTACCAGTTGCCTAAATTTTGCCCGTCAACTAGTTCGCGAGTTGACAATTCACCCCATCCAGGTATCAATTCGCGAACTATCAGCAGCGGAAGAAAAACACGGCGTTCAATGGTCCCGCCCCACCCCATTTGCGTGGTATTATAAACCGACCTGGGAATATGAATATGGCCAAAATTGGGCCTTGGATATGTGCATTGAGTGGTTTGAGTACGATGGTAGAAGGAGGAATTTTCAGATGGAATTGGTCGCTCAAATTCCGTGTCCTTGTAAATTGGAACAGGCTTTGTTGGGTGGGTGGAGTTTTTTGTGATTGTGCGAAATTTTTTCATTTTTTTATCATTTTTGTCTGATAAATGAATAATCTATTTAGTTGCGTGTAACAAGGTAGACTGAAAATTCCATTCGTAAATTATTCTCATTTCGAAGTATCTATTGAAAGTGATAACAGCACCAGTGCCGAACCGTGCAAGATTTTTGTCAGAATAGTTTGTCAAATGGCAATGTAAAATGGAAGTGCCTGGTAAAAAAAATAAAAATTTTCAGGGAATTTGATGGTTATTGCAAGTTGTGTGGGTGTTACTTTGACATTTTACATGAAATTTTACATGAAATTTTACATGTTGCGGGATACACCCTTTAATAGCTACACGCTGCTCAAAATTATCACATTATAGAATTCCATCATACATCCAAAACTTATTCCAATTCCAAACCCAACCCCCAAACCCCACCCAACCCCCACCCCCCAGACCTGGGTCGCTTCATGCCCGTGTGGCAGTGCGACATGGACGGCAACCAGGCGTGCCCCTTCAACAAGGGCGCCCAGCATTGCGTGCAGTCAGTGGCCGCCAGCCCCATTGGATCCAGTCAGCAGTGCTGCTATAATTATCAGGTGGGTGGGGGGGGGTTGAAAAGGGGTGTTTTTGTGGATTTCGGTTTCTTTGCTTCGTATACGTAATTAAGCGAGCCAGCAGACGTGGTTCAGATAGATAGTAGAGCGCTCCTCCGGAGGGATAAATACTAGATATTTAGCTCAAAAAAAGTCTGGGGGTTGGGGGGAGGTGTTCGCGGGTTTTTATACATAAATATATAGGCTAAGCGCCAAAAAATGCTATGCTGCGGCCAAACGCCATTGCGTTTTTTATGGGTATGGCGGCAGGCGCCAACAGCGCCACAGCAAAATGGCGCCTATTGCAAAAAGCGGTATAGTGCTTTGTGCGTTGGCGCTACAGCGCCGTGGCGCTTTTACATCACTAGTCTTGAAACTGTGTCAATTTTCTCATGTTCTCATGAAACTCACAGGGCTTTCTTATGTTCTCTGACGATTGGGAGCCTACTGGCGATTATTTGCGCTATTTCAACCCCGGCACCCCTGCCAGGGCGCATGCGTTCGGCAGCCATCCATTCAGGTGAGAATAAAAACTTCTATCATTGCATTTTCCTCTCTTAAATAACACCCTTGAATAACCCCTTTGAAAAATGGCCACTTGAATAATCCCCCCCATCTTAAAAAGTTTGCCAAAATTCCCCGGGGTTGCTAATCGCGCATAACTACCCTCGAGTAACAACTCAAATTTGTGAACATTCGAAAACGACCCCCTAATAAATGGAAAAGCTATTTTTGCGTTTTGAAATACTAAACTGAAAAAAGTAAAAAGTTGAAATTTTATATTTACCAAGTAAACTATTTGCTGGAAAAAATTTTTTCTTGTCAAAAAACAGCACAACCCCCCGCCCCAAAGCAACCCTCTTCCTTAAAACAACCCCCCTCTAAAACGACCCCCCTCATAAAACAGGTTACCCCCACGGGTGCCCTACTTGTCTCACTACCAACTCGACCTGGTGCCGTACCGCGTGTGCTGCAACTACGCGAAACACTGCGAGTTTTACTATTGGAGACGGCAAACGAACGGCTGTCAGGATTACAGGTGCGGAAATATTAAGATGTCTAGAGAGTCTATAGTGCCTATACACACTAGTTTTCAATCGAGATTTCGAAAACTCATTAATCAGCTTTGAACGCATTTGAGTTTACCTAAATAAATTTTTTTCCTCATCAACTGTAGTTGACTGACACCCACCTCATTCCAGTGAACTGAAATGCTTCCAAAGCTGATTTGTGAGTTTTTGACCGATGTGTGTAGAGCCAATTATCATCTATGATATTTAGTCCATTTTTTTGTCGATTAATATGACTAAGAGAACTTGTCAAAAATGTAAAAATATCAACCAATAACGCAGACCTTCGGGCGCGGCGTCAATGTACGGCCTATCGCACGTGGTCTCATTCGACGGGTTACGGTACTCGTTCCCTGGCAAGGGCTACTTCGTGGCCATGATGAGCGACGACCCGTTGCATAGACTCATGGTGCAAGTGAGAATGGAACAACCTCCGGATACACTGTGTTAGTTTATTTTGCTATGAAAGTTTAACTAGCAGTCACTACCGTAACCCTTCGAATTGAATCCCAGGGCATTCGCAAGTGAATGCTACCGTAATCACTGGCGTTGCGATAAAAGAAAACAATTCCGACGTCGTGGAGGTGTACGCTCGCAAACCGATGAGAAGGTGGCGCTACAAAACCGACGTTTATGTGGGCGGAGTCAGGCGGTTTTTCGACATGGCTCACTGGCATTACCAACAATTCAATGGTTAGCGTGAATACATAGTTATGCATAGTGATGGAAAAAGCGCCAGACTTTTGGCGCCAAGCGCCAAAAGTGCCATGGCGCTTTTCCGACCCCCAGCGCCAAGCGCCAGCGCCAAAAAACTTTTCTTCTGCAATTGGTTTGTAGAATAATCAATTTGTAATTGTGACATACCGCTGATGTCGCAGAAGTCGATTTAACTTATGCCATTAAAGTTCAATCAACCACTACATCATTAAAATCCCAAGGGATACACCTATTTTTCAGCCAAACAGCCATACGATGATAGGTCCTAAATATTATATCCCATTTACCGTATTACCTCGAAATACCCCCAGGGGGTTTATTATTTCGCCAGCAAAATTTGAGGGGGGGGATAATTCGAGGGGGGGTTATTTCGAGGGGGGGGGGTCTATTATTTCGCCAGAAATTTTCAGAAATTCCACATACTCAGACGTAGAAAAATCAAGCGTTTACATAGACGTATATGTGTTTTTAGGCATATATATCTGTATGTACACATAAACCCTTCCCTAAGATCACTCAATCATCAGTCTTAACGTGTGTTCTGACTTGTACAGATCACAAACTGCGGTATTTGTCATGTACGTTCTCTTTACACTCAATTTTAGGGGGGGTATTTCGAGGGGGGGGGGGTTTATTATTTCCTCAGCTGAAATTTAGGGGGGGTATTTCGAGGGGGGGGGATAATTCGAGGTAATACGGTAGTCATGTTTATTACCAGTTATGGGTATGTAAATACTTATTCTTTACATGATACTTTACGAAAATTCCTGGCGAAATTATAAACCCCTCGCTCGAAATACCCCCATGAAAATTTGCACTAAGAAAAAATAAACCCCCTGGTGGTATATCGAGGAAATATGGTATATTCATTTGCCCCAAATATTACCCAATCAATATTCAATTAATATAAAGGTCCCCTTACACCCTTTTATTTATCAATATTTATTCAGTTAATCTCAAAATTTATTCACTGGCTTGTCCATTTTCACTGAATCATAAGAATTTTATGATCATGGTTGGCGCTTTTTTGGCGCTATTTAAAATGCCGGCGCCAGGCGCCAAAAGCGCCTCCAGAAAATGGCGCCAAGCGCCAAAAGCGCCATGGCGCTTTCTCAGATCCCAGCGCCAAGCGCCAATGGCGCCAGAGCGTTTTAGCACCAAGCGCCAAAAGCGCCATGGCGCTTTTTGTTTTGGCGCTAGCGCCAGGCGCCAGCGCCATGGCGCTTTTCCATCACTAGTTATGCATTTGCATGTGCAAATCGAATTTGCAAAGTCACCTGTGCAAAGATTGTTTTGAGTTATAATAATAAATGTTTTCAGTGGAATGGTGATCCACTGCGGAGAAAGTTTTGTGTGTTGCGTTTAGTTTTTGTGTATTTTCCAAAGGTGGTCATTATTCAGAGAGAGGAATTATTCAAGCAAATACGGTATAATAAACAGATAAGCAAAATCTAACACGGCAAAATATCGATGCAGGACTTTCCGTGCGCGTGCCACAGCGAAACATGAATCAATCAGAAATTGTGGTGATGTTGTGGTCGGGCGCGGGTGTTAAAATCACAGAGTCGTATGGATATTTGAATGTGGAAGTGTTTTTGCCGCAGGCTTTTAACACTAGTTGCACGGTTGGTGGACGGGACTTTTTTGTATTGTTCAAAATGTTTTGGGGTTATTTGCGATACGTAATGAGAATCATGCAAGATTTGTTTGACAGTACAAACTACCGTATTTACCCGAATAATTCCCCTGGGGAATTATTTTTCCGTCAGACTTTTTTGATGCGGGAACTGTTCGAGGGGGGGGGGGGGTTATTTTTCGTCAAAATTTTTAAGCATGTTTCTTTCATTTCGCAAAGTATGCTTTAATAACACGATAACATGGCATTTTTGTTGAAATTGTATATAACAAATTGTGTCATATATCTTAAGGGGGTTTACTGTCGGGGAGGGGTATGAAATTTCTTCCTCGCTCGTCTAACATGGGGGAATTATTCGAGGGGGGGAATCATTCGAGTTAATACGGTAACTACTTTTTCACTACTACATCTAGTTGGGCACCGAAAGTCCCCCAAAATTTGACCCCGCCCACCGATTTCAGGCTTCCGAGGCGACTAGCCAATCACAATCGACCGTGCGCTACGGTCGACGATGTTACATAACCCAGGGAATCATGGGCACGTGGAACAATCGAAGAGATGACGAAATTTGGGGCAATAGAGGTTCCGGAGGGGGCGGAGCTTACACTGATAGGGGTATTATTGATGAGAATCAGTTGAGCGGGGTTTATCAGACTTTGTTGAGCTGTGAGTTTTTTGACGTTTATGGATTTATTGCTTAAATTTAATACAGATAATTTTGCGACAAAGAGTTTTTTCATATTTATTTCAGGGCGAGTGGACGGCACAGATCTTCACATTGGCCCGCTACTTTTTGGCGACTATTTTAGGCCGATTTACAACCCCTTGAGATTCGCCGACCCAATTTATTACCCACAGGTATAGTCGGCGGACATCACACTTTTCATGGAAACCTACCATAACTCATCTGAATAATGAACCAAAAATTATACATTTCGTTCATCATAATATAATAATAATGTTTCTATGGAATAATTTATCATTATACGAAATTTATCACAAGATTCTATTCATTGAATTATGGTAGGATTCTGCGCAAAGTATGCGCTCCACTCGGTATAGGAATTCCGGATGCCACTTTACCGCTTTCACAGCGATTCACCACCGTTATGACATGTAGTGCCAACGTGGTTACAACATTTCCACCAACTTGAATACAACGTTCTGACAAAATTTTCAGCGTTGGGACAGCATCGTCCAACAGCATGTAAATGCATGCTTTAATTGTGACACGCACAAGCCCAGCATTGAAACAACATTATGACACATCGAGACAACAGCGAAACAACGTGTTGTTGTTTCGCTGTTGGCACTACATGTCATAACGTTGCTGAATCGCTGTGTTTTAATCCACTTTCTGAGCAAATATCCAAAAATTTCAATTGGAAAGAAATCAAAATTCCAGTTTATCGTCAACCGGGTACCCGACAATGCCACGCTGATTTTCGACATGGAAGAAGTCGTGTCAACTTGCGCTGGCGATCCATTTTGCAAGTATGACTATGTGATGACTGGCAGAAGGGAAGTGGCCACGAACACTTTGAAGTATGAAAATGGATTTATGAGACAGCAGAGACAAGGCTCGAAAAGATGTTTGTTCGCTTTATATTCTTGTGAAAATGAATCCCTGGAGATTTTGTTGTCAGAAAATTTTTGCGGGGTAAATATAATTGGATGCGAGACTTTTCTGCCATCAGTATTTTTCGTTTTCAGTCGTTCTTATACTCCAGTGACTTTCCACCTTGCATGCGTTCACCCTGGAAGTGCGCCAACGATATTTTATGCATGCAATTTTCATAAAAATAAGAAAAAAATTCATTGTTGTTATAACGTTTTACGTGAAGATATTCATTACAAATGTTTTCAAATTTTCACAAATACCGCATTATTGGCACACTTCCAACGTACGACATTAATAACTGCAGCATACACAAATTTGTATTTCTTTTAAATGACTTGAATGGGCACTTATTCAAGCGTACCGGTAGTCACTTTTCAATTCACAATCTCTTCCCCAAAAGTGATGTTGCATTATTTTTTCTGTACCGAAATATACCTACAAAAACTACCGTAACCCACATATTACAGTAACCAGCTGTGGACCCCTGCTCAAAAAGGAAGGCGTCATAAAAACGCCCATGGCAGATAATTACTTGGATGGCTCAGTTGTAACGTTCAGTTGCAAACCAGATTTCTTTGCACACGGAGATACAGTGCGTTACTGTGTAAATGGAACTTGGAGCCCTGGGTGGTGGGTCTGGTGCAGAGGTTGGTGCGGTTTTATTGGTGGATAATTAAGTGTGGTTTCAAGTTTTGTGAATTTGGATGGCCTTTCTATATTTTACTGATTGTGGTACATTTTTTCGAACACTAGTTTACGGCTTAAATTTTGGAAACCGGTAAATCAGTAATGGACGCATTTGAGTTTACCGGAATAAGCAGTACTCAGAAAAAGCAGAATAGCAATAAGCAACTTCTTTTGACGGAGATCGAAAAAAATTATATGTTCTGGTGAACTGAAATGCTTTGAGGTAAACCAGATTGATCAATTTCTGAACTTTCTGCAGTACCTAGGCTATTTGTTTCTGGTGCCGGTTCCGCAAGTGGAAAAGTTAAGGCGGCGTTTACACGGATTTGCTGTGACAACAAAAATGCAATTTTTATAACTGTTCTTGTGGAATCAACGTGAAATATATTACATGTGTGATGCCTCAATTGATCGTGATTGTGCCAGCTCCACTGCCTGGGGAATACATCAAATTCCATAATTTCCCTAATCACGCACACTAGATCACACTTTTTGCATGTTGTCGTAGCTTTGTCGGAGGGTTTGTCCTACGCGGCCTCGCTAGCGGGGCCGCGTAGAACAAACCCTCCGACAAAGCTACGACAACAAGAAAAATACATTATCTGTTGTGCATTATTGCGTAATCTATAAAAATTAATCATTGTTCCATGTAATGGGGTCGATCAAATAATGATCAATTGAGGCATCCGATCTATCTACTTATTGGTTTTCACCCAAAAACATGGTTGACAAAATCACAATTTTTGTCGTCACAAAGAATCCGTGTAAACACCGCCTAAGAGTAAAGAGTTAAGAGTTGAGTAAAATGATATATGATAAGTTCAGAGTAAAGTTAAAAGTTAAGAGTTGAGTAAAATCATTTGTCATTTTACTCAATTCTTAACTCTTAACTTTACTCATAACTTGTCATTTGTCATTTTACTCAACTCTTAACTTTTAACTCTTAACTTTTCCACTTGCGGAACTGGCCCCTGGTCACATAAACTGTCGACATCCAAAATATAAAATATAATGCCGAATATTGACTACTCTTTCAGCATAGGATTAAAATGGCATAAAGACTTTGAGTGAATGTCAAACAGTGACACTCCTTCAGAACAGCAAAAAATGTCACTGCCCCAATCTATACCCTTTTTGGTCACATAAAATGATCTTCACTTCAAAAAGCCAAATTTATTAGGACAACTGAAACCCCAATCCCCAGACCGCAATCTCGAATACGCCCTAAAATGGCTGACTGCAATTTTGGTTTCCCTGACAATCATATTTTGCTGCACGTGCATTTTCTGCTGCTGCTGGCGTAGAAGAGTGAGGTTGGAACAGGAAGGTTATATAAGGCCAAAAGAAAGACCCCAGGTGCAGAATGGCAGAAAGTGGGTTTTTGGGGATTTTTTGGAGATGGATTTTTTGTGTTTGTACGTTTTTGAGTTATTTTATTTTCTGTCAATTTTGGGTATATTAGTCGATTTCATGTTTTACATATCTGATATCGGACATATCTGATATTGGACTGGTCAGTCTTTTCTGGCTTTGAAAATTACAGAATGCTTACCGTATATCCTCGACTAAGTCCCCCCTCAAATAACTCCCCCCTCGAATAAGTCCCCCCTTTGTGAGCGTGAGGAAAAATAACTCTCCGGGGGACTTATTCGAGGATATACGGTAACTGTAAAAGCACAGCCCAATACAAAACACCATCGACAAAAGAGCGTAAAAACGATTAGAGAAAATTAGATATTAAAGAAAATCGATTCTATTAGAAAAAATAGTCACAACAAAACACAAAAAACACCCCTCCCCCCCCCCCCCCGCAGTGCACCCCCTCTATCCACAAAGGTACCCCTCAGCAATGGGTCCCAATCAAATCCATCGCAAAACGGCCACATGACCACATTGCACCACGACACCCCCCTGTCCCCAACACACGGGGAACCCCCACCCCCCTTTTCGATGCACGACACGTCCAATAACCACGAGAACAACTTCGATTACGAGCC
This sequence comes from Sphaerolaimus hirsutus, assembly GCA_964036195.1. Classification (NCBI taxonomy): domain Eukaryota; kingdom Metazoa; phylum Nematoda; class Chromadorea; order Monhysterida; family Sphaerolaimidae; genus Sphaerolaimus; species Sphaerolaimus hirsutus. The sequence continues at coordinate 26,441,485 of OZ038450.1, read as the reverse complement.
TAGAAGGGTTGGACTGGCTTCGGGCGGGGGCGCCAGCGATATGAACGACCACGATGGAAGAATGCCGGTTATGATGATGAGTAGTGCTTGATTTGACCCAGTTGACGGACTAGTTGACGGATGAAGCTTTGGGAACTGGTAAATCTGTTGAGTTGACACATTTGAGTTTAGCAGAGTGACTTATTTTTGATCTCCCTCAACAGATGTTGGCGGACTCCTAAATCCGATAAACTCAAATGCGTTCAGAGCTGAGTTATCAGTTTCCAAATTTCGGGCGTTAACTAGTTTGTGGGGCTCTCGTGGTTGTCGTTTTTGTTGTAAATAGAATATTTCGCCATAGCGGATGTTTTGCCGTATTTTCGGATGGCCTTATTTTGTTTGACTTCTTTTAGTATTTGATACGCGTGGTTAGAAGCGACTTCCTCATGTTTTTTGTACATTTTCATGGCAGACATTGCGGATTGTGAAATACCCACAGTTGAAATGTTCGTGTCTGCTGATTAATTCAATTTTATATAGGAGTATAAAATTTTTATGCAAACATTTATTAAATGGAAATTTATGTTTGATCTCTTGCAGATTTATGAAGTTGCATGAAAAACATTCATTTTTTGCGTGTATTGATTGGAAAGCGCCTAAAAATGGTGCAGGGTGTTAATGGGAAAAGGGCATCATTTAGAAAAAGGGCGTCAATTGCAGCAATCCGCCCTCAAATTTTTATCTATAAATGAAGGGTTACCTATTCGTAAAGTTAAAAATGAAAAATTTGCGTTGAGCATAGATTTGATATAAGGGCAAATTTTTGTCAATGATACATAGGAGCAAAGTTATGTACCTTATCTTCATTCCCAGGACACGGTGATCTTTCAAGAAAAAAATTTATGAGTCAAGATTCCATTTTCCGAAGTTCATTTCCTGTTTCTGAAGCCAAAATTTTCCAATAGCCGTCATCAGTAGCACACCCGTATAAAATCACATAACCATACTCTTTCCATGAAGAATTCATAGAAGAATCTTAGCGTAGCCGTGCCGGCGCCAATAGCAAAAATCATAAATGCCGGTGCGGCCGACATGAGCGACAATCTCTGCAGCTTATTGGGTCCACTCATCTCCTCTCCTCTTCTGAAAGATGAGAATTTTCGGAGAACCGATAAACGTCAGTTGCCACTCCCAGACCCTGTAAAATGTCAAATGTCATGCAAAATGACAAAAGTCATGGAAAATGCCCTGCAAAATGGCAACCGAGTTGCCATTTTGCAGGACATTTTCCATGACTTTTGACACTTTGCATGACATTTGACATTTTACAGGGTCTGGGAGTGCCTCCAGTGTATGTGTTACGCGCCAGCATTAATGTTATAATTACTTATGCACACACTTTCAAGGAAAGGCGGAGTCAAGCACAACCAACATGTTTTGCGCCTGAAATCATTTTTTGGAAGATTTCTTATTTTACTTATGTTGACATCATGATGGAGTGTTCCATTCATAAAATGTAGCATGCAGTCTGTGGAATATAGATGAAAACAGTTTTAAACCTGCAGGCAGGTAGCGCAGACTTCATTGCATCAACTTGTTTTTGCTGTATCCCATGTAGAGTGCCATACATTTCCCTGACTGCCTCGTCAAATGCGCGCTTAAATGTGGCATTTTTTCTGAACACAAATGATTTCCACAAATATGAAACATCCTCATTTGTGTATATAATCTGCGCTTCACAGTTGTAGTCCTTTGTTAGTAAATACTGGCACCTCTCTTCAGACAAGCAAAAGTATGCCATTTGTCAATTCCATAAGTGGAGAGGTAAAAAACCATTTTAGAAGTGAGAAAGGTGATCAGTGAAATGAGAAGTGAAATGGGAAGAAAAAATGATGATTGAAATGAGAAGTAAGATGTTTACTTAACTTTTCACATCTCATTTGACTTCACCTCTAACTTTTTACGTCTCACTTCTAAAATGTTTTTTACTGCTCCACTTGCACAATTGGCACCAGTTTCTGTTCAATAATTGTCTGCATGGCTTTGGGAGCATTGTTCATGTTGATCAGTTGGATTGGGTGTGATTAGGGTTGGAAAAAAGGTTTTCTTTTAAATGCTTTTATTTACCATAGAATATCTATGTGGATAAATAGTGAGCACCAAAAATTTGGTTATGAGGTGACATCAGTATACTCTATTTTTCTCCAGAGCTTCCCTCTGGTTTCACATTTTTGTGAATTATATGTAGAAATAATGTCATATTTTGCCATCAACTTAACTGACAGTATATTTTTACCGTTCCACTTTCTAGTTTTTGATGAGTGCAAATTTTTCACCTTTTCATTCCTTTTTTTTCTGACAGCTAAAATTTTCATGTTTCCTTTTTCTCAAAGATTTTTTATGCGCCAGTTAACTGGACCGTTTACTTCAGCGAGATGTAAACTATCAGTTAAGTATAGCACTGATCCTTTGAAAACTATGTCCAATCCCCATGTTCAAAAACGGTTGAAATAAGCCTAGCAACCCTGTGTGTGACTTTGTTGCCTCCCTAATCCCTGCAAAAAGTCCTGACTCAGCTGTAAGCACTGTCCTACTGAACCACATGTCTCCTGCAGTAGTTGCAATGCGCAATTCATCATTGTGAACCTTTTCAAGCAGTTGGTCTGGTGCCACTCCCAGACCCTGTAAAATGACCTGTAAAATGTCAAATGGCATGCAAAGTGTAAACTGGCATGACAACTTCAAACATTAAGCTGTAAAATAAAATTTGATATTGTTGGGGCATTTTACATGACTTTTGACACTTAACATGCTATTTCATATTTAACATGTAATTTTTAGGGTCTGGGAGTGGCCCCTGCATTGCTGAATGATAGTTCATCTATGGGGAACAGAATGGCACTGAGCAGCATGCCTTTGAATAGTGATTTAGCCACCAGCATGAATATTGACAGCAGAATTAAAAGTACATTGTAGGCTTCTGATGATTGTGTCCTGGTGTAAGTATATAAATATTAAGATAAGCTTTACTCCTTGATGTAAATGGTCAGAATTAGTGGTAAAAAAGCAATGTTCTTGAATTTTTTGGACTTGTTACTCCTCCATTAAAAAGAAAAGTATAAATATATTTATCTAGACAACCAGATAATAGATTTTTTTTACAACCTCAAAAAATGTCACCTGGAAAGTTCTTTGCTGCAGTCATGTTCACTGAGAAAAATAGTGCCAACCATCCAAAGAGTTACTTTTCTACCATGTTTGAGTTTCTTTGTCTCCTTTATTATCCATGTTGCCAACATCATGAGCACTGTTATCAATGCAGTCAAGGCACATATAAACACCCAAGTTTGAGGTGAGAATGCCCAGAATATTTTTATTGCCGTTACATGAAGTGGCTGTTATAAATTGCTTGGAGTTGTTAATTTATGTGAGCAGCAGATTGCGGTCACTCAATTTTACCAAATTTGAAAACTCTCAAACTTACTGCATCTGGTTTGACTGTCAGAAAGTTTGGGTATCCCATAAAAAGGGGTAAACTGTATTCAATGTATTTCTGGCGCTCTTCCATAAATATCCAGTAGTCAACAGTTGTGTCCACTGTGCCCTCATAAACTTGCAAACTTATACCTGATTGATTTTGTTCTGGGTCAAATGAGCCATATTTTGCATTAGTGTGGTCCACAATATCAAAGGCCCAGTTGAGCTTCTGCCAGTGAATTGAATTTGTGCATCACTTCAGAAATGGAAGTTTAAGCAGCTGTTAAAAAAACTTCCAACATGCATAAGGTAAGCCATCATCAGTGGACAGATGCCGCCATCAAAGCACTCCCCTTTCATGTCACTCATAGTCTTTGTTTTCATAAAAAATTCATTGATAGCACAGGGAAATACATGAAAAGTGCATCAATTCAAACTACAATTCTTTTTGAGTTGTGCAATCATTATAGGAGCTCAATTTTTATTATACTGATTATTGAAAGGTTGGTATAATGTATAAGGCCCTGCAATTTTTTGAGCAAATGGTATATTTTCTCCAATTTTTTTACTGCACAATGAGCAAAGAAATGTGGGTCTTGAATAGTGATGTAAAGGCACCGGGGCACCGGTGCCCCGGTGCTGGGCACCGAAGGGCACCAGCACCGGTGCTGGTGCGGTGCCATTGCAATCTTCAGGGGTGCCATGCTGGTGCCGGTGCCATTTTTTTCGGAATAGCACCGGTGCCGGTGCGGTGCGGTGCCATTTTTTTGCCGGTGCCAAAGGTGCTAGCACCAGGGCAAAGTAAAAGGCACCGGGAAAGGCACCGGCCAAGGCTTCATGTGCTGTGCAATTTTGTCCATAGTATGTGCTTATTCATATTTCAAAAAACAGCGATATTTTTACCCAACCGTTTTTGCCTATTTTGTAAACCTCCCATCAAATAAATATACCTACTGTGAAATCCATTATATACTCCGGTTACTTTACACCCTGCACGCGTGGTTCCCGCTGGAAGTGTGCCAATGAAACTTAACGTGCGAGTCTCATAAAAAGATGACAAAATTCATTGTTGTTATAATGTTATTCATTGACATATTCACATGGATGAATTTTTTCATCTTATTACAGAAATCGCATGATTTAATAATCATTGGCACGCTTCCAACAAGAGACACAAATCAGTGCGAAGGCAGAGTATCATGTACGCCGAGTATACCCGATATGTGATCTGATGAGTGAATCTAAAATTTTGTTGAATTTTAAATCATTTTTATATTTTATTTTTTTCTTACTTTTTTGTTCAAAATTTGTTGTCAGTTTATGACAGAGATAGTTCCATTCTCTGTACAGCAACGACTCCGATCAGTAGACAATAGTGGCTATGGACATTGTAGTGAATTAAATATTTTATCTTTCATTTGTAATCATTGTAATTGCTTCATAAAAGTGATTGCCACATCATTCTGATCATTTTAAGTGCTCAACCATCAAAATCGGTTGAAAATTCATGGAAATATGCACTTCCAAAGGTGAGACCACTGAGAAACTGCCCGATATTTACTTCAGAAATTCCAGCCCGGTGCGGTGCCTTTCGGTGCTAGCACCGGCAACCCGCCGGTGCCCTTCGGTGCCGGTGCCATTTTTTCCAAAAGGCACCGGTGCCGGTGCGGTGCGGTGCCATTTTCTGGCCGGTGCCCCAGGGTGCCAGGTGCCCTTTTCATGCGTTGGCAAAGGTGCCGGTGCGGTGCGGTGCCATTTTTCCCGGTGCCTTTAACATCACTAGTCTTGAATTGCTGCACTATAAGTATACCAGTGGTGGGAAGGGTTTCATAGAAATTCTGAATGGTCGTGTTAGCCCGGGTGGTAAAGTGGGTGAATTTCCTATAGAAATCATGGTGCCCAAATCAAAGTGATAGTCTAACTTTCTGTGAATGTCATGTATGAGCAGGTAAAAAGCAACATGGTATTCTTATGTTAAAATATGTAGGCAAGGTATTGATTGATGCCAGTGTCATTAATATTTCATTTTTCCACTTTTCAGCTATATTCAACTTTGTTTTAATAATGTACTGTATGCCTGTTCACAGGGGTCTCATATTATATTTGGACCCCTGCAGGCATTCAGATTTGAGAATTCCTCCCACAGAATGGGGGTATTTCAACGGGGTTTAATTTAATGGGGATGGATTTTTCAAGGTAATATGGTAGATTTTGAAGATGAAAATGGACTAAAAGTTTTGAAAAATATAGATTTTGAGTGAAAACTGAGGCAAAATATATTAAAAAAACCCCAGCTAGATCGATATCTGACCCTTTTGTGGATGGGGGTTCAATGGGTTGTAGTCAAATATTTTGTCTTCATAGTGGATTGATAGCTAAGCAGCCCCTGGTATAGAAAGCTGGAGTGTTTGGAGAATAACTGACACCCTCACTGCTACACTTTCTACCTATTTGCCCTATGGCTCTACTGTACACACACTAGTTTATGACTGTAACTTTGAAAATTCATAAATCAGCATTGAACACATTTCAGTTATCTGGAATGAGGTTACAATCAATTACAGTTGATGGGGATAAAAATAACTCATTCTGGTAAACTCAAATGCATTCAAAGTGGACTTATGGGTTTTAAAAATTTACGATAAAAACTAGTGTGTATGCAGGTACAAACAGACTGTTTTACTAGAATGATGCCATCTTATTGTAGTTTGCATGCTATTTAATTGTTTGTGTACATTCAATTAGCTCTTTTTGCATGTTCCTCATAGAGCCCAAGCTTTTTGTAGGCAGGTAGGTGTTCCAGCTAAAACATCTGATTACAACACAAAAATGGAATGTGGATGCATTTTCTCTGTGTGGTTTGGGATACAGAACCAGGAAGTGCCATCCCCTTTGAAAACTTCTCAGTCTGAACTTACTAATACATATATTGATGTATTTATTAACAGTATACAGTCTGCTGAGTATACACATGATTAAAAAGTGAAATTATATAGCTGAGCAGTACAATTAATGAAGGACATAAATATATATGGGGTGGGGCTGCTATCGAATAAACCATCAGGATTAACCGTTTGCCAGTAACAAGAAAAAATCCTTCAAGTTTTTTTAGGCTCCGCCTTAAAACAGTGTAAACGTAGCGTTTTATATGTTTTCTTCACAGTTATATCTTTTTGTGGAATTTTTTTTTGTGAAAAAAGAAAGGTTGATTTAGAAATTTTCGATGAGAGTTCAATTTTCCGTCGGTTGTGAAAATCAGCGCCTGTAGAAGAATGTTCGGTACCGGAAATCCGGGAAAGCAAGTCTTTAAGAAGTCAAAGAAAACAAAGAAGCGCTGGAATGTGCCGGTCTGTTCTGGTGATTTTTGAATTATTTCTATAAAAAAGTTTCGATGCGGCGAAAATTTCGATGTCGCTAAGGTGAATAACGAATTTTCCTACGACTCCAATGGAAGCGCGGAGCTGCTCCATATTTGATCAAATTTAGCTCGAGCCCTGTGTTGAGTGCTTTTCGAGTCTTCGAAATCTGTTTTTCGATTTCGTTAATTTGCCATTATCACTTTTTGAGAAGAAAATAACGTTTTCAAAGATTTCTCCACTCTCAAACGCTCTTTTTCTCAGATCCGTTGTCCTGGTGTCGATCCTGAGATACCTTCTGCCAAACTTGGCAGCGGGCCAAAATTCTCGATTGATCAAAATAACGTGTCCTTCAGTCGCTTGGCTTACGAATTGGACTGTGTAAGGGAGGATGTCGTAATTCCGACGCACAAGGAGCTCAATAACTATTTTATGACTTACCAGAATGCATGCTGGTTTTATGGTATCAAACATCCTTTGGTTTGTTGTGGTACTTTTCGTTTGCTTTTTGTTTTTGCTGTGTGGGTAGGACAGAGAGGGCCTTTGGCGCTCCACACACAGCGATTTTAAACATAAGTTCGAACGTTTTTTGGCAAAGTATGAATACCGTATTTCGTCTAATAGAAGAGCGTCGCTCTATTTTCTTTCGTCAACTTGTTTACCTGCCGTTCTATTGGAGGTTAACGGGAAAAATAGAACAGCGCTCTTCTATTGGAAGAAATACAGCATTCATACTTTGCCAAAAAACGTTCGAACTTATTTTAAAAATCCGTGTGTGAAGCGGCTTTAGATGTTTACATGGCCTTTCGTCTGACTTTTTAAGGGGAGAACTATTCTGGGTGCATTATCATTTCGTGGTAAATTTTAAAGCATGACGCATGTTTCTATTGACTCATTTTACGAAATATGCTTTGTTAACAAAATAAAATACCATTTTTGTTCAACATGGGTAAAAAAAATTAATCATCTGCCTAAAGGCGGAAAAATTCTTCCCCCTCGCTCATCTAACAGGGGAGGGGGGGGGGGGAAACTTGAGAAAATACGGCATGCATTTTCGGTCACTTCCAATCCAAACCTCTACCATTCACACAGGACATGTGCTACACACCCCTGTCCGCACTGACAACACAACTGTGCACCATGCGGCGGGCGGCCATCGCTGCTGCCGCTTTACCTGGCACCGCAGCTTATCACAATCACCTGGTGCCAATTCCAGATTATGTCAAGTGATAAGAATTGTGTGGGGGTGATAAGAATGGCGGATTAAGTTTCCGGATTTAGGAAACAGGCCGGAAGCGTCACTTTTTAATAAAATTGTCACTTTTTTATCACTTAAAACCTTACTTCCCGTGTAGACTCTAGATTTTGACTCCCCGCGGGGTTGGATAGATTGCAAATTGCTCCTCCGGGGGATAGATAGGTAGCTGAAAAAGGGTCCGCACTTGTACGTACAAACGCCCGGCACGCACAAAATGAAAACCCGGTACGCACAAAGCTGTAGCTATGTTTGACCGTTTTTTTCACTTGACACTTTCAACAATCAACAACACTGACACAATCTACAACAATCGCAGATGACGAGGGTTATGACCCTTTTTTCAAGGTCATGCATACAGTAAAGATGGATAATGCCTTCTGTCATGGCCTGTCATCTGCAAATGTTGTAGATTGTGTCAGTGCTGTTAATTATTGAATGTGTCAAGTGAAAAAAACGGTCAAAAAAAAGCTACACTTTTGTGCGTACTGGGCGTTTGTGCGTACCGAGTTTTCATTTTGTGCGTGCCGGGCGTTTGTGCATAGGAGGCCTGGCCCGATGGGGTTCGATATATAGGCTTTTTAGGTCTAGAAGGCAGAAAAGGGAAAAATCGATCAAAATAGATGAAAAAATAGGTAATTTATCACAAAGTAGAAAAACTACGCGAATTGGAGGGGTAACGCTCAAACCACCCCTTCCTACGCCTGCCCTACTTGTCTCCTACACTTTTCTGTCACTTGATAAAGTGCGGAATTGACGCCCGGCCGCGCTCAAACTTAACGGGTTCAAGGAGCTGGTCAGTCTAGTGAAACTGGTGCAGACCAATTTGAATATAGCCATCACGTGGATAAATGTGAATCGTGGAATGATGACGATGGATGGTTGGTTTCGGTATTTATAGGCGCACCGCACACTGATTTTGGACGTTCAGCGTTCGAACGTTTGAAATCCGCTGAATCTGAACTCGGAATCCGCGGTTCGGATGCTTTCAGTTCAGCGATTTAACAGCCGCCATATTGGTTTTTCAAAACGTCCGAACAAATTCGGACAGTTTTGGATGCATTTTTGACCAATTTTGGTCATTTGCTGAATTCGACATTTCAGCATCTTTCAAAATGAAAGTGTCCGGACACTTTTTTCCTGTGGTTCAGCGTCGCAGTTCAGTGTCCAGGTTCAGCGTGCGAGTTGAGTTCAGCGCCCGTGCTACTGTTGCTTAATGATATGTATCTCATTAACGATGTGAGATACATTCATGAAATTTGAATGTGTACTCGGCTAGCATTTAAGCTTCAAAGATGAAGAGAGAAAAGTTTTTTCAAAAATCGTTTATTTTTTAGTTTCTGTAAATTTTCACAAACCCATGAATTTTCAGTTCCGCGTTTGAATCTCATGAATCTCGAAACAACTGGAATCCCTGTTAAAAACCGTCCGGACGGTATGAATTCAGCAACAAGCATAAGTAGGGTATTTATAAATTGTATTGGGATTGGGGGATCGGGATTAGGGTTCAAGCAGGACCTGTTTTTCAGGCTGAGGCCGGGATCGGAAATTTTTTATTGGGACGGACTGAAATTTTTTATCGGGACGGACCGAAATTTTTTATCGGGATGAGTAACGATGGCAAACTCTCTGAAAAAAATATTAAAAATTTTAAATGTTTTTACTGAAACTACTAAATGAATTTCGAATGTGCTTGCGTGTGCTGTGTTTACTGTGTACGTGTGCACGTCACTCCTCAACTGCTGAGCGAAAATTGTTCATATTTTAATATGATGTAATTTTATGTCGGGGCTAACGTGAAAATCTATGGCATCCTTCTACGACTACCCTGACCCAAGATATGGTGGGTCTGAAAAAACGTAAATTTTTCCAAAAAATATGGGTGTCACCCAGAAATAACAAAATTTGCACGTCAATAACTTGTTCATTTGTTGACCGAGTTTTGTCAATCAACTTTTAAAATGATCATAAATGGTTGGAGAGTTCATTTTTGAGGTCAAATCGGTGATGTATAGTTGTGCATATATCGATTTGGGCCTGCGGTTATTGGTATGGATGAAAGGCAGAAGTTTGAAGTGCTATAACTTTTGATTGGTAAGAGATATCGATGTGATTCTTTCGGAATTGTGCTTCTCCCAATCAAGAGTATACGATAGCATGTGCAGGAAATTTTTTTATTTTTTTCCTGTTGAAAAACTGGGTCAAATCGGCATACGGAATTTATACATCACTAATCTGACATCAAAAATGGAATATTCAGGTTGTCCCAATCATTATAAGAGTTGAATGATCTAAATCAGCCCAGAAATGGCCAAGTTATTAAGCTTCAAACCAATCACCCATATTGGCCAGATTTTTTATATATTTTTGACCACCTGTTTATAGACCCCCCTTATCTAGGGACTGGAGGATTATTCAAGCAATCAAATTTTTTTAGTTATAGTCCTGACCTGAAAACCCAACCAGGGACGTAGCCAGGATTTTTGAGCGGGGGGGGCGGATTGTATACGGAGCCCGGCGAACGGGGGGGGCGGCGCCCCCCCCCTAAAATTTTGCCTCAGCAGTAGGGGAATGGTGCCATGGTGCTGGCGCCATTCGTAGGCGTCACACCATGGCGCCACTGGCGCTGGCATTGGCGCAGTAACCTCTGTATATGTCTGTATCTTACAGGCATATACAGCGGCACGGACAGAAATTTAGGTTTTTTTACTTACTTTGAGGCGGCGGATAATGGTCAACTGAAAATATATGTTGTGTAACGGTAAAATGCGCGCTCGCGCGCAAAAATTTTTCAAACTGCGACGAAATCGTCTTCTGGAAGTGCCATTTCTGGCATATTTTTTGGCCCGGCCCGGGAAGGGGGGGGCGGCCGCCCCCCCCGCCCCCCCCCTGGCTACGTCCTTGAACCCAACATACTTGAACAGCATCAAAATTGGGCTGGGGATAATTAACTGGGAAGCAACAAAATTGTGGTGGACCCCCAACCTCCCATTTCTCTATGGTGAAAAGTCTCAACTATTCTGACCGCTAGTGTATATAGCCATAGAATATCTGTGGAGTCATGGGATAGCATTATAAATGGTGATTTCTGTCAAAAATATCCATTTTACGTCAGCTTATTATGTATATCGCCTTTTGTAGAACGTTCATGATTTCAAGTGAAGTTGGTCATGGAAAAGTGCTTAAATAAGGTTATAAGAGCAGGCTAACATATTGAAAGTAGTGTTTCACACTGTACAAGTATGTTCGGGCACATTGGGTGTATATTATATACTATACTAACATATTGTGGCTTATTATGACACAATAGCACAATCAAATGGAAGCTTTTATGCTAAAAATGGTGCAAAACCAATGAAAACCACCACAAATAGTAATGTGCATGTGAAATTGCGCGCTTGCGCGGAAAAAATTTGCAAAATACCTAGTGCTTAGTACTAAATATTTTGGTCAAGGTTTAAAAAAAAAAATTAGTTTTGATGGTTGGGTTTTTTTAAAAATAAAACGTTTTTTATTAAAAAAACCTTTGAAAAAACGCTTGGCCATCCCTAGTTATGTGGCATTTTAAGTATCGAAATATCTGCTACCATGGGTTAATAAGCCATCATATGTTGCTGTAGTATATAATATTCAGGTAATGTGCTTCCATGTACCCCCAGTGTGTAACATCACTCCCGAAGTAACAACCTCCTTTTATAATTTTGTTTGATCACTATTCCGTGCCAAACTTCACTTGAAGTCACGAACATTTGACTATAAGGGGATATACAAACATGTCAACAAAAAATGGACATTTTTGACACAAATCACCACCTTTAATGCTATCCCATGGCTCCACAGCCATTATATGGTCATATTTATATAACATCACAGAGTAGGGTTGGCACTTATTTTTTAACTTATTTTTTTTTAAATCAAAGGGTGGAACTGATTTTAATTTTTAAAAATCGAAAGGCAAAATTTCTGGTAGAGTTTCACTAGGTATTTTGCAATTTTTTGGTGCACAATTTCTCATACACATTACCATTGGTGGTGTTTTCATGGGATTGGGAGCATTTTTAGTGTAAAAGATTCCATTTATTCATGTTACCATGCAATAATGCGCAGGCACAATGTGCCTACACACACTAGTTTTCACCGTGACTTCCTGTGAAAACTGAAATTTTTTCAAATGCAAATTAATGAACACGGTTGAATGATTTTATTTTAATTAAATTTGAATTTAAATTAATGAAGGTTAAAGTTTCAAAATTTGAAAACTAAAACACATATAGCATACGATAAGAGTAGGCTGAATGTCGCCATGTCGCCATTTCAGTTTTCACACAAGTCACAGTGAAAACTAGTGTGTGTAGGGCCAATAAGCCGTGATATGCCAGTGTAGTATATAATATCCAGCCAATATGCTCCCACATACCTCTACAGTGTGTAACATCACTGTCAACTGATTAGCCTTCTAGTATAACATTTTATAAGTGCTATTCCATTCAAAACTTATATGATAAGGCAATATACGGAACAAGTCGACAAAAAATGGATATTTTTGACAGAAATCAGGGACGTAGCCAGGATTTTTGAGCGGGGGGGCGGATTGTATACGGAGCCCGGCGAACGGGGGGGGGGGCGGCGCCCCCCCCCCTTAAATTTTGCCCCTGTAGTAAGGGAATGGCGCCATGGCGCTGACGCCATTCGTAGGCGCCACGCCATGGCGCCACTGGCGTTGGCGTTGGCGCCAAAACCGCTGTATACGTCTGTATTTTACAGGCATATACAGCTACATGGACAGAATATGAGCGTTTTTTCACTGGCTTTGAGGTTGCGGAGACCGATCAGCCAAATATATGTTGCGTGAAGGAAAAATGCGCGCTTGCGCAAAATTTTTGAAAACTGTGACAAAATCGTCTTCTGGAAGTGCCAATTCTGGCACATTTTTCGGTCCAGCCCTGGAAGGGGGGGGGCGGCCGCCCCCCCCGCCCCCCCCCTGGCTACGTCCTTGACAGAAATCACCACATATAATCATAATGCTATCCCATCGCTCCACAGCCACTCTGTGGCTATATATAACATCACAAAGTACTGGCAATTGTTTGATATACCTGTATATGTTAACCCATAACCAGGGCTCTCCTAGGGGGGGGGGGGGGCTGGGAGGGCTGCCCCCACCAAATCGGCCAGCTATCTATCTATACCAGAGGCCGCTCAGCTATCTATCCATCCCGAGGCAAAATTTTTGGCTACTACCCCCAAAGACCCCCCCCCCAAATCGCTCAGCCATCTATCTATCTGGAGTGGTTTTTGAGAAATTTTTCCCCAATTTTCGCTCAAAATCACTAATTTTCGCACCTTTTTATAGTTTTCACTTTCAAAATCGTGCTTTCCGGCTATATACCTATTTTTAGCCATTTTATCCCTCATTTTAGCAACTTTTAACTGATTATTAGCGATTTTTTCCCATTTCTGCCTTCTTAACCTTGAAAAAGCCTATATATTGTGCCCCCTCAAGCCCCCCCAGAAAATTTTTGAGCTATCTATCCCTCCGGAGGAGCGATTTGCTATCTATCCAGCCCCCACGAGGGCCAAAATCCTGGAGACCCCTGCCCATAACCATATCTGGGAGCTTTTAAAAAACCCGTTTTAAATTTAACGTTTGAAAACAAACAAACAGGGTTGTTAAAAAAACGTTTTATGGCGATCCCTACTCCTAACTATATTTGGGAAGTTATGGTTTACTATTGTGGGCCGCATGGCGGCGTACAGCAACACAAATCCACCAATTCCCCTCCGCACCCTCTTATCTTAATGTACTGTTCAGCATTTGAAAACGAAGTTCAGCGTTCGAGATCATTTCAGCGCGCCAAATCGTCCGAATTTTTCACTCGCTGAATTGACAAACCGCCCAATTTTAATCGTCCGGACGATTTGGAGTTCAGCGCTTTTGGCGGTTCCGCGTTTTTAGTTCAGCAGATGGCAAAAAACGTTCGAACGCTGAACCTGCAAAGGCAGTGTGCGGTGCGCCATAGATCCGAATTTAAAAATACAATTTTTAAGTGCTCGGTTTCGAAAAAACCATGATATTTCCATTGGAGCTTACGTTAGGTTCCTGTCTGAATAGTACGTGTACCCAGGTGTGAAGCCCATAGTTCCAAATTCCACGAACCACCACTTAAGGCTGCAGACGGTAAACGGTAAGGTACGGTAAATTTCATTTTTAAACGATAAATGGTACAGTACGGTAAATCTTCAATTTTGCGGTAAACGGTACGGTAAATCTGAAAAGTGCGGTACGCAATACGGTACGGTAAATCTTAACATTACTCCCGTTTTGTCTCATTTCAGGCGGTCAGCTGTTTAGGATTTGTGCCAACTTCCAAAAAGCGGTGCGGCTAGAGTCTAGTTTGGCACTTTCTTCACAACTGAGTTCAGGTGCGCAGACGAAGGCTACTTCAACGCCGCAGCACACTGAACTCTCGCTCGTGACTGGGGTACCCGAAAAGGTTGTTTTCTTTGGATTTTATAAATTTACCGTATTTCCTCGAATGATTGCCCTGGGAATTTTTATTTCGTCAGACTTTGAGGGGGGATTTATTCAAGGGGGAATTTATTTCGCCGAAAGTTTCAAGCATGTGTGAGCAAAAGTGGGTGTCCAAAAATTTTAAAATTTCAAAAATTTTAAGTGTAAATGTATATATAGTTCACTTAATGAATTTATGTAGAGGGTTGTTTACACTTCCGAGCTTACAATAATTTAAACATTTCAGTTCTACTTCGACGATGGTTTTGGGCGATTCGGTGGGCGAACGTGGCGTTGACGTTTTCGGCTACGTCGCTGCGCTACGTTGGCAACGTGGCAACGTGCATTTCCGTTTTTCCGGTGCCCCATTGTGTTATGTGTGTTTTTTCTGGCCAAGGAAAGGATTGGAGGTATTGAGGATCTGACACAAAGTTGACGCTGTGATGTAAATAGTTGTTTTTATTTGTTTAGATTTTTTTAATTAGGTAGTTTTTTTTTTAGAAAGTGAGACAAGTGAATTGGCAACAATTTTAATTGTGATAGTTTAATTTAAAAGTAATTTTTTACTAGCGGTTTGGATTGCATAACAAAGTTTCAGTTATTTTTTCTAAGTAAAAAGAGTGACACTGCAGTTACGTGTCGTAGTGCGTGAATGGTCAGTGATAACTGAGGGCACATAGGTTGAATTTTGACTAATTCTCGTTGCATTTTTTTTTTTACGTGAGGGTCGCGGCTATTGATCTAGTATGTACTGTGTATTCCTGCATTTCTGGATTGGGAAACAAAAGTTAATTTACATGCGATTTTACAAAGGTACACTGATTATAGAGGTGCGATGATGATTGGTGTTGAAAATGAGAGGTAATTAAAAGAATCGAGTCTAACTCGACAGGCATGATCGCATGTCTAAATGCCTACTCCCTTGGCTTGTTGTGAGAACAGCCCAGTCCGCCGATCTCATCGAAACAAGCACCCATACAGTGACAAGTGTACCTATTTTTGAGTGAGTTGAGCAGTTCGGTGTTGTCGGGGTGTGGTTTTTGCACAGTGCGTATGGGATCAAAAAGCCGTGGCTGACTAATTAATATTCTGGTAGCAGAATGAGTGGTGTAGCAGCGAGAGTGGTCATTTTCGTGATAAGTGCCTTCGGTAGTTAATGGCTGTTGCGTTTCGACATGTGGCAGTGGATTCACTTGTTGTTTTTAGTTTTAAACTTCAAAAAGTCATGCAATCCGAACATGCATTTAAGCTACAAAGATTGAAATTTATAAACTTTCAAGTTGCCAATCATTTGCGTTCGTATTTCTGTTAAGCGTTATACCGACTTTATATTCATTTTAACTTTAGGTTTGGTAGGGAATAGGTAAAACTCGAGTATGCTAATTTTTATTTGATTTTACGTTTGCAACTTCGCTATTTTTTATCTACCTAATCCTAGATTGATTTTTTTTGTATTTCCCTTTCCCCTAGAAAACTGATAACTTGACATTTGGATATTTAGGAATTTATGCAAATTTCGTGGTTGATCTTTATTATACAAAGAGATGAAATAATAAGCCGCTTGTTTTTCCTGTTTTTTTCCCCGAATATTTTGATAAGTGTAAAGGTGATCTGATTTGAGTGCGTATTTAATCACTCTGATAGAATTTCCGCTAAGAGTCTTTAAAACGGTACCGTAATTCATTTTTTCCTTGACAGTCAGTGTGAAAGTTAGTTCCATTCGCCTTACCGGTATCCTAATCTTATCATGGATTATCCCACTTACGACATTTTTTCGTTGTGCATTAATAATACGTGTGCTTCTTACGCTTTGGATATCAACGTCATTTTCGTTTATTATACGCTCTTTTTGCTGATGGGATTACTGTTCGCGTGTCTATTTGTTTCGCTAATTGCTGTGTGTTTCCCCGTTCGTGGAGGTGGTTTTGGGATTTCGGTAGAGTTCGCTGAGTAAAATTTGAATCGCCCGCCATTTTTTTCGCGCTAAAACAGGTTTTTACAGTATCTCGTGTGTTTTTCCTGTTCTTTTTATTCTTGTCGCATTCGTTCATTTTCTCATTTTCTATTTTTATCCTCGCTCTTGTTCCCAACCCGATTTTTGGCACGTGAATTCTTTGTGTTTTTGTGTAGTTGATCGACGTATCCTGTAAACTGACGCCGTGAATAATTTTAGGTATGCCCGTTTTAAAATTCTGTGTGTCTGTAAAGTCGTTTGTAAGCATGCTTCTCGTGGTATGTGGAAGTGTTGTCTGGACTTGGCTTATGTTGTTGCGTATAAAAGCGTACCGTAATTTAGAGTAGGGGTCGATTCAGTCGAAATTGCTTCGGTTTCATTTTCTTGGAGTTTTTTCGAAGGTTTTGTGCCGCTGGTTAGAAGCTCGCTCTCAGTGTGTTCCCTGTGTTCTATCTAAATGTGTGAATTCTGAGTCTATAAACAATCGCCTAAAATAAAATCTCTTCTAAAAACTTCGGACCCCTTGGTGTAAATTAGACATTCAACTAATTGCTGGTGCGTTGATAAAAACGCCATTCGCTAAAAAGCTAACTTAATTGACGTAGCGTACACCTGTGATATTCACTTCGGTGAATTCACCATTGTGCGTTGCGAATTCAATCGGTAGTCGCTTTTCCGTTGCCTTACTTTGTCGCTCATCCAACGAGTAGGTGTGAGATCGGTAAAACTTGGCAGTTTGCCATAGTGGAATTTGGTTGAGTAAAAAGTAGCCGGTGAAAATTCATGACAACTGGTAGCAGCGAGTGGTTTGTTTAATATTCCCAGTGAGTTCAGGCGACTGATCACCGTTTGACAATCGCTGGTGAGAACAAACGAACCACCGCCCGGCTGGAGGAACGGAAGGCTACCCGATCGACGCAACCGATAAGCACGGATATTTTTGTTTTGGGACGCGAAACAGACGAAATTATTAGTGGGCAAAAAAGGGAAAAGCGGAAAAGTAAGAAAAAATCGAAATCGGTTCAGTTCAGTACGGACGCGCACTGTTCTGAACCGGGAACCGCTGAGTTGAGTGACGAACCTAACGACTTTGACGTCAACTGCTGGGTGGACGCGGAAGGACCGGTCCCTGAAAGAGGTGCGGAGGAGTCATTCCCGACCTGTGAGCAAGGCAAGCCAAGTGCGGGTGCGGAGGTGCCATTCCCGACCGTAGGGCAAAGTAAGTTAGGGCACCGAAGCGCGAGTGCCGGGTACCGAAGCGCGAGTACCCAGTCGTCGAGTGAGTGTGTGTTTTTCCGGTATTCTACCTTGAGTATGGCGCATGCGAGCGGTAGTGGTGTGAACACGGGTCCCGATGTGGTGCAATTGTTGATCCAAGCGAAAAATTTGACTTTGAATCAAATTAATTCGTCGATAGTGGGGAATTCGGTTCAGGGGTCAGAATGGAACCTTAGTCAGGTTGTGACTCAAACGGTGAGTATTGCCGCTTATTTGTATAATCAGCGACCCATGAGTTCTTTGGAAAATGGGAACATGAGTGATAATGACGAAAAATTAGTGTCATTAGTAAAGTTAGGTGTTGACTGCTATAATTTGCGAAATGATGTGAGTCAAATTGCGGACGCGATTAATGCATTTGCTGAGTATATTCATTTAGAAAAGCCTGATATGCAAGCGATTAATTCTGTAATTAGCGCTGTTTCTAATTCGGGAGGGTGCTCTACCGCTACCACACCACCTATACCTGCTGTGAGTATGATTGCTACTAGTAGGGAGGGTTATGCTGCTGCCATGACCGCGCTTACTGGACAGGTGATACCATTTAAGGGGCGCGCTGATGATAAATTTGCTGATTGGCGTAAAAATTGGGACGCAGTTTGTGAGGCGTTGCAAATTCCGACGGATGAGCGAAAATCGCTGCTTCCGGTTTATTTGCGTGACAGCGCGCGTTCGATTTACATGTCGCATAAGAGTGAATTGATTAATTTAGATTATGAGGAGTTTATGGACACTTTGGAACGTTATTATACTAACCCCATTTCGGAGCATCATGCGCAAAGGGAAGTGATTAGTAGTGAGCAGGGCGAAGATGAAGATGTGTTAAATTGGTCAGTGCGGCTGGAGAAGATTATAAAACGCGCTTTCCCGAAACTTTCAAAAATTGAACGCGAAAAGATGGCTGTGGCGAAATTTGTCAGTGGATTGTATCCTGACATCCGTAGGAATGTATCCATTACTGCTGGGGCTAAGTTTCAAGACGTAGTCAATAATGCGCGCACGCAAGAAAGTTTTCTGGAAATTGATAAGGACAAAGTGGGTGGTAAGAAAAAGTCAAAATCCAACGCTGAATTAGTTTCAGAAGCCACCAATTCGGTAATCGAGCGAATTTTTGCTTTAGGGGGTGCGGGAGCTTTCGGAAATTCCCCGCCCGTTCCGGCGGCGGCGGAAAATCCAAAGTTTGAGGAACAGCGAGTGAAATTGGAGGAACTTTCTAGGCAGTTAGAGGATAAGGATAAGCGTTTAGTTGACTTGGAAAAGCAATTGATAGGTAACAATGCTGCGAAACCAGTTTCCAAATTTAGGCCGCGTAAATTTGATGAGGGCTGTTATGAATGTGGGGCAGATGATCACTTTCGCTCTGATTGTCCTAAATTGACAGAAGAGGAAAGAGCGCGCTTTAGAAATTTTCGGCGCGGGCCGCCGCAGCGACCGATGAATAACTTCAGAGGTCCAGCGAATATGATGCGCTCTGCACAGCAACCTGTATATTCCATGCAAGCGCCGCCTTACCTGTATTATCCCCCTCCCGCGCAAGTGTCAACTACTAGTTGGTCTCCAGTGCAACAAGTTCAATCATCGCAAATGGCCATTGCGGCCCCTCCGTCAACTGAATTGACTGCGTTAAATCCGACGCGCGTGTCTGCGAACTCAGTGAATCATGCACGCAGCGTGCAAGAAAGTAAGGAATATGTGCGCATGATTAGGGTTGTACTGGGTCTTGAAAGTTCAGATGAGGAAGCAGAGGATCCATGCAATCCGCCTGAAATAACGCCGCAAGAACATCAATTCATGCTCGAAAGAGAGGCTTGGATTATGCCTTGGGTTTATGCGCGTTCGTTAGATAGCATGATTTTTCGAACAAAGTGGTGGGCTCAATTGCAACACATGGGTTTGCAGGGGTTGAATATAAGCGGGTTTTGTGAGCATGCTGATGAGCATCCGCATGATGACCCTGAGGACACGTTGACGTACGTTAAGTTAGAAGCGCTGCTAGAATTGACCATGCATACATTTATGTGTGAACCGCCGGACATTAGTTTGTCGCGAACGTCATCTGACTCTGAATTGTATGTGTTGTCCGATTATTGTGAAGCGAGCGTGCCGACTTTGTACCGAACGTGGTCGGAACCGAGTATGTTGCCCAGTGTGTTGAACCGTGTGTTTTTCCTGTGCTGTCTATTTACGTTTTTTGCAAGTGCTGACGCCCTGGGTGTTCCAAGTGGTGGCGTTGTTAAGAAAAAAGGAGTGACAGATGAGTGGATTTTGACCGTGCGAAATTTTCTTGAGGGATTTATCGCTGGAATGTGCACTTCTGTGTTTTTGAGATATATTCTGCCCGCTTTGTGTGAACTGGTGTTGTATTTAGTGTTCACAGTGTGTGATTGGATAAAAATGAGAGTGTTGCGGGTTCAATTAAATCGCATGTTAGCGATAGAAAATAGGCGCAATCCTGCAAGGGGTGCGACCCCCGTGACACCGCCGCAAAGGTTAAATCCAGGTAGCGCTGACAGTTCAGGGTATGGTGCCGATATTGAAGAAACGCCAGTGAGTAGATTTAAGCGTTTGCCGCCGCTGCGCGTTCCTAAAGGTTCTGCCGTCATGGAAAAGGTGAATGTAGTCACGCTGACCAGTGAAGAAATTGCGAACATCAAAAGTATTACGGCTAAGCGTAAAGAACTCGTGCCAATTTACTATAGTCCGTCGATTACGGTAGAAATTGAGGGGAATGAATACAAAAGGTGTCTGTTGGACACAGGTGCGATGAGGTCATTGTGCAGCCCGCTGGTGTTGGCTAGGCATCGAAATAATTGCATAGCGTTTGATGAGGTCACGCCTGTGGGGGGATTGCAAAGCGCGTCTCAATGCAAATTGCAAATTGAGGGTCAGTTGGAACTTCAAGTGATGATTACCGGGAAAGCGTTTTCTATTGTATTTCAGGTGATTAGCGGTTTGTCGGACGACATTTTATTAGGCGCTGATGTATTGAGGCATATGGTTATTGATATGCCTGCGCGTGAGTTGCGAATTGAGAGTGGCGATGCGCGTAAAAAGTTGACTGTGCCTTTTGACAACCCGTCGCCTGTAGTGCAAGAACGGCATATTTATGCAGTTGTGACTGAACCGACTGAAATTAAGCCGCGGCATGAAACGATAATTAGTGCGAAATTATCTGAACCAATTGATGAATTGACGTTTGCGATTGAGCCTTTGAACGAATTTCATGTGAAAACGGGTGTGTTTGCAGCTAATGCTGTTTATGAAAGCGCGAGTGAATTATTTCCGGTGAGGTGTGTTAATGTGACTGAGGTGCCAGTAAAGTTGCAGGTGGGCCAGAAAATTGCCATCGTAGAGCCAGTGGAGTGTGTTTTACAAGTGCGACGAGGTGATCCGCCTGCTGAGTGGGTGCGAGAGTGCCGCGAGCGTGATATGAGTTTTACCGATACTATACTTGAAACTAGTGAGGAAAAAGTACCAACGAAGGGCACTGTACCTTCAAAAGCGGCGAATACGACTATGAAAGTGGTTTGTGCCGATGGGAGAGAAATGGATTTTGAAGTACCGGTTGAATTGGACGAAATTAAGCGCCAGCAATTAAAAGAGTTAATTTTGACTCATCAGGATGCTTTCGCCAGGGATAAGTATGATTTGGGATACAGTGAATTGGTTGATTATCGACTTCAGTTGACTAGTAAAATTCCGGTCACGTGTCGAATGTATAGGTTGAGTTTGGATGACCAGCAGTACTTAGAAAAGCATTTAAGTTGCCTGCTTGAGCATGACGTCATTGAACACAGTACGAGTCCGTACTGCGCGCCGACATTAGTTGTTACTAAGCCGGATGGTGCCAAGCGCATGGTGATAGATTATCGACGATTAAATGCAGTAGTTCACGCTCCCCAATTTCCGCTGCCCAGATTAGACGATACAATAGAGTCATTGCACAGTTGCAAATATTTTTAGCAGTGTCGATATCAATCAAGCGTTTTACAACATTGCGCTGCATCCGGATGATAGACATATTACGTCGTTTCGTAATTGTTTTGGTCAATTTCAGATGAAACGCTTGCCGATGGGATTAAAGTGTTCCCCGGCTTTAGCGCAGCGCTGTTTTGAAGTTACAATGGCTGGATTATTGCATCGAAATGTGTTGGTATATATAGATGATTTGCTCATTTACAGTAGGTCATGGGAAGACCATTTGAGTGATATAAGTCAGGTTTTGTCGCGTTTGATAAGTAGCAGTTTTAAAATACACCCAAAAAAGTGTTTTTTCGCGCGCACAACTGCTGTTAAATTCCTGGGTTATATGGTAGGGCGTGAAGGGATTTGTATACCAGATGATAAGCGAAAGTATTTGAGTGACTGGCCGCTACCTGTGTGTGTGCGTGAAGTTAAAGCGTTTTTGGGTGCCGTTGGGTTTTTCCGGAGATTAATTCATAAATGTGCTGAATATGCCGCTCCTTTGTCTAATTTAACTCGAACAAAAACTGAATTAGGAACTGAAAAGTATAGCGGAAGTACTCCCGTAGATTTAAATGCGAACCCCGCCGCTTTGGAAGCTTTTAATAAGTTGAAAGTGATGGTGGCTGAAAGTCCCTGTATACAGTATCCTGATCCCAGTAAACCGTTTATAATTATTACCGATGCTTCTAAAGTTGCATTAGCTGGCATTTTAGTACAACGCGCTGAACCTGCCGCCGCTTTGCATGCGTGTTCATTTTATAGTCGAAAACTTTCTGAAGCGCAATCCCGATGGCCTGCAATTACGCAAGAAGCATGTGCTATTTTTGAGAGCATACGCAATTGGCATTGTTATTTAGCGGGCCGGCCGTTTGAAGTTTGGACTGATGCGAAAAGTATTTCATGGGTGAAAAATCCAAATTTGGAAACCCATCCCCATACGGGTTTGCACCGATTTGCGCTTGCTATTCAATCATATCAAGTTACTTTTAAGCATTTGCGTGGGAAGAGTAACGAATTGGCTGATGCTTTGTCGCGCCGGCGTGATGCACCCGTTGAATTTGATGAGCGTGTTAATTTGGACGAAGCGTTTGAAGAATATGCATTTGATATACCTGTTGATGAATTGGCGAGAATTTTGACTGAGGAAATGGCGTTGGTAACATCTGAGGAACATTTGGCTTGTCAAGCGGTAGCTAAGGCCATGGCGCGATTGGCTTCTGCTCAAAATTGGTTGAAACATGCGAAAATGAAGTCTTTGGAACCGTCAGTTACGGTAGCTACTGAACTGCCAGTGGCAAGCGTTGCTACTGTGCGGGCGCCGCATCCAATGACAATGCGCGTGCGAAGTAAAAAGAAGGTGGAGTCCAATTCTGAAAATGCTTTGAAATCGCCGCCCAAAAGTGATGATGCGCCTAAATTAATGGCTGGTGGCCGCCGTTCTGTTCAATTAATTAAGAAACCGGAAAAACTCGATGCTTTACCTCCTCCCATTACTCCAATTGAAGAGTTGTCGCGTTTGCAAAAAGAAGAACCGTATATAATTACAATTCGTCGTATGTGCGAGGAATCTACTTTGCGTAGGGCCCCACCGTTTTTCATTGATCAATTTGATGTTGTCAGGCGTGATGCAGAACCGTCAATATTAGTGGGTGAAAGGAAATACGACCCTGCGTGCATTCCCCAGTCACTAGTTGTCACTGTGTTAGAATTGGCTCATAATCATCCCACTGCTGGACATTTAGGTGTGATGAAAACGTTTGAGAGATTGCGCGAATTTGCTTGGTTTACAAATATGCGTCCAGAATGCGCTAGATGGGTTTCTACTTGCCCTTCGTGCAACGCGAAGAAAGGATTGCGCCGCTCAATGAAAACTCAAATTCAGAGCCGGAAAATCGCTAAGTTTCCCGGTGATTTCATTGCGATTGATGCAGTAGGGCCATTGCCAATTACCGAAAAAAGGAATGTGCATGTATTGGTATTTGTGGATCAATGTACGCGTTTTGGTTTAGCAGTGCCTGTTCCTAATTTGAAGCAAGATACTGTGGCTATTGCGTTTTTGCAACATGTGTTACCGATTTTTGGTGTGCCCGCTGTAATCTTATCCGACAATGCACCAAGCTTCATTGGCGGCATTTTTGCGGAATTGCTGCGTTATCTAAATACAGTGCAGCATAAGTGTTTCAATTATACGCCAAAGGGGAATGGTTTGGTTGAGCGCAGGAATGGCGTCTTAATGGAAATAATTTCACATTATGTGAATGGCTCGCATTCGGATTGGGACAAACACTTAGGCGCAGCTGTCTATGCGTATAATACGTCTATGCACCCCTCTATGAAAGTGACACCATATGCGTTGCTATTTGGATCAAATTCTCCGTCACTTTGGGAGCGTATGATCGAGCCGACGGGAAATGGCACCGATAAGACCGATAAGCCGACGGCGTACAGTCCTTTTGTGTCAAATTTAGACGCGCGACTTTCGGACGTCCGCACGGCCGCGCATTCGGCTTTACAGCGCGCGCAAGAAAAAGAGTGTTTTTATGCAAATCGCAGTGCGCGCCGCTTGAATTTGAAGCCCGGTCAATCAGTTCGCGTTTATTCGCCCCGAATTCTTCGAAAGTTAGGTCGCGTTAAGAAGTTCACGCATCATTATATTGGCCCGTATGAATGTTTAGATTATGTGCATCCCATTGTGACCGTGTTTAATAGGTTGTCTAAGAAAACTTATACCGTTCATGCTGATCGCGTTAAATTAACAAATGAACCAGTTAATCCCACCTATTCGCAGATTTTCGGTTAAAAACCCTGAGATTTTCCGCTCTTCAACCTAAAGTGTCCCAAGTTAATTATTCCGTTCGAAAATTCAATTAAAATTTATTTTTGGATTATTCGCGTTTAATTCTGACCGTCAATTCGTGGTGAGTTCGGGGTTGCAATTTTTGTGTTTTTGGTTGTGCGCGAGATAATTTTGTAGCAAAAAGTTGGGTTTTTATGTAAAAAGGTAAAGCGCGAAAATTTTATCGGTGTTATTAATTGTTCGTTTCTAATTATCGCCGCAAGTTTAATTCGTTAGTTGTTCATACCATCGCATTTATTTCGTTCTAAATTTGTTCTTTAATTTCATTCTCATTTTCGCCCATTTCGCAACAAAATCAAAATTATTTTTGGCGCAATACGTTCAACGTAGTGCGTTGAAAATAATTCGCAACTTTTCGATTAGGGTGTCGCTCAGACCTTCGTGCATTTCGGTGCCGACATTCTGGGTGGCGCATTTTAAGTAGCAATAAGTTGTGTTTTCCGGTGCTCTACTTTGAAGTGTGAAATATGACTAGTTCGGGTGGCGTACCTATGGGTGGGTATGGAGCGAGTTCCAGTTCGTATCGTGGCGGGCGCATAGCCAAGGCGCCGCTCAAGTCGTGGACTTCTCATGGAAAACAGGGCGGTGACACTATTCCGCCGCTGCCCTACAATCCTCCTCGAAACGCCCGATCGACTTGTCCTGAATTTGTCATCAACCAGAAGTTGTCGGGAATAGTGGATCGAGTTCACGTCGGTAACGAGCCGCGTCCTACCAGTTATCAATGCCACATTCGTTTCGACGGCGATGCGCAGGCGCTTTTGGAAAGTTATCCGGAGTGGTCGGAAGCGGAAACGGCTTATCCCTTTTTCACCTATTCGGTCAACAAAGCGGAGCGCGCTCGTGAGCGGTCGGTGCAGAAAATTTTGAAGGAATATCGCGAGGCTAACGAAGCTTACGACATGTTTTTGCCGCTTGTCCGCCACGGCATGCATTTTGTCGCGACTGGTATCAGTAGGGTTAGCGCCAATCCGAAATATTGGGAATTGCGAGGCGTCACAATTATGAAAAATGACGCTCAAATGCCATTGTTTTTGGGCCGCCCTGTTGTTATTGTTTCGCAAGGACAGGTTGACCTCTCCGTCGATGAGCCAGCATCGGAAATTTCACAGAGAGGACAGGAAAATCGCGAAGGATATCATCCTTATCCGGCCAAGTGGAGATACTTGCGTTTGAGGGCAGCGTTCACCCCTTCGCGGTACATTAGTGCACCCCCCTTCAAAGGCGCCGACGAGCGGGATCCGGGCCCTGAAAAGTTAATTTTTGCGCACAGCGAAAATGTCATGGAAAGTGACATACACCCGCACGCCGGACAATTAGGTGTGGCGCATGTAGAATATCACGCTTTTGATGACGCCGGCAAAGTCAACAACTTTTATTGGGGTCATGCGTATGGCGTGCGTATTTTTTCGGCGCGGCAAATTGAGGCTGCTATGGAGTGGAAGGGCGAAATGAATAGAAATTACCTCACTTCTCAGCTGCAGCTTCGTTCCATCTTTTTGGCCGCCGCTAACGTGTGTCACGAAGCGCATTTGCGATACACTGCTACTAGGGCGAAAGCGGTGCGCGCGCAGGTGACTTGGCAAAATGGGCCGCGGGGATTAATTGCGATAATTAGGTGGGAGCGCGTGCATTTGAATCCAGCTGCTGCGATGCGCGACACGGCCGAGTGGCACAGGAATAAGGCGCAGGGCTACATGTTGAATTTTACTTCGCCCATGTCGTCGCTACAAATCGTCGAAGCTGATCCCCGGGGGGAAGAGCGCGCTCTGACTGGCCGCCCGCAAATAAATTTACGTACGGTCAGCGCCGACATCACTGCCGAGGCGGTGCAGCTGGTCGCCAAACCGGATGTGTTGGTGCCGCAGGCGCTGTCGCCGCATTTGCTGCCTAATTGTGATTACATGGTGCGCGGTTCCGCTTTGTCGCCTAGCTACAATGGCCGCATGGAAACTTTGGAGCGGTTGTGCATAATGGGGCCTAGTGGTTACCGGCCAACCGAGAGCAACACCGGAATGCTCGCTGTGGAAGACCAGGTCAAAATGGCGGTAGTGCTGCACAAGCAGTTGAACCAAGTTGAGACTGATTGGCAGCGCACGCTCGAAAAAATTGAGTCTGACGGGTTGTATGCCGAGGTGCGCAGAGGCACATGCGAAGATTTATTGCAAGCGCAGCAGGGTGATTTTCGGCCGCAGGAGGGGCAGGGGCGTGTGATTGCGTCAGTTATCAAGTCTGTGCGAAAAACTGCGCCGCTATTGTTGATGTGTGATTCACCGTTCGGTTCCGGTAAAACGACTGTGCAAAGTCAGTGTGCGTACGCGGTTGCGTTCAAATTTACTGAGAAAAATGACCCGCCGAACCCGCTGAAGAGGGAATTGCCCTCTGATGCAAACAAAAATGCGCTTTACCACTCCACAATGATTACTTGCAGTGTGAATTCGGCCGCTGATGAGTCTGCCAGACGATCGTTGCAAAGTTTGGCAAACATTGGTCTGCCTAATTTGGAAACGGTCGTGGAAGTTTTGCTGCGCAGTAGGGAGAGGTGGACTGCGATGGATGATAAGCCAAATTTTCAAACACCTGGCTATGCGCGTTTTTGTCAGGTGCGCGCCGCTTTCGCGATTCGCGTGCTGAGTCCATTGTTGGAAGTTGACGATCGCTACGTCGATATGACGCTCCAGCAATTGCCGCTGCTGAATTTGATCGCGCAAAACATGCCCATGCATGTAATCCGATTGAATGACCACTGGCTAACTGCTTATGAACGCTTTACCGCTCAACGCCATATTTGTGACACTTTGAACGAGATCATCGCGAACAATCAGCACCCCGCCGACATTTTCGAAGCCATTCGGTCGCAGTTGCCTTTGGTTCGTTTGTCCATCGACGAAGACGACGAGGATGACTTGGTGCCACTGGACGATGGTCAAGAGGAGGGCGTGCAGGCGTGGGGGGCCGCGGCTGGCTTTGTCGATGACAACCAGGTGTGGGGCAAAATTTACAAGCGCGAAATGCGACGCCTCGTTAGGGTGGCTACTAGGTTGCATAAGGTGGTGTTGAATGTGCTGCAGCCAGGCCAAGTTCATGTGACCTTGGATTCATCGCGCGATAAGCGACTGCAAGTTTTGAAATATGCCGCGGTATTTGTGGACGAGGCGTCTTTGGCGGACGAAACTGCGATTTTTGGCGCTGTTTCAAACGCTCGACTCCCCCACAATGGCTTGGTGCTTTTGTTTGGCGATAGCAAGCAGTTGACCCGAATGGTCAGGCCGCATTCATGGATCGCTCCGATCCTGAAGCCTGATCCATCGCTGATCAATAGGTTGGTGGAAGGTGTGTTGTGCCCAATTCTGAAGCTCGAGACTGTCTTCCGCGGCCACGACGCGCTGATTCAAGCGAATTCAGTCGCTGCGTACGATGGCCAATTGCGCGCGTTCCACGAATACAGTCAGTGGCGAGATACTTTGCCGCTTATGGCTTGCGGTGCCGATCAGGTGCCTTTGTCTTCTGTGATCGTGCACATGGGTTTCGAAACGAGCGAGGGCGTGTCTGTTAAAAATTTGACGGAAGTGGACATTGTGGTGCGCGTTGTGCAGCAATTTGTCATTTTGGCGCTGAACAGCGAGGGCGAAAATGTCGTTCCGTGGAGTGATTTAGAAAGCGCCGATTCGCTGCTGATTGTGTGTTTCTATTCAGCGCAGGAGAGAAGAGTGATTGACGAATTGGTGCGATTGAGCTGGGCGCAGCTGTTAGGGGGTGAGGGGTTCCCCGATTATTTGGTGACCCCAGCGTTTTGGCGGAAAAAAGTCATCACTGCTGATCGAGCGCAAGCTCGTGAAGCGCACGTGGTGATTGTGTCATGTGTGAGGGGTAGCGCGCCGCGCGTGGACGCTACTGGACACCCGTCGCAGCGCGAGCGCGATGTGATGGACAGAATTGGCTTTTTGGCGATGCCGGAGCGGTGCAACGTGGCCACGTCTCGCGCCAAAACGGCCAGAGTCGTGATCATGAACGCCGCTACCGTGCTGCATTCTGAATTTTTCTGGCGTTTTGTGGCGGTGGAATTAGGGAAGGGACACGTTTTTGCGTACCACGAGCGACATTTGTGGGAGAGTGACCCGTTGGCTAGGTTTCTGGGCCACTGGAGAAGTGCCCCGGTCGATCTGCCAGAACCCGCTCCGCCCGTGCAAGAAGAAGAAGAAAATGAGGTTCCGCCGCTGCAGGAAGAAGTTCAGGAGGTGGATGTGAGCGAACAGCGAGTGTCCCCTCAGCCAGACGCCGACGTCGTTCCCGCTCCCGATTCCCCAGACGTGCAAATGTTGCCGCCCGAAGAGCAGGAGGAGGAGCCGGAGAAAGTTCAGCCGCGCGCGGATGAAAAAGCGAGTTGTTCTCGGTCTCGGCGTCGGTATCGCGGTCGTCGTCGCTCTCCCTCGTCGAGTTCTTCCTCTTCCTCTAGTTCTTCGTCGGGTTCGTCAAAATCGGGCTCGAGTGAGACCGATTCGGCCTCGGAGTCTGAACACGCGCCGCCCGTACCGGCACACAAACAAAAAACACACCAGGAGGAGGAAGTGATGGAGGTGGAACAGGAGCAAAGTGAACAAGGTGCTCAACAGCAGGAATCGGCAATGGAAGGTCAACGGCAAGAGCAAGAACCAGAGCCAGATACTGAAGAGGCCAATAATGCAATTATTGGAGAAAAATTGGATGAGTTAATTCAAATGGCGGGCGAGTTGAACACCGAGTTGGACGCTGAGCGACAGCAACAGTCCAT
Source organism: Sphaerolaimus hirsutus (assembly GCA_964036195.1). NCBI lineage: Eukaryota > Metazoa > Nematoda > Chromadorea > Monhysterida > Sphaerolaimidae > Sphaerolaimus > Sphaerolaimus hirsutus. Next base: position 26,412,081 of record OZ038450.1, on the reverse strand, counting down.
GAGCCCAGACCGGCAGATGCTAAGAGAAATGGACGCCATCCAGGAGGAGGCCAATGAATCTGCTGAGCCCATGCAGGAAGATGAGCAGGAGCAGCCTGAGGAAGTGGCCGCACAGCAGCTGCAGCAACCTGTTCAGGTTGTTGTAGTTGGCGCGTCACCGCCACCGCAAGAGGAACAGAGTCCGCCCCCGCCAGTGACTCCAACTTTGGCAGGTTTGGAGCCAGAGGAGGAGATGGAAGCGGAGTAATGGTAATTTAGGTGTACAGGAATTTTTTTGTTTTTGTTTTTAGTCGTTTTTGTTAGAGCGAACGTTTTTACCAGTAGAATTGAGCTTTTGTTGAATTGAAAATTGACTTATCATTGAGTTTTACCGGTTCAAAAGTTTTTTTTTTGTGTTCTCAACAAAGTGTGGAAAAATACGTAATGGTTGTCAACAAATTTAAAATTGGTTTAAAATAGTTCTCAAAAAACGGGAATTTAGTTCAATTCGTTTCTTTAATAGTTTTGCTGTACTTCGATTTTAGCCGGGAGGTAAAATGTATGGCTGGTGGAGTTTGTGAGCAAAAGTGGGTGTCCAAAAATTTTAAAATTTCAAAAATTTTAAGTGTAAATGTATATATAGTTCACTTAATGAATTTATGTAGAGGGTTGTTTACACTTCCGAGCTTACAATAATTTAAACATTTCAGTTCTACTTCGACGATGGTTTTGGGCGATTCGGTGGGCGAACGTGGCGTTGACGTTTTCGGCTACGTCGCTGCGCTACGTTGGCAACGTGGCAACGTGCATTTCCGTTTTTCCGGTGCCCCATTGTGTTATGTGTGTTTTTTCTGGCCAAGGAAAGGATTGGAGGTATTGAGGATCTGACACAAAGTTGACGCTGTGATGTAAATAGTTGTTTTTATTTGTTTAGATTTTTTTAATTAGGTAGTTTTTTTTTTAGAAAGTGAGACAAGTGAATTGGCAACAATTTTAATTGTGATAGTTTAATTTAAAAGTAATTTTTTACTAGCGGTTTGGATTGCATAACAAAGTTTCAGTTATTTTTTCTAAGTAAAAAGAGTGACACTGCAGTTACGTGTCGTAGTGCGTGAATGGTCAGTGATAACTGAGGGCACATAGGTTGAATTTTGACTAATTCTCGTTGCATTTTTTTTTTTACGTGAGGGTCGCGGCTATTGATCTAGTATGTACTGTGTATTCCTGCATTTCCGGATTGGGAAACAAAAGTTAATTTACATGCGATTTTACAAAGGTACACTGATTATAGAGGTGCGATGATGATTGGTGTTGAAAATGAGAGGTAATTAAAAGAATCGAGTCTAACTCGACAGGCATGATCGCATGTCTAAATGCCTACTCCCTTGGCTTGTTGTGAGAACAGCCCAGTCCGCCGATCTCATCGAAACAAGCACCCATACAGTGACAAGTGTACCTATTTTTGAGTGAGTTGAGCAGTTCGGTGTTGTCGGGGTGTGGTTTTTGCACAGTGCGTATGGGATCAAAAAGCCGTGGCTGACTAATTAATATTCTGGTAGCAGAATGAGTGGTGTAGCAGCGAGAGTGGTCATTTTCGTGATAAGTGCCTTCGGTAGTTAATGGCTGTTGCGTTTCGACATGTGGCAGTGGATTCACTTGTTGTTTTTAGTTTTAAACTTCAAAAAGTCATGCAATCCGAACATGCATTTAAGCTACAAAGATTGAAATTTATAAACTTTCAAGTTGCCAATCATTTGCGTTCGTATTTCTGTTAAGCGTTATACCGACTTTATATTCATTTTAACTTTAGGTTTGGTAGGGAATAGGTAAAACTCGAGTATGCTAATTTTTATTTGATTTTACGTTTGCAACTTCGCTATTTTTTATCTACCTAATCCTAGATTGATTTTTTTTGTATTTCCCTTTCCCCTAGAAAACTGATAACTTGACATTTGGATATTTAGGAATTTATGCAAATTTCGTGGTTGATCTTTATTATACAAAGAGATGAAATAATAAGCCGCTTGTTTTTCCTGTTTTTTTCCCCGAATATTTTGATAAGTGTAAAGGTGATCTGATTTGAGTGCGTATTTAATCACTCTGATAGAATTTCCGCTAAGAGTCTTTAAAACGGTACCGTAATTCATTTTTTCCTTGACAGTCAGTGTGAAAGTTAGTTCCATTCGCCTTACCGGTATCCTAATCTTATCATGGATTATCCCACTTACGACATTTTTTCGTTGTGCATTAATAATACGTGTGCTTCTTACGCTTTGGATATCAACGTCATTTTCGTTTATTATACGCTCTTTTTGCTGATGGGATTACTGTTCGCGTGTCTATTTGTTTCGCTAATTGCTGTGTGTTTCCCCGTTCGTGGAGGTGGTTTTGGGATTTCGGTAGAGTTCGCTGAGTAAAATTTGAATCGCCCGCCATTTTTTTCGCGCTAAAACAGGTTTTTACAGTATCTCGTGTGTTTTTCCTGTTCTTTTTATTCTTGTCGCATTCGTTCATTTTCTCATTTTCTATTTTTATCCTCGCTCTTGTTCCCAACCCGATTTTTGGCGCGTGAATTCTTTGTGTTTTTGTGTAGTTGATCGACGTATCCTGTAAACTGACGCCGTGAATAATTTTAGGTATGCCCGTTTTAAAATTCCGTGTGTCTGTAAAGTCGTTTGTAAGCATGCTTCTCGTGGTATGTGGAAGTGTTGTCTGGACTTGGCTTATGTTGTTGCGTATAAAAGCGTACCGTAATTTAGAGTAGGGGTCGATTCAGTCGAAATTGCTTCGGTTTCATTTTCTTGGAGTTTTTTCGAAGGTTTTGTGCCGCTGGTTAGAAGCTCGCTCTCAGTGTGTTCCCTGTGTTCTATCTAAATGTGTGAATTCTGAGTCTATAAACAATCGCCTAAAATAAAATCTCTTCTAAAAACTTCGGACCCCTTGGTGTAAATTAGACATTCAACTAATTGCTGGTGCGTTGATAAAAACGCCATTCGCTAAAAAGCTAACTTAATTGACGTAGCGTACACCTGTGATATTCACTTCGGTGAATTCACCATTGTGCGTTGCGAATTCAATCGGTAGTCGCTTTTCCGTTGCCTTACTTTGTCGCTCATCCAACGAGTAGGTGTGAGATCGGTAAAACTTGGCAGTTTGCCATAGTGGAATTTGGTTGAGTAAAAAGTAGCCGGTGAAAATTCATGACACATGCTTCTATCAACTGAGTTCATGAAACATGCTTTATTAACAACATAACGTCATTTTTGTTCAGATTATACACGATTTATATAGCATGCCTAATGGGGGGGGGGGGTATTTTTCCTCACTCCTTTAACAGGGGGGGGGGATCAGTCGAGTAAATACGGTAATTAGTAAATTTATTCGCTTGTGGAATGCTGCGTATCGACATCAATTTACGTTTAAACCGGTATCCCGGTCCCGAAAATTTTCAAATACCATTCCTCAAGCGCGGAAGTGAAAGACAAATTAAGAATTGAGAGAAGTGATAATTTAAACGTGAAGTAGATTTAGATGTGAGAACTGAAATGAGAATTAAAAAAAAGTTAAAGAAAATTTCTTTAACTTATTATTTCTTATTTTAGGCCTTTCTCCTAATTTAACTTCTTTTTTAAATTTTTATTTCTCACTAGCAAATTGTTTTTTTTTCACTGCTCAACTTACGGAATTCGCAAGAGGAAGCCTTTTTCAGTTTTTAAAGAATTTTGGAATGCAGTTTTTATAAAGCCTCAGTGCAAAATGAGTTTGTTGTTGTTTTGTTCCGTTTGGTCGTGTTCTTGTTCAAGAGAGAAAATGTGGTGTGCCTAGTGTTGGGGTCTCATGTAGGCGCCATTCGTAGGCGCCACGCCATGGCGTCATTGGCGTTGGCACTGGCGCCAGGAACCGCTTTTTATGTAAATATGTATACATGTGATACACAGGGTGTCAAAAAGCTTTTTTTATGGAAAACGGAAAACGGAAAGGTAAAATTTTTTCACTTTATGGAAAACGGAAAATGGAAAGGTGAAATTTTGTCACTGTATGGAAAACGGAAAACGGAAAGGTAAAAAAAAAATTTCTGCCGGAAAACGGAAAGGTAAAAAAATTTCACTCAGCGGAAAACGGAAAACAGAAAGGTAAAAAAAAATTATCGACCGGAAAACGGAAAACGGAAAAATGAAATGCCGGAAAACGGAAAGCGAAATTTTCACAGAAACGGAAGAAAATAAAGTGAAATTTGCATGGAAATGGACAAATTTGCAGAAGGAAAACCTGCATGCAGGTTTGCCTGTTTGGCTTAGATTGTGGTAGCTGTACATTCTGCAACTATGGATCATGCCAGTAACTTCACTTGTAGTTAAAGCTTAACTTAACCAACAAAAAATCATCAAAAAGTAGAAAAATACACTACAACAACAATAAGAATTTAGCAAAAGTGAACTTTGATGTAACTGAACAGTAAAAAGTATACTCAGCGGACTGCAAAGTATTTGTCCAAAATTACTTTCTTTGTATTTTTTACAGATTTGGATACAGATAAAAATTATGAACGACACAAGAACCTGGTAGTGAAAAACACCATAGTGGAAAAAAAATACAGATTGGAAAAATAAATGAAAAATGCCAGAAAACTGAAAATTAAGCCAGAAAATGGAAAAATGGCCTGGAACAATGGAAATGGAAAGGTAAAATTTTTTCAGCCGGAAAACAGAAAAATGGGCTGGAAAAACGGAAACGGAAAGGTAAAAAAATTTTCAGCTGCCAGAAAACGGAAAGGTAAAAAATTTTCAGCTGCCGGAAAACCTAGAGGTAGAAAAATTTCAGCTGCCGGAAAACGGAAAGGTAAAAAATTTTCCTGCGGAAAGGCGGAAACGGAAATTTGACACCGTAGTGATACAGCGGCATGAACACGATAGAGTGAACTATGATTCAGGGGTTGTTTTAACATTTTGTTTTGTTTGAGTTGATGCCCTGATATTGCTATTCTATGTTGCTCATGTTTCAATAAAACTAAATTTTATGTTCAAATGAAAAATGTGTGAGAAATGGTTGAAAAAATCGGCAGGCTAAAAGTTGGCAGGTAAAAAAAATTGATGAACAAATAAATATAACGGCGCTCTTCTAATGGCCCTGCGTACACTATTTTTCACACGAAATTTCGAAAACTCATAAATGAACTTTGAACGTGTTTGAGTTTTCCACAATGAGTCATTTTGAATCTCCGCCAACTGTATATGACGGCCACCTCATTGTAGAAAACTCAAATGCGTTAATCTAAGCTAATTTGTGACTTTTAGAGTTTCGTGTGGAAACTAGTATGCGCACGCACGTTGGAAGAAATACGGTATTTAAATATAATACCTGCATTACCAATCATTCTCATCGATAACGCAGAACAATGTCTGCAGTGGTCAGCCTAAAGATATAAAAGTGCCAGTAGTTCAGAGCGAACCCCCCACTGTTACCACAGACAGTGAGACCAATCTGAGTAGTGCAGTTGAGAATTCTGTTGTGTTGCCGAGAAAGGATAGCCCCCTGAAGAAGCCTGTCAAAAATGGTTTGTTTGTTTTAGATTTTTTTGCAGCTGCCAGCCCCGCACCTTGTAAAGCATAAAGTCAAGTAAGTGACAAATGTCATGTATGGTGTATTTATGTCAGGGGTATATTGAATTTTGACCCTCCGAGTGGTTGGATAAATAGCTGAGCGACCTTCGGGATAGATAGATAGCTGGAAAAAAATGGGGGGGGGGTTGTGGTGGTCGATATATATCTAGGCTATTTCAGGGTGTAGAAGGAAGAAAAGGGAGAAAAATTGCTAAAAGTAGGTGTAAAATGGGTATACGAAAGCATATGGTACTGAAAATAGGTAAATAGGAACAAAACCTAGTATTTTGGAGGTGAAAATCTATAAAAAGGTATGAAAAATAGCGATTTTAGTGAACATTGGGTATAGTTTCTCAAAAATCGCTCCAGATAGGCAGATAGCTGAGCGATTGGGGGGGGGTTTAGGGGGTAGTAGCCCAAAATTTTGGCTCCGGGATAGATAGCTGGGTGGTTTGGGGGGGGGGGGGTAACCCCCCCCCCAAACCCCCCCCCCCATTCGAGACCCCTGATTTATGTACATTCGAATTAATGCCCATAGTCAGGACTGACTTTCTATTTTGAGAGGGGTTTAGATGCGTTCTAAAACATCTTGATCAAATTTTCATCAACTAAGCAAAATCTCAAAAAGCTAACATTCATGGATCCCTTTTTAGACACGCCTATCGAACCAGCAAAAATTTCGCATCTGCAAAAGAAAAACAGGTGTGCATTCTGTGATTACAAACTGATGAAATTGGGGAAACGTTGGGAACGGAATGTAGCCTGGAGAAAAGCAAAAATGTTGGGACACGTGCTGCAGCAACATCCAGTGCAGTTTGCAGAGGCTGTTTTCAAGGTGTGACAAAAAAGTGTGACATAAAAATATGTGAATTTGAAGGTGAATGTGATAGGATTTTTGGAATTACTGGTTTGGTGAAATTTTGCAAGTTAGCTGCGATTAGTGTAGAAATTGTGTTTGAATACAAATTATTTGATTATTTTGTGCCTTTGTTTGCTTGCGATTTGGATATGCACAACAAAATACTAAAATTATTTATATTTCTTATTAATTATTCAGTTGGTTATTTATGTATAAAGAATAATAGCGATATGCATATTTTCTCTATTTATGCAGCTTCAGGAGATGCGGATCAGTTATGATTAGGGTTGGCCGATGTTTTTTTTAAACGTTTTTTTTGTGTTTTTTTTTTAAAAAAAACATCGACGAAAATTTTTAGTAAACACCTTCCCGGTCACGTCCGGCACCATATTTTTGATCTTACTTGTGACACCCTATCTCCAGTTCTAGGGCGCGCCAGAAGCTGAAACTTGGGGGAGGTATTGGTGAAACCCCCCTCTACTTCGCATGAATTTTGGGGGTCGCCGTGACCCCTCCAATTCATGCGAAGTAGAGGAGGGTTGCGCCAATATCTCCCCTAAGTTTCAGCCTCGGGGGCGCCGTAGAACTGGGGATAGGATGTAAGAAGTAAAATCAAAAAATGAGTGCCGGACGTGACCGGGAAGGTGTTTACTAAGCACTAGGTATTTTGCAAAATTTTTGCGCGCAAGCGCGCAATTTCACACACAAATTGACATTGGTGGTTGTTTTCATTGGTTTTGTGGCATTTTTAGTATCAAAGTATCCATTTCTATGTGCTACCATGGGTTAATAAGCCGTCATATGTTGCTGTACTATATACTATTGAGGTAATGTGCTTCCATGTACCTCAACAGTGTGTAACTTCACTCCCAAAGTAACAACCTCCTTTTATAACCTTGTTTGATCACTATTCCGTGCCAAACTTTACCTGAAGTCACCTGATGTCAACGAAAAATGGATATTTTTGACACAAATCACCACTTATAATGCTATCTCATGGCTCCACAGCCATTATATGGTCATATATAACATCACAGAGTATTGCCACTGTCTGATATACCTATATATGTTGACACAAGGTCATATATGGGAGCTTTTAAAAAAACAACGTTTTAGGGCGCCCCAGAGGCTGAAACTTGGGGGAGATATTGGCGCAACCCCCCTCTACATCGCATGAATTTGGGGGGTCGCTGCGACCCCTCTCAGGGTGGGTTGCCCTAAGTGCAATATTTTTTGTGGCTTTTTTGGTGTCCCGCAGCAGGAGGTCCGGCACCCGCTGATTTCTGAGCTGTGGGAGGGGTATAAATCTAAAATTTTGGGGATGTGTTACCAACACCACTCCCCTACTATACACTATTCAATAATGTGAGATTTATGTGAAAAATTTCTCAAAAATTCACTTATTCTCTAAGAAACACCACTCCCCAATAGATGGATGACAAAAAAATCACTTTTTGGAACTTTTTCATTAGACACTTGAAGAGCTGGTTTACGATACTTTAAAGGGAAGGGTTTGATGTTTAAAGTTATGTAAAGAACCATACCTCTAAAATGCCTGCATTGCAAAATATACTTAGGGCGAATTTTATGACATCATTCCAGGAACAAAAATTTACAAAATTTACACTTTGAAATTCCCCCCAAGTAAATTTTGCAATGCATACATTTTAGAGGTATGGTTCTTTACATAACTTTAAACATCAAACCCTTCCCTTTAAAGTATTGTAAACCAGCTCTTAAAGTGTCTAATAAAAAATTTCCAAAAAGTAATTTTTTTGGCATCCATCTATTGGGGAGTGGTGTTTTTTTAGAGAATAAGCGAATTTTTGAGAAATATTTCACATTAATCTCACATTATTGAATAGTATATAGTAGGGGAGTGGTGTTGGTAACACATCCTTAAAATTTTAGATTTATAGCCCTCTCACAGCTCAGAAATCAGCGGGTGCCGGACCTGCAGTGGGACACCAAAAAAGCGAAAAAATTTTTTTGCACTTTGGGCGACCCACCCTGAGAGGGGTCGCCGCGACCCCCCCCCCCCAATTCATGCGGAGTAGAGGGGGGTTGCGCCAATATCTCCCCCAAGTTTCAGCCTCTGGGGCGCCCTAGAACTGGGGCTAGGATGTAAGAAGTAAAATCAAAAAATGGCTGCCGGACGTGACCGGGAAGGTGTTTATTTATTCAGATGCTGTCCATCCAGACGACGCTTGGATGGCATCACGCCAAATAACTCAATTACACTTTGATCGAGTGTTTGAATTGTGCTAGCACAATTGATTGGTTTCATTCCGTATATGCATAAGCACCAGTCACCAAAACAGAGTTCTACGGGTTGGATACAGCGTGCATGACATGACATCATGCAACTCATTGTATAGTATCATGTATGTCGAGTTTATGTACACTGTTCTAACGTGACACAGCAGAATATAAGGGGGCATTAACCCACTACACAAACGTAGTTGTCCAACTCGTTCCAGGTTAAGGTAGAATAGGAATGACGTCATCTATTTGTCCGGAAAGTGTCCGGAAGGATTACGGTAGTTGCGGTGACGTCATAATTGATACTTATGTATCACTAGATGACGTCATATGTGGATTATGGTAGACGCACTGTTGCGTCCTTTACAACAGTTGGCAATAGATGACGTCATAGAATTTTTGTGTGGATTACGGTAGACGCACAGTTGCGTCTTTTACAGTTGGCACGTTTATGTTGTGGGTTAAATACCCCCTTGCTTAGATTGGAGAATTAAGCAAGCCTATAGCTTGCTTACTTTACACTCACCGCTGCGTTATTTACATTGTAGCAGTAGTAAAGTGTTTTTCAATTTTATGCAATAAAACTAGAAAATGTTTGCTTTAATTGTGACATTAAGCAAGCATCATTGCCAATATAATATTGAATATAAATATATAAAAAATTAGTGGGAATATGATGAATTTATTTGTAAATAGGATCGATCTATTGAATCAATGAACATATAGAAGGATTGAAGATTTTTAAATAGTTCACCATCTAGACGTACACATCAAGGGCGAAACAACTTTTTGGAGGGACAATACATCCTATACAATTTGGACTTTCCATTTGGCATTGGAATGACATGATTTTACAAATTAAAGGTAATCTGCCTATGCAACATGTCCATAAGTTTAATTACCAATTTAAATATGATACTATTTTAAATGGTGATGGCCTTATAATGGAAAAGTTTCACTTTTGCAATAAAATAGAAGGTGTCCATTTCTCCACAAAGTGTGTCATGTAAAATGTGATACCTAATGTTGTTATAGGTATTGTTTTGTTTTTGTTTGAACCTGCAATGCAATGAATGCTAATATATGCCCCCTATGTGGATTGCTGCCTTTATATATCGCTAGCTAAAAGCATTTTCCATTCATATGCAAATTTTATTGTCAATAAAAAATGATGGATTAAACTTCAATATTGAACAAACATTGCTTTCCACTGTAAACATATGGAGTGCATTTGTAGCTGACAAAACAAACACTATAAAAAATAGATTAAAAAGCCACGTGCTCTCTTGTGCAAACAAAAGTAACTCTTGTGCAAACAAATGTAATGGGGGAAATGCATTAGCTACACTGAAATCTGGCAGCTAATGGAAATGTACCTTGGACTGTCCTTTGTTTGTTGCCGTCTTTTTCCCACA
>OZ038450.1:26234190-26401766 GCA_964036195.1 Sphaerolaimus hirsutus | reverse complement strand
CCCCAGTGGGTGAAAATAAGAGAAAAACAGTGCATAAATGCTGTCAATTACGGCGGCATCTATGTTTTTATCTAGCTAATTTGTATCCATCCGCTCAAAATGGGCATTTCTGGAAAATCGAATCAACGTTTAAAACAGTTTTTACATACCCACTTGAGTAAACTGGGATATCATTGTGCTAAATGGAAAGCAAAAAGTTGACCGCGTTGAATCGAAATTTATTCAAAAAAATACAGCTTAAAGAAGACAAACTCAAAAGTTTGGGGGCTGCCCCAGCCCTTGTAAAATGCTTTGTAAAATGTCAAATGTCATTCAAAGTGTCAAAACTCATGTAAAATGCCCTGCAAAATGGCAAACGTTTGCCATTTTTCAGGGCATTTTACATGACTTTTGACACTTTGAATGACATTTGACATTTTACAAAGCATTTTACAGGATCTGGGAATGGCACCTGTCGCCCTGACAGAAGTTCTATCTAATTTACCCTACTGACTTAGTGATGGCTGATTCGATATATAAAAAATACGCAAAGTCTAAATCTGAAAATGTATCAACAGAATTTGAAATACCTAAGTGATATAGATCGAAACCTATTTACATAGGTACATGGTTAATTTTATTTTTATTCCTGTTTTATAAATATTTACAACATTTTGAAAATGAAAATGTAAACCGATAAATTATAAATAAACTGACCTCTACTTGATGATATCGACATCCTAGGATGGAATTTTCATTAGTTCAAGCAATACAAATGTTATCAAATTTAGGTTTCTTATAATTGATTCAGATATGTAAATAATTGACACTGTAATATTGTCATAAATTTGTGATGATTATTGATTCATCTAGTAGGTAAATCTGAAATGCATAACATGTTGAGATAAATACGTGTTTAGGAAACTCCTCTAACTGTAATAAAATGGTGTAAAAGTGAACACAATACAAGTGAGTTTTGACAATAAAAATCCTGTGGGAAAATCGCTGATTCTTTTATGCCATATGCAGTCAGCATAGTGTTGTGAAAAGTGACAACTTTTTGCGACCAAACGCCATTGTGCCTAGGGTGTCAAATTTCCGTTTCCGTTTTCCGTTTCCGCCTTTCCGCAGGAAATTTTTTTACCTTTCCGTTTTCCGTTTTCCGGCAGCCGAAAAATTTTTACCTTTCCGTTTTCCGTTTTCCGGCAGCCGAAAAATTTTTACCTTTCCGTTTCCCGTTTTCCGCCAGCTGAAAATTTTTTACCTTTCCGTTTCCGTTTTTCCGGCCCATTTTTCCGTTTTCCGGCTGAAAAATTTTTACCTTTCCGTTTCAATTTTCCCAGGCCATTTTTCCATTTTCTGGCTAGATTTTCAGTTTTCTGGCATTTTTCCATTGTTTTTCCAATCTGTATTTATCTTCAATTGGCTCATCCCATTGTGTTGTTTTTGTCTCTTGGAGCAGCATTGACAACTGGGATTTCAGGGTCAGTGAAACAGGTGCTGTGAACCCAATTGGGTCATATGCTGACACCAATAATTTATTCAAGTTTCATCTGGTTGGTGTTGTGATGCTGTCAATTTGCAATTTTGGTGTTGATATTGCCAGCATGTCCATTCGGTGATTTTATTTCATGCCCATTACTGCGACAATTTTATTCACCTTTGGACTCCTGTCATTTTCTGCTATTTCATTCATGCCTGATCTGGAGTTTGACAGCCATTCTCTCATGTTCATAGAACATTGGTTAAATAAAGCTTTGACTTTGTAATATAGTTCTAAAGCTTCAACTTCATTTGTGACACTCATGATGAAGTTATCGACGTAAATGTTGTTTATTAACATCGCCAACTGGTTTTGTTCCCCTTCATTTTCTTCATATTCATTCATGTTGTTTATTGTCACATTAAAATGGTATTTTATGACTGCTCCCAAAATTGCTGGGCTGCAGACAAGTCCAAACAGTACACATTTAAAACAAAGTAGTATTAAGTTATTTTCAGTTACTGGTTTTGAGGCATCTTTCAGCCAGAAAAATTGTGTGTAGTCTCTAGCTTGGTCATGCAATCCTATTTGCAAAAATGCCTTTTCAATATCAGCAATTAATGCTAGATTGCCTGCCCTGAAACTAAACTAAGTAGGCCCAGTGCTAATGGTGTTGTAATTGGTCCTCTAAAAAGGCACTCGTTGAAACTGGGCTTACCTGCCAACCCATTGTACATGATTCTGCATGATGTCGATTTGCCCGGCGTGATTACTGGCTAATGTGGCAGGTAATGAATCCCCTTGTTATCTGTTTTGTCATCACAGATCTCAATTATTCCCTTTTCTAGTTGGTCATCCAAAACTTTCCGGTATTGTTTGAATAAGTTTGGATCTTTGTTGAATCTTCTTATCAGTGATTTAAACCGCACCAAGGCTTCTGCTTTTCCCGTGGGCAGGTCACTGATACTCTGTTTATACGGCCAGTCAATATAGTATTGTTTGTTGTTGTCGTTGAATTTTATGCTATTTATTATCATCTCCTCTGCAATGTTGTCATCAATTGCATATTGGTCATCACTGATTCCCACTGCTTCTAGACTGTGAAATTGTCGTAGTGTTTCCTTTCCTATGGCCACTATGGCTACTTTTTGATGATTTTTGTTGGTTCAGTTAAGCTTGAACTACAAGTGAAGTTACAGGCATGATCCATAGTTGCAGAATGTACAGCTACCACAATCAAAGCCAAACAGGCAAACCTGCATGCAGGTTTTCCTTCTGCAAATTTGTCTATTACCGTGCTAATTTTTTTCCGTTTCCGTGAAAATTTTGCTTTCCGTTTTCCGTTTTCCGGCATTTCATTTTTCCGTTTTCCGTTTTCCGGCCGACAATTCTTTTTTACCTTTCCGTTTTCCGTTTTCCGCTGAGTGAAAATTTTTTACCTTTCCGTTTTCCGTTTTCCGGCAGAAATTTTTTTTTTACCTTTCCGTTTTCCGTTTTCCGTAAAGTGAAAAAATTTTACCTTTCCGTTTTCCGTTTTCCGTAAAAAAATTTTTTTGACACCCTAATTGTGCCGCGTAGCCATAGAATTTTATAATGCTGAAATTGAAACATAACCTTTTTCACACAGAAATAATAAATTGCACTATCGTCTCGGAAATACATAAAAATGAAAGCATTTGAAAACTTTCACTAAGGAAAATGAAATTACTTTTAAGCAAGAAAATAAGTTAAAATGAAGCAGATTCATATTTTTTTGGTTTGGAAAGCAGAGTTGTACAAATACTGGTATTTTTGGAAAACGTAAATGTAAGCGTAAATACCTTTTCTAAATTGTGAGTATTAAAACGTAAAATACTTCTAAAATACCCGGGTAAATGTAAAAAAACGTAAACATAAAAATTTCTTTGAAGTGCCCCACCCATGATCAAGTGCATTGAAAAACACTTTTGTTTTTCCTATTTCAACCATTTCTCTGCTAATACTATTACATTCTTGCTTATCTATGTTATTTATCAAACAATTGAGAAGATAATTGGCCAAAAACATAAATTGTATGTATTATATCAGATAAAAAGTTCAACAATGCACTGTTTTTGTGCATTTTCCATACGATTTTTACGTTTTCTCTGGTACCCGGGTAATTGTGCCAGGAAAACGTAACAAAACGTAATGGTATTTTTGGAAAACGTAAACGTAAACGTAAATATAAATACCCAAATAACCGGGTATTTTGGGTAAATGTAAATACGTTTTTCCAACTCTGTTGGAAAGTGTAAAAATGTGAAATGAGCAGGTATTTTCAAGGGGTCCACCATATATGCCAAAAATTAGTAGAATTTCATATTTTTTCTCTGAAAAATACATGATGAATCAGTATACAAAGTATGTCTTTTGTATTTATATTGATATTTTCACAGGTATAAAATTACATAAAATACATAAAACTGAGTAAAATACCAGTAAATTTTTGGAAGGGAATGTAATGTACCGCATTACCTTGAAATACCCCCAGGGGGTTTATTATTTCGCCAGCAAAATTTGAGGGGGGATAATTCGAGGGGGGGTTTATTCATGGGGGGTCTATTATTTCGCCAGAAATTTTCAGTAATTCCGCATACTCAGATGTAGAAAAAGCAAGCAATTACATAGATGTATATGTGTTTTTAGGCATATATAACTATATATATTCATAAATCCTTCCCTAACATCGCTCAATCATCAGTTTTAACGCTCAATCATCAGTTCTGCATTGTACAGATCACAAACTGCGGTATTTGTCATGTACGTTCTCTTTACACTCAATTTTAGGGGGGGTATTTCGAGGGGGGGGGTTTATTATTTCCTCAGCCGAATTTTAGGGGGGGGGGTATTTCGAGGGGGGGTTAATTCAAGGGGGGGGGATAATTCGAGGTAATACGGTATTATTACTCAGTGTCAGTACCTGAGTACATAGATAAATGTGCTTTTAGTTTAAAAATAAATACCTAACATCTTCACAACTTTACAATACACAGTAGTACCACAAGCAAGGTTGGCAAAATCTCGGAAAAAAATAAAATAGAAATTTGAATAATAAAATGAGACATGAATAAAATTAAAATAAAATACAATTTTACTAAATACAATTTTACTCAAACCAACCCTGGCTATGAACAGAAAACAAAAAAAATGAAAAATTGAAGAATAAATTAAAAATAAAATGGAAAATTGAAGAAAAAAAATTTAATACAATTCTACTACAATTTGAGTAAAACGAATTTTACTAAAACCAACACTGGACACAAGAGAATGGCTGGCACCAGGTAATGGATCATGGCACTTTACCAACGCTATCCGAGTGTTCAGCGCGAGTGTCACCCACCATTACTAACATGTTAAATACAACATCAAATGATCAATATCCTTTACAAAATCCATCTGTAAAAACACCGTGTTTGAAGAAACAAAAACTGTGAAAAAGTGACTTTTCATAATAAATATGGACTGAATCATTGTGTAACTAAGCTAAACAAATGCAGCCAATATTTGTTCCAATATACCAGATTTTTATCCTTCACCTACCCACACTCAAAACATTGCTGCTAACATAGTATTAAAAATAAAAAAATCCAGTCAAGCCATTGCATATAAAATACCGGTATACTCCAGTTACTTTACACCCTGCACGAGCGGTTCGCGCTGGAAAAGTGCCAAGATTTTTTACGTATGCGATTTTCATAAAAAGTTGAAAAGAGTCATCGTTGTTATAACGCTATTCGTAAACTCATTCACAACAATGAGTTTCTTTATCTTTTACACAAAAATCGCATGCTTTATCATAATTGGCACGCTTCCAACGTGAGACATAAATGAGTACGAGGACAGAGTATCATGTCCGCCGAGTATACTCACTTACTCGCAAAGTACGCGAGTACAGAAAACGTATTTCAAACAGGTTTTTTAATAGGCTTTTTCAGGGCATAAAGTAACCAAAGGGAGAGAAAAGCTTAAAATTGGACAAAATATCCAAAATAGCATAAAAATATGCAAAAACACATTAACTAGTGAATTTGATGGTGAAAAAGTCTAAAAAGTAGTGATTTTGAGCGAAAATTGAGGCAAAATTTCTCAAAAATATCCACTTTTACGTCTTTCGGGGACAAAAGTAATTTAGGTACTCACTTTCAGTCATGAGTAAAAGTAAAAAATAAATACTTTACGTTTTCTGTACGCACATGTGAGTAAAAAATAAATACTTTACGTTTACTTTTGAAAAAGTTCGGCACTTTCAACAACTCTGTTCTGCACAAGTTCGGCAACAAAAATCAATTTTAGAACTTTCCAACATTTTTCTTTCTCCAGACCAAATAACTAAATAAAAGGCGCGCGCTGTTCACGCTGGAAGCATGCCAACGATATTTTACGCACGCGATTTTCATAAAAAGTTGACTTTTTTTAGCTGTTGTTCATTCAAAAAGTGCTCATAACAATGAATTTTTCATCTGTTTACAAAAATTACATGCTTTAGCCTTTAATAAATATTGGCACGCTTCCAACGTGAGGCATGTAAATAAATATAAGTGCGAGTGCAAGTTATCAAGCCGGTCGAGCATAATTACATGCAAATTCTTTTATTGATGTCTGGTGGCAGTCCCGCACCCTGTAAAGTAAAGTGGCAAATGGCATGTAAAATGTCTATGCATGCCTCTGCGAAGTTGGTCCTGCTAGTCAAACAATTAGGTACCGTATTTCCTCGAAATAACCCCAGGGTTTTTTTTCAGAGTAGAAATTTTGAGGGGGGGTATTTCGAGGGGGGGCTCATTCGAGGTTTTTTTTTATTTCGTCAGAAATTTTCATGAATATCATAGTATTTAAAGAGTACGCGTTTTCATACCCAAAACCGTTAATAAACGCGAGAATATAGGGTATATTCGGACATATCTGGTATTATATATAGACGTACATCTGTATACATATTAGCGTGTATGCGCATCCGCGATGAAAATTGGCGTCAATAAATACAGGGGTGGGCATCTTCAGTTACCGCTGGAAAAACGCGATAGCTTGAGCTACGGTTGAGCTATCACAGTGAAATGTTAACACAATAGAGTAGACTCCATAGGACACCTATTCTGAAGTTTGCAACCCAAACAGCCACATTTTGGGTGAGTAGTGGAACACACCGTTTTTAGTGTAATTTTGTGACTAGGCGTCACCCATAGGATAAATCGAGGGTGGCATTTGAGGGGGGGGGGGTCATCGGTTTTGGTGTTGTCCCATTCTGTCGTACATTGGCCGATTTGGATGCCCTTTGAGTATGTTGGGGTTTGGGGTCGGGGCTACAACCAAATTCTTTGTTTTGCTCGAATAGTCCCCCAGTCCTGAGATAACGGGGGTCAAGTCACAAAATTACACTAAAAACTGTGTGTTCCACAACTCACCCAAAATGTGGCCGTTTGGGTTGCAAACTTCAGAATAGGTGTCCTATGGAGTCTACTCTATTGTGCTAAAATTTCACTGCGATAGCTCAACCGTAGCTCAAGCAATCGCGTTTTTCCAGCGGTAACTGAAAATGCCCATCCCTGTACATCATGTACAGTGCATACATGATGTACATCATTCCAGACGGGGGTATATCGAGGAGGGGGGGGTATTTTTTCCTCTGCCCGAAAACACCTGGGGGTGTTTCGAGGGTGGGGGGTTAATTTGAGAGGGGGGGGCTAATTCGAGGGAATACGGTAGATAGGTTATGAGATGACTTCCGTCACGGTTAGCATTCGAAAAATAACCCGTGATTTATATTTTTGAAAATCACAATAAATATAAATAACCCGTGATTTATATATATTTATATTTTTTCCAAATTCTGAGTGATATATTTATATATATTTTTTAAATTTGAAAAAAAATCACTGAGAAAATCACTCATACTTGATACATTGTGGTGCAATGATTGCGCTTGATGACTAAAACATGCAATCTGTGCAAGAGAAATTTGCAGGGATTTTCTCCAGAAAATCTCTCTGTACATGTAGAGCATTATTGGCTTTAAATTGTATTTGAAGCAGGTAAATATGGTTAGCCTACACACACTAGTTTTCACCCTGACTTTTTTGAAAACTGAAATGGCCAAAAATGGTGACATGTTTCCATCAAGTTTTCCACTACTGAATGCTATATACCATATTTACTCAAAATACCCCCCCCCCTCGAAATACCCCCTGTTGAGAAATACCCCCTCAAAACGGGTACTATTAACTATTATAACTATTATTATTAACTATTATAACCCCCCTCGAAATACCCCACCCCAATTTACTGAATAGAGAACATAATGCAGTTTGTGATCCGGGAAATGCAGAACACGTGTTAAAAACAATGACTGTGATGTTAGAACTGGTTATATACTGTCTACATACATATATAAGTCCAGAGTGTTATAAATGGCAGTTTTTGTTGCATTTTTTGACGTTTGTGTACATTTCAAACAACAATTTAGTAATGGGATTTGAAAAATTTCTGGCAAAATGATAACCCCCCCCCCTCGAAATACCCCCCTTGTTTGACCCCCCTCAAAATTTCCACTCTGAAAAAATAAACCCCCCAGGGGGTAATTTGAGGAAATACAGTATGTTCAGTTTTCACAAATGGCATGAAATTTGGTGGGGTGGTGTTGGCAAATCACTAGTTTGATCACAACTCAAACTCAAATGATGGCAAATGGTGACATCACTTTCAATTAGTTTTCATTTTGTATGTGACAAAAATGTAAACTGTTTTAGTAACTTTTTTTATGTCATCCTGCTATGAATTCTATGGTTATATGTTTTAGGTATTAAGCATCTCTCTATCTTTTAACATACTTTTCTGAAATAAAACATGACTTTAAATCAAAAAATACCAATTTGATGTGATCAAAATTTTTCTACAGTGATTGCAAGCTCAGTTTACCATTTTTGAAAACTGACAATGCTTGGTGACATGCAACAATGTTGGCTGTTGGCAAATATTGGGAACAACTGTTGAAAACTGTCACCATGGTGTCATCAGAGCCACTAGTGTCATCACAATGTTGCCAAAACATAGCCATGTGCTCAAAAATGAGTTTTCACAGCACATAACCAATGAAAAAGTGCTGAGCATGAGCACCTATTTAGTCATGTGTTCATTGCCACAACCAGGCGCTATAGATTGAGAGCTAAATATTTGCAGTGCAAAATATTTTTGAAGTTTTCATTGAGGTTGAACTGAAGGTTGAATTTTTCTGTGATATTTGCTTGATGTTTTCACTTGTAAAATACTGTATAAATGAATACTGCTTGTGGAATGATAATAACTGTACTGTGTTATCTTAGAGTACATTTTTTGTGCTTGCAAATGGTAAATAAAGCCCAGAATATTGCTTGAAATTGAAATAAAGCGCAAGTGATTTTTTGAGATTTTTTTCAAGCTTAGAGTTATTTTTTCAGTAATTTAATTATATTTTCTGGAGACCTAGAGTGATTTATATATATTTATATTTTTTCCAATATTGGAGTGATATATTTATATATATTTTCCAAAAAATCGGTGATTTTTTCGAATGCTAGTCACGGTAAAAGACATTAATAAAATCAGTGCAACGAAATCCATCCGATATAGATGGCGCGTTGAAACGGGTCTGTGCCATCCCACATCTAAACCCGTCCCACATCCTGGCCCAGAAATTGATGCCTGTCATATTTGATTTAGTTCCTTGCATTTATGATGGATAATGGAGGCAAAAAAATGTTGATGATGAAAAAGTGCTACATTGAGAGCCACTTTCGATGACTCGGTGATTTCGCAGGTCAAACTTCTACTCAATAACACTGACTGCACTCAATAGTTGTCAACTGTCGTGTTTGAACACATGTGGTGTCAAATTGCCTTCAAACACTCTAACATGTTATATTAGATTGATTACCTTGTGTTATCATGACTTTTTTGAATTTCCTTAAATTAAATACAGTCTGTTTGAGAGACAAAGTAGATTTACATGTGGGATGGGTTTAGATGTGGGATGAGCCTACGTCGTTGAAACCTCCAAGAATCTAAAAAAATCGAATATTACTTCATAAATATAAATCCAAGTCAACAAAAATAAAAATGAAAACTTTCAAAATGAAATTCGTCGCAGCCAGAAGACATTCGAAACACAAAACTGAATGTCGATTCGTCAAGCGAATACGCTTTTAGAATGAGCAACATCGAAAGCAAATAAACATTGCCGGCAGCGACGATTTCTAATATTTTATGTCGGAATACATGTAAAATGTAAAATAGCATCGAAGCCGCAGCGATTTCGACATGAAAATTGAAATCTGCTGGGTGGAGAATTCAATCGAAAATACATTTTCGCTGGGCAAACAAATGGATGATGTGGTCTAGTCGACGGCCTGTACAATATTGAACAAAAGTTCGATTTAGTAAAATAGAGTTATATTTAAGTCGTCTTTTTGTGTGAAGCTCCGAAAAAGGGATTATAATTATACCTACGTAGTTGTGTAAAAGCGCCATGGCGCCATGGCGCCAACGCCAACCACTGGCGCCAGACATCGAAAAAACCCACGCTTTCTCTTGAAACCGGGTGGAAGTCCCGCATCCTGTTAAGTGTAAGGTAGAGTGTCAAATGTCATGTAAAATGTCATAAACGCAATTTTTCCTAATTTCTTGCAAAGTTAAGTGATAAAATCTTTAATTTTTATTGACATTTTACACTACATTTCATACTTTAGTTTACATTTTTCAGTGTGCGTGACTGTCACCTGTGACCGGGCCCTGTCTGTGGTGACAATAAATTTCGGAGTGAGTGATAAAATACGAAAGGTGATAATGAGCGACATGGTGGCGCTACTCTAACATTAAATGCTGGACACAAATTTTGTAACACTTTTGGCGTGAACTTAAAGAAGCATGGCCCTTTTCCAACGCTATTGTCAAACATAGAAAGGTTTGACAAAAGCTCATATCCGGACTGCAAGATTTGTTTTGGTATAAAACAAATATGGCTAAAACGGTAATTCGTCACGGAAAAGCGCGCCTCGAAAATGGACGATAAATTTTTTTCCACTCCCCCCAAAAAAGAAATAAAAAAAGAAAAGGAAAATCTCAAAATGGCGGGCGATCCCGGCGATCCCAGTTCGTGCGATTCTATCGAAGGGAAATACACCGGGGAAGATTTCGCATTTCCATTCGAACCATACGACATTCAGGTTTGACTTCTTACCCATAACGCTCTTTTTCCTCTTGTTTTACCCTTAATGCGTTTTTCGCTAAGTTGGCACGCTGCCAATTTTCTTTTCAGCTCGATTTGATGCGTGCCGTCTATTCTACAATGGAATGCGGTTGCGTCGGAATTATGGAAAGCCCCACTGGCACTGGAAAATCGCTTTCATTGCTGTGTGCCGCCGCGAAATGGCTTCAAGATGTGGAAAAATCGAGAAAATTAGAATTGAAGGTTTTTTTTAGAGATTTTGCGAGACCTTTCCGAATTGCATGCCCTTCCTAAAACTCGCAATTTCGTAGAAAGCCATATCTGGTTGCGAGGACCAAATAAAAAACTTGTCGAATTGTGACGATTGGATACGGGCCCAAACGGAATTGCTCGCTGTGAGAGAGAAACGGGATAAACTTGAGGACCAGTTGAACGCATTGGTCAGTTTTTATTTTGTTCCGTATTCGGAACATTAAATGAGTAAAATGAGATGGTGTGACATTTTTATGGTAATTTACCTCAAGTCATTTGAATTTTTCCCCAACATTTTTGAAGAACAATGTAATGTTCAATGGTGGTCATTGGGACGCATAATATTTTGTCACATTGGTCCTGCGCACACTAGTTGACTGTTGAAATTGCCCATGCTGGTAAATCTCTCTTGAAACACATTTGAGTTTACTGGAATGAATCATCTTTTTTCTTTTGAACAGAAGTTGACAAATTTCGCATTCTGGTTAACTTAAATGTGTAAAAAGGTTGTCAACTAGTGCATTGTGAACAAATTATTTGTAAAAAAACATCTGCAAACAACCGCAGTCTCAACTGGAATCGGAAATCAACGAAACACGGCTGCGCATTCGTCAATCGGATAAAAACATCGGTGGTGCTCGAAAGCGGCCGTTTAATAAGCAAACAATGGCTGGTAGCGACCGAGAAAATGAGCAAAAATCGCCAGAAAAGGATTTTGAGCCTATTTTAGACGAGGCTTTGGCTCCGCCGATCGATTTCGAGATTCATTCAGGTGACTCCTGGATATAGTGTAATTCATAGGGTTCAAACGGGATTGACTTTTCGGGATCGGGATCGGGATTCACTTTTTGAGATTTCGGGATCGGGATCGGGATTGGGGTTTCGGGATCGGGATCGGGATTGGTTTTTTGAGATTTCGGGATCGGGATTGGCCGGGATTGGGGTCACGGGATCGGGATCGGGATTGGGATAGGCATTTTTCCGTGATCGGGATTGGGTTCTGGGGATAGAGATATTGGCCATTTTTCTGGCATTCACAGTTGTTCATAAAGGTTTCAAAACACTGTTGGATGCCAGAAAAGTGGCATAAAATTGACGCTGGGGGTTTGCATCCAGTTTTTTGCCTGCAAAAACGTCATTATTTCACTTTTTATAATTTCCACTCATTTTTCCGGGATCGGGATCCCGGACTTGGGAGTTTCTCGGGATCGGGATCGGGATTTGAAAATTTTCGGGATCGGGATCGGGATTGGTATTTTTGAGATTTCGGGATCGGGATCGGGATTGGGGTTTCGGGATCGGGATCGGGACTGGTAAATCCCGGACTTTCACGGGATCCGGGATCGGGATCCCGTTTGGACCCTAGTAATTCATGCTGTTTTTTTACCACAATTTGTTTTTGTTTTCTACAAATAATAAACCCTCAGAAGCGAGCAAATCTGAGTTCACCGAAAACGATGATATCCCGCCTCCTCAAAAGGAGCAAGCTCAATGTATGCAAATTCTGTACGCATCTAGAACACATTCGCAATTGGCGCAGTTCGTTGGCGAGTTGCACAAATCCCCAAAGTGGGCGGAGTCTCTGAGGACCGTAGTTATTGGGTCCAGGCAGGTTTGTTGTTCCCCCCCCCGCTAAGATGGTTTTTGGGTAAGTTCATGCCTTGTTTAGGATCCACAGCCGATATATGGCTATATATAACATCACAAAGTACTGCCACATGTCTTTCATACCAATAAATATGTGTTGGCACAACAAACGTTTTGTTAAACGAGGTCGTTGAAAAAAAGTTTTTTTCATCCTTATTTCGGACGTAAAATTAAAAATTCCAGCACCCCTATCATCAAATCGACATACCCATTCAGATGCTTTGCGCCAATCCGGCAGTTCGCAATTTGGGCGGGGCCATAAATGACAGGTGCAGCGAATTGAGACAAATTTCATCAGATGGTGGACACAAAATTGCAAAAGCTTCCGAAAATAGATCTCGACCTGCAGCGGGGGATATTGAAGACGCTGCAAGTGGTAAAGTGAGTAGATATTTTCAGAGGTCTCAATAGGAACAGCCGCATTGAACCCCGCAACCCCCTCCCCAAATCCCGTAAACGCCCCCCCCCTATTTTCTTCAGCTATCTATCCAACCCCCCTCAAGGGGGGAGGGGTCAAAATCTTGATACCCCTGTTTATTTTTCAATTTTGATGCTTTTCATTACTTCACGGTGGTTTTTGGCGCCAACACGAATTCCAATCGCGTCGTGGCACCATTTGAAGGGTGTGCTTCTCAAAGTACCGATCTACAAAAAATCGATTGTGAGATAATCGCAATTGAAAGTTTGGAGTATGCAATACCCATACATGGGTATTGGGTATTGGAATTTTGGATATGGGTATTTTGGCCATATTATTGGGTATCCACATGCATGGGTATAATCATTGTTTATACATATAACACTAGCTATATAACGTTTAGTGAATCGTATTTTTTGTAGTACAGTACATTTTAAAGGAACACATTGGTAATAGCATGTAGATCGGTACATTTTAAAGCACAAAATCAGATAGATGTAGATCGGTACTTTTACCCATAGTAAAAAAGCACAAATTGAGTTTGCTGCTGATGATGCCGAGCTGACATCGGTACTTTTAGAAGCACAAAAAATAAAGTGCAGATCGGTACATTTAGAAGTACAATTTTTAAAAATGTGTGTAGATCGGTACTTTTAAAAATACATAAGCTGAAAAAGCTTGCAGATCGGTACTTTAAAAATTTCAAAAACTGTATTTTGCGATTTTTTTGCTTTTTTCGACCCCCCATATCTCAAAATTGAATTTCGCACCCTCCACATATTATACATATTTTTTGAAGCGCTTTTTTATGATACCCCAAAAATAATCCTAACTCAAATTTAAAAACTTTGAAGATCGGTACTTTTAGAAGCACACCCTCCATTTGATCATTATGTTGGTATAATTCCCCCCCTGTATATTTATAAAGAGCCCCCTCCCTTTCTTTATAAAGGGATCAAAAATCCTGGATCAGGGGTATCTTGAATTTTGACCCTCCGAGCAGGGGTCTCCAGGATTTTGGCCCTCGCGGGGGCTGGATAGATAGCAAATCGCTCCTCCGGAGGGATAGATAGCTGAAAAAATTTTCTGGGGGGGGGGGCTGGCGGGGGCACAATATATAGGCTTTTTCAAGGTTAAGAAGGCAGAAAGGGGAAAAAATCGCTAAGAATCAGTTAAAAGTAGCCAAAAGTAGGTATAAAATGGCTAAAAATAGGTATATAACCATGTATATAGCCGGAAAGCACGATTTTGAAGGTGAAAAACTATGAAAAGGTGCGAAAATTGGTGATTTTGAGCGAAAATTGGGGCAAAATTTCTCAAAAACCACTCCAGCTAGATAGATAGCTGAGCGATTTGGGGGGGGGGGTCTTTGGGGGTAGTAGCCAAAAATTTTGCCTCGGAATAGATAGATAGCTGAGCGGCCTCCGGGATAGATAGATAGCTGGCCGATTTGGGGGGGGGGCAGCCCCCCCAGCCCCCCCCCCTAGGAGACCCCTGCCTCCGAGTGGTTGGATAAATAGCAAATCGCTTTTCCGGAGGGATAGATAGCTGAAAAATTTTCTGGGGGGTTGGGGGGGTCGTGGTGGGTGGTGGTTAGGGTTCAAACGATATGACTTTTCGATATCGATATTCGATATTTTTTCAAAATTTTCGATATCGATATTCGATATTTTTTTCTGAAACTCGATATTCGATATCGATACGATATGGAACATCGATATCGATACGATATGGAACATCGATATCGATATTCGATATTGAAAAATGGTCGATATTCAATATTTCGATATTTTCGATATTCGATATTATATGCTTTTGGTATAGCAAGTGGCATATTGTATTTTCATGTGGTTGCACACATGTTTAATCACCTCTTTACTGAAAGCCCAAAATTTTGCCTCCGGGATAGATAGATAGCTGAGCGGCCTCAGGGACAGATAGATAGCTGGGCGGTTTGGGTACCCCCCCAACCCCCCCCCCATTCGAGACCCCTGTCCTGGATACGTCCTGAACCATATATATTTAGGTAGGTAAAAAAGCAGTTGCGTTTAACGCGTACAACTTATCGCTTGACAATGTTGACGACGCCATGACACTTTTTTGTGAAGATTGTATGCAAAATGCGTGCGATCACTATGGTACACATTTTTAGTATGATGCGTCACGCGTTTTTGTTCGCAGCAAAAATCGTGCAAGTCAAAAGGTTGTCCCTATTATAACGACAGCCGCATGTCACATTTGGCCGATATTATTGTCTGTGACAAGGCGATGACTCCAGAGAAAATGTTGGAACTGGGCCAAGATTTGGTAGCTTGTCCATATTACGCAGCTAGAAAGGCCATACCGCGCGCGCAAGTGGTTTTGATGCCATACCAGGTGTGAATTTTTGGTGTTGCGGATACCAGTTAAAAGCCAAAATTACCAAAGCTTATAAATCTGACTAGATTGAGTGTACCAGAATGAATCGCTTTTATTTCTGTCAACTGTAGTTGACGAACTCCACATTCACACAAACTTAATTGTGTTAAAACAGAGTTATGCTGTTTGGAAATTCGGCTGTCAACTAGTTCGCGCAGCTCCATTACAGCGAGATATCCACTTCCCTCTAGTTTTCACTTTCTATCAATTTGTGTACAGATTCTTTTCAACGGCGCCAGCAGAAAGGTATGGGGTGTGAAACTCACTTCCAGCGCTGTTATCGTGGACGAGGCGCATAACATTTTGGATGCCATTGCGCAGGTTATAATTACTTTTTTGCGATTACCCACAGTTATTGGTTGATTTTGTAATTAGGGTTCAAACGGGACCGCGGTCCCGGTACATGGTTCGGCAAAAAGTCGGGACTGGGGCGGTCCCGGTCCCGGTCCCGGTCCCGACACCCCAGTCCCGGTCCCGGTCCCGACAATTGAAAAAGGCCAGTCCCGGTCCCGGTCCCGACCACCCAGTCCCGGTCCCGGTCCCGGAATTTTTCAGCGGTCCCGATAAGAAAAATTTACCATACTGGATCCAAATTTTGCTTTTTAAATACTTGTAAAATTCAAAAAAATTCGCGCCAGTCGGCGCATTCTCATTCCGTCGACGAATTTTTGACGTTTTTTTGGTGAGTTCAAAACATTCTCATTCATGTTCGACATCAGAGAAGGCTGAAAAATTTATTTTCCTTCAGAAAGCACTGCACCAGCTTATGTATCAATACTCACTGTCATAATTTTCGTGCATTATGTCTTTTTTTGTGACTCAATTGAATTTTGTGACTTATATTATATTTTTGATGACAATTTTGATTGAATGAAGTGTGAAAATCGTATGAAACTTCTGAAAATATGCATTCAAATGGTTATCGGTCCCGATAGGGCTCAAAATAGGGCCATGGTCCTGGTACCTGGTTCGGCAAATCCTGGTCCCGGTCCGGATGCCCCAGTCCCGGTCCCGGTCCCGGTCCCGACAATTGAAAAATGCCAGTCCCGGTCCCGGTCCCGACCACCTAGTCCCGGTCCCGGTCCCGATAAGAAAAATTTCTGGTCCCGGTCCCGGTCCCGGTCCGAAAAACTGGTCCCGTTTGAACCCTATTTGTAATTAGTTTTATTATTCACGGGAGAGCAACTTTTCCATTATAATAAACTTTATATTACAATTTTTAATAAGAAATCTCGAAAATTTTACAACATTGATAAAAATACAGAAAATATCGAATACAGTTCGAGTGACCGAGGCACTTCCAATAACATTTCCATTCAAATTTCGCGATTTATTGCTGCCCTCAGTGAAAAACAAACCATAAACTTTTAGTATCCCTTTATGTACATAGAATTGACTTTTCAAATTTTTTTAAATGAATCTATTAATGTGATCCAGTTTACTCAAACGTATCGTGATTTTGCACTCTCGATACTGGAGGCTAGGGTTGGGAATTTTAAAATTTTCGGTTCCGGTTCTCGGTTCTAAAAATTTTCGGTTCGGTTCTCGGTTCCAAAAAATTTTCGGTTCCGGTTCTCGGTTCGGTTCTTAAGTTCGGTTCCGGTTCGGTTCTTTCGGTTC
Organism: Sphaerolaimus hirsutus; assembly: GCA_964036195.1. Lineage (NCBI taxonomy): Eukaryota > Metazoa > Nematoda > Chromadorea > Monhysterida > Sphaerolaimidae > Sphaerolaimus > Sphaerolaimus hirsutus. Next base: position 26,384,735 of record OZ038450.1, on the reverse strand, counting down.
CAAATTTTAAAAATTCCGGGTAATGAAAAAATCGGGTATTGGGCAATAATAAGCTGAATAAAGAGAAAACAACATACAGTTGTAGTGTAGCAAACATCATACATGAAACCATGTGCAAATCCAAACAAAGCAGCTGTTTCAATCTCATTTCAAAGTGCCCTGGATATTCTGCCGCAGCTAACCCGCGACAAGGCACCCCATAAAATTTGAATTTGAACAGGTTTTTTTATTTTTTGTAACATGCAATCACCCGTACACAGGGACGTATCCAGGATTTTGGAGCAGGGGCTGCTTGTTTACGGAGCCCAGCGAACGGGGGGGGGGGCTCAGCCCCCCCCCCTAAAATTTTTACTATGTGGTGGCGGAATGGCGTCATGGCGCTGACGCCATTCGAAGACGCCACGCCATGGCGCCATTGGCATGGGCAAGCTGGCGCCAAAAATCACTTATATCTATGTAAATATACATACATATTCATATAGCGACAACCCGGCCATTTCATCTATTTAAAAGAGTACAGGGCAAATTCTTTCAAAATACCCCTGTATGATGGACAAATGCGCGCTTGCGCGCAAAATTTTTTTCACTACACCTTCAAAAGTTGTACTAAAAGTTGCATTTTCAGCAACTTTTTTAGGTCTCGCCCGGGAAGGGGGGGGGGGAAGGACCGCAGCCCCCCCCCCCCTGGATACGTCCTTGCCCCTACATCTGTGGGAGGAAAATGTCCAAAACGCAATGGTGCAAATGTTGCATTTTGATAGGATTATTGTAAAAAATTTCGGTTCTTTCGGTTCTTTTGTTCGGTTCCGGGTCTAAGTGTCGGTTCTCGGTTCCGGTTCGGGTATTTTTTTCGGTTCCGGTTCTCGGTTCTCGGTTCCAAAATAGTGCTCGGTTCTCGGTTCGGTTCGGTTCGGTTCGGTTCGGTTCCCCAACCCTACTGGAGGCTGTGAATTTTTTAAAGCGTTACTTGTTAGCTTAATGGGCCCACACACGCTAGTTGACAACGGCTCCAAATGTCAACTGGTGCCGATCCCGATTCAAAGCTTGCTGACGAGTGGACGAACGACGTTCAAACGCAATCTTTGAATTAGGAACGGGACCAGTTGACATTTGGTGTCAATGTCAACTAGCGTGTGTGGCCCCACTCTCCCAACCAGTTTGTATTTATATATTGTTGTCTCCTTTGCGATGCCCCTCGTGTAAACTATATGCTACAAATCATCATACTTTATTTTTAATTACTCCAAATTCTCCATCAATCGTTAATAATTTGAACACGCATGTAATACAAATATTGACGTTTTTAGGAGTGGGATTCATTATGCATCTAGGCCCATCATGCACCTAATTCTACCCATTATGCATGCATCTAGACAAATTATGACTCGACAAGTAAACGTAAACATATAAAAGTATTTTTGTTTTACTCGCCCCTGAGTACACAAAACGTTAAGTATTTTATTTTTACTTTTACACTGTGTAAAAGGTGGGTTAAATACTTTTTTCTAGAGAAAACGTAAAATCGAGTATTTTTCATAGGGAAAACGTAAAAATGGGTATTTTTCTCACAGAAAACTTAAAAGTAGGTATTTTTCTCACAGAAATAACGTAAAAATCCGTATTTTTTCAATTTTTACCCTGAAATACATCAAAGATGTGTTTTTCTTTCCTGATAAGTATTTCTTAGGAAAATGTCCTATGTTTGTCACTTTTTGTCTGGCTAAATAACATTTTCTGTCCCGTTAAAACACGTTTTCTGTACTCGCGTACTTTTTTACGCGAGTATGGGCCTCCACACGCTAGTTGACATCGCATTTCAGAGTCAACTCAGAGTCAACTAGTGTTTCAGTTGACACAATCACTCACCACTTGACTTTTTTAAAAGAGCATACGCGTTAACCCATATTTTTGGCATTTAGCTCATGTATTTCATTGAAAAAGTCAACTGGAAAAATCCATTCTCAGAAACGAGTTGACCCTGCTTTCTACGATGCAGTTTGTGTGATTTAAAGAGTGTTATGTGATAAACCATAATTAATCTGATTTTTTGACACCTAATTATCATATATTTTGTGAAGCATAACCAAATGAAAAATTATTTTCATGTTCCATATTCAATAATTTTTTATCGTTTACATGTGTGAATGCTTGTTAATTAGATAGTTGTTTCATGTACTATAAATGTCTGTGAATTTTTCTGTAGTAATTATTATTTGTAATAAATTTTTTTGAAAGAATAAAAAATCTTTTTCTTTAAATGGAAATTTATTTTTCATCACGCAACACGGAATCATATCATAATGCCAACATAACCAAATGAAAGGCGAAAGAAACGCTAACACAGCAGTATTTTTTTTGAAAGAATCACATAACATAAAAGAAAGATATGAATTTTTCAATATTTCAAACTTCAATAATTTTAAAAAGTTTTCTTGGCAAGTTATGACAGCACTGAATGTGAAATTTGATATACTAAGACTATTGAAGCAAGTAACACAAGAAATTTCAAAAAAACGGCAGCTTTTTCAATTTTTAACACCTAAATATCTAACTCTGAAAAAAATTGATGAGTTGACACTGACAGTTTACAAAAATATGTCAACTGATTCATTTCACCTAGAAATGGATCAGTTGACATAACTTTTAAATCCGACTCATTAACTCAGAAATCTTGCCAGTATACAGTATCTTTTTGTATAAAAAAAACATAATTAATTAACATAAAAAATTAAATTAAATAAGGAAAATTTAATTGAAATATAAATAAAAAAGTTATAAAAATAGGAAGAAAAAAATAAAAATAAAAATAATAAAATTCATAAATAAAAAGTAATTATAATATGAAATAATAATAATAAAAATTATAAAATTCAAGTAAAAATATAAAAAAATTAGTAAAAATTAAAATGAAAACAATAAAATTTATTTAAAAAAATAAAAATAATTGAAAAATAAAAAATAGATAAAATACCCATAAAAATAAATATAATAAAACTTTAAGAAAAAAAACAATTTAAAAAAATGGACATTAAAATATAAGTAAAAACATTTAAAACAAATAAAAAAATAAAATTTAAATAAAAATAATTTAAAAAATAATAATAATATAGCAAAAAATATAAGTGTAAAAATAAATTTAAGGATGCACATACTGCACACACAAATCAGCACTTGCAGAAATGAACAGAATCACCAAGTAGTGTCCCTTGTGATAGTAATATCTGGTGCAGCTACCTCTGCATCAACAAAATCAGAACATTAGTATTGAAAAGCATTGTTTACTGAACACATGAAGTGTAGAAAAAAATTTGAAGTTGACAAAATGTCTATGTAGCTTATGTCAATATGCGTATGCACTCATAGTATACAAAAAACGCGATGTCAACTGACTTGGAAATTTTCAACAAAAAAAATTCTCACACTTTTTTGAACTGTTCCTTTGCAAAAAGTTCTTCTATGAAAGATGCACATTATTTTTCTCTATGTGTACCTAAAATTTCGTATAAATAGAATGTAAATTGGATAAATAAAGTTACTTTTGGAAAGTCGGCGAGCGCTGAGTCAACTGCCGGAAATACGCACTTTTGCATACGTTTTTTGACGTTTTCATACGATTTTGGGTACTTGACATCGTACGCACAACACTTGTGTCAACTGAAATGAAAAAAAACGTATACTAGCGTACGCGGCGTACACTTTCAGCTCAGTTGACATTTTCGATCATGATTTTCACTTTTATTGAAACTTTTGAAACAGCCAAAAAGTCAATTCAATGAACACTGTAAATGAAAATGTCAACTGCAAATGTAAACACAGATTAGTTGACATTTACGGTTGCATGTTGTCATTTATGTTGCTTATAGTTATATTTATAGATTGAAAATGTCAACTTATATAAGTTTGAGTGTGTGTGTAAGTGGTTGGCTCCACCTCATAATTGAAAAATAGGGCCCACACAGGCTAGTTGACATCAACACCAAATGTAAAGTTCCAAACCAAACTGATCCCCATTCAAAGCTCGCTTTCAGGAATTGAAAAGCAAGCTTTGGATTGGGACAGGAAACAGTTGACATTTTCTGTCGTTGTCAAGTAGCCTGTGTGGGGCATGGTAGTGAAGTAAACAATATATAAGTTGACATTTTATAGACTAATCCATTCTTAACTCTATTGATACTTTCAGGAGAGTGGCAGCAGTGGGCGGTGTCTGAAGTGAAATGGCTTGAATGTTTTCTGGAATTAGTGGTTTTGTTTGGTATTTTGCGATGATTTTTGAGTATTTTTGAATTTTTGGAAAGATTTGAATGTGCTTGTTTTTATAATAATTTGGAAACTTTTTGTTTTGTTGTTAATAGTAAATAGATAGCAGATATGAATTCTTTGTTAGACACAAAAGTGCAACTTTTAAAGAATAACTAAATTTTGAATTTTTTTACCTTGAATTTTCAAAATAAAAATTTCAAAAAGTTGTGTCAAAAGCTGTAAATGTTTTTTGAAAATATGCAAAAATGCAGCAATTAAAGTTTTCATGTTTGCTATTTTCAATCTCCAAATTGTTCAAGTTTAAAATGAATCTCCTCTTCTTTTTTTTTCTTACAAATTTTTTGATATGTAAAGATTTACAAAACCACAACAACAACATTTATAAATTTTCAGAATTTAATTTTTAAAATGTACTATCTAAATATTTCTGAGTAAAAAGCAGAAAAAATTTTGTTCAACAGATTCTGTTTGCAATTTCTCTCAAAATTTTACAACTTGATAAGAATCTTTCTTTCTCTTTTCTAAATCTGTTTTTTTCTTAGTTGTTCGTTTTTCTTTAAACAATTCAAAACTTGTCAAAATATTCAAAACTTGTCAATAAACCCGAGTAGTACACACTTTACTTTGTTGTTTCCAATTCTAAAATTGTTGCTTTTTAAAGTTTTCAGCAATTTCTGTTACTTAATTTCGTTGATTTCAATTTTTCAAAATGTAAAATTTTGTAAAAAAGTTCGTTTACTTGATCCAGATCAATGATTGTGTGATTTTTCACTTTAGTATGTGTCTTCAATAAATATGTAATAAAAAAACTAATTTGGAAAATTTCATTCAAAAACGTAAAAACAACAGTAAATAACAATCATAAATTTCACAACATATCACATTTGACATAAAAAACACTAATAATATCACATTCATAATTAACTTTTTCACTTTTACACTTTTGGCAATTCAAAAGGCATAAATTGTGTACGCGTACGCAAACATTTGTATAAGTACGCAAAAAAACATACGCATACGTTTTTCTGCGTTTGCGTATGCCAAAAAAACATACGCGTACGCAAAAAAACATACGCGTATGCTTTAGTTGACTCGGCCAGTGACACAAATATCTGTACTGCCCAAATTTACTAGTTGACATTATCACTAGTGTGTACGTTGTCAACTAGAGTCAACTGAGAAAAATTTCAGTTGACTCTGAGTTGACATTTTACATGCGAAAAATGCGATGTCAACTAGCGTGTGGAGGCCCTATATGAGTAATCGGTCTTGATGCATAATGGGTAGAGGTAGAATTAGGTGCATGATGGGCCTAGATGCACAATCGGTTTAGATGCATTATGGCACGTGCTCGTTTTTAGCTCAATATTTTCCATTCCAGACACACGGCTGCGAAATCAGTTTGGCCCAGTGCCAAGGCGCTTTGACACAACTAAATGCCTACATATCCCGATACCGTAATCGACTGAATGCAACCAGTTTGATGTATTTGAAGCAGTCGGTTATGGTAGTATCAGCGTTTTTGCAGGTTTTGAATGAAGCGACCTGTGACCAAATGTTCAAAGTGAATGAATTTCTGATTGGTGTTAGTTCATTTGTTTATCAAATGGACACTGAGGGGGTTTGTTATTCTTTGAAATTATTACCGTATCCACATAAAAGCATCTTTTCTGCGGCCAATCTCGAAAGTGAAAGTGATGGGAACAGACAGATGATGAGTTCATTTTGATATCAAACCGACGCTTTTTAGTCTCCCTTTTATAAAATTGATCTTCCAAAAAATTTGTAATCATTAACGAATCAATTGGTGAGATCCCTTATACCCGAACCCGTATAAGGATTTTTGAGCGGGGGGGGGGGGGGTTGCGGATTGTATACGGGACCCGGCGAACGGGGGGTGCGGTGCCCCCCACCCCTAAAATTTTCCCCCGATGGTAAGGGCGTGGCGCCATCGTTGGTATTGGCGCCAAATACCGCTGTAGCTGTGCGTATTCTACACATACAGCTCCGTACGGGCCAGAAGAACACAAATCAAAACCACCTGTTAAACGGGTGGTAATGCGCGGTAGCGTGCAAAAAATGTGAAAAATCAACCCCAAAAAGTGCTTCAAAAGGCAACTTTTTTGCCACATTTCATGTCTCACCCGGGAAGGGGGGGGCGCCCCCCCCAGGGCCGTATCCAGGGGAGGGGGCGTGGGGGGGGGGCTGCAGCCTCCCCCCCTTCCCGGGGTGAGAGCAGAAAAGATCAGGAAAATGACACTTTTGCTACATATTTCGAACGTTTTGTACAAATTTTGCGCGCAAGCGCGCTATTTCCCGCCACTTAGGAGGCGTTTTCTCTAGATACTTCCCGTATAGGCAAATCAATGTCAAAACCCTCAATTTTCTGCCTGTTGCTGTGTATTGTATGCAGGGTTGGTTTTATAAAAATTCATTTTAGTAAAATTGTATAAAAATTGTATAAAAATTTTATTTTATTTTAATTTTATTCTTGTTTCATTTTATTTTATTTTATTCCCAAAAGTCATTAATAAAACAAAATGACACATTTTACAAAAAAATTACAAAAATTGTACAAAAAATTTACAAAAAATCATAAACATGCATGCAAGGCCAGAAAATTGTTATAATTAGACCTATACATGAAAAACCTGTGACAAATTTTTCCCTTACTTTTCAAAAGTTGCATGCAGTATGTATTGATAGCTACCTGCAAGTGTAAATTTACAATTATTGATAAGAATGGTTTGCATTTTCAGTAGAAGGACTACTGGAGTGTGCTGGGCACATTTGTAAAATGTCATGCAAAGTGTCAATTGTCATGACAAATGTTAAGTAAAGTATCAATTGTCATGCGAAATGTCAAGTGTCATGTAAAATTTCAAGCAAAGTGGCAATTGTCATGACAAATGTCATGCAAAGTGTAAATTGTGTATCCAAATCTTGTGTTTTTGTATCCATAGTATGTTTTATCTCCAAATCTTATGTTTTTGTATCCAAATGTTCACATAAGATTTGGAGTCAACAACAACATAATTTGGATACAACACATAACATTTTGAAATAAAACATGAGATTTGAACACAATTTGCTTGAAAACTGATACTTTTATTTTTACATGTCATGACAATTTACACTTTACATTTGTCATGACAATTGACACTTTGCATGACATTTTATATGACATTTGACACTTTACAATGCTTGGAACTGCCCCCCAGATCCATGAATAAACAGGTAGAGACTCAAGCAATGAGACAAAATTTTACAAAAAATGTGAATTTTCATACAATGTTACAAAAATACTAATTTTTATACAATTTTACAAAAATTTTACAAAAATTCGAATTTTTATACAATTTTTATTTTTATTCTTAAATTTTCCATTTTATTTTATTTTATTCTCGAATATTCCATTTTATTTTTATTTTATTTTTATTTTTTTCTGAGATTTTGCCAACCCTGATTGTATGTTTTTTACCTACAAATATGGCATTTTTTGGCGCTGGCGCCAATGTCAATGGCGCCTTAAATGGCTTCACTCAGTAGGGGAAAAAAGTTTTGGGGGTGGGCTGTGCCCCCCCCGTCCGCGAGGCTCCGTAAACAAACAGCCCCCCCCCCCCGCTCCAAAATCCTGGATACGCCCCTGCCCCCCCCCCGGTTACGTATACTAACGTGTGTCGTGATTTTTCGTCGTCGTGATTAGGTTTAGCCGATGTTTTTTTAACGTTTTATTTAAAAAAACGTGGTTTTTAAAAAAAACGGGAGGTCCGAAACGTTTTTTGTTTAAAACATCGGCCGAAATGTTCAGTACTAAGCACTAGGTATTTTGCAAAATTTTTGCGTGCAAGCACGCAATTTCACACACAAATTGACATGGGTGATTGTTTTCATTGGTTTTGTGGCATTTTTAGTATCAAAGCAACCATTTCTATGTGCTACCATGGGTAAATAAGCCGTCATATGCTGCTTTAGTTTATAATATTCAGGTAATGTGCTTCCATGTACCTCCACAGTGTGTAACATCACTCCCAAAGTAACAACCTCCTTTTATAACCTTGTTTGATCACTATTGTGTGCTAAACTTCACTTGGAAGTCACGAACATTTGACTATAAAACGATGTACGAACATGTCGACAAAAAAAAGACATTTTTAACACAAATAACCACTTATAATGCTATCCCATGGCTCCACAGCCATTATATGGTCGTATATGACATCACAGAGTGTTGTCACTTGTCTGATATACCTATATATGTTGACCCAGAGCCATATCTGGGAGCTTTTAAAAAAACGTTTAGAATTTAAAAAACGTTGTTTAAAAAAAAACATGGCGTTAAAAAAACGTTTTTCTCCAACCCTAGTCGTGATTCAGTCTCGATACTACACGAGGCTTCATTGTTCAAGAAAATATGTTTTAAACTTCCAATTCCTGAATTTCCATTGCAAAAAAAGATTCTTTTCATTTCAGTTTTGCCCGTCCGATCTGAACCTGCCGAAATTGCTGGATTACATTGATCAGGCGCAAATTTGTCGCAAACTATTCATGTTCAGTTGTTCGAGATTACCATTGAAAAGTGATGATAGAAATTCAGATGATAAGAAGGTTAAAAGAAAAAACGCACTGGCTCAATTATTACGTGGAAAATCTGTGGAAGTCAATTTGGATGGGAAGGTTCCTGAAAATGGTTTGTTTTTTAGTGTTTACTGATCATTTCACTTTTCCCTGATCTTTTTATAATAAAAAATCGTCAAAATTATCGCAGTGAAAACCGCCCGTGACACATTGCCCCAGGGCTCCCCGCTGTACGCAATTCACGCTTTTATGCAGTGTTTGTGCGAAAGTAATGATGACGTTGGCAGAATTTTGCTCACAAAGAGTACGGATAGTGATCCCGGTAACGAGAAGCCAAGATCAAACTCCAGGTAGGGGTGGTATGTAGGATTCAAACGGGACCAGTTTTTTTCGGACCGGAACCAGGACCAGGAATTTTCTAATGTCGGGACCGGGACTAGGGTTCAAACGGGATTGGTTTTTTGAGATTCCGGGATCGGGATCGGGATTGACTTTTCGAGATCGGGATCGGGATCGGGATTGGCTTTTTGAGATTTCGGGATCGGGATCGGGATTGACCTTTCGGGATCGGGATCGGGATTGGCGTTTTTTCGGGATCGGGATTTAGGCTTAAAAATTTGGTTTTAAGGGTTTTTTTCCTGACTTTTCACAAAATGACCCAAAACACCAAAAACAATGGATGCAAGGAACATTGGATTAAATTGGCATCCAAAACAATGCTATAGATTCATTTAGGCACTGCGCAATGGGCTGCCTGGCATTGTCATTCACACCACTGTCTACCATATATGCATGTGTATTAACCTTAAACTATGGTAATGGGCACTGTATCGAGTCCATTTGTGGTGGTGTCCATAGCCACACAACAGAGATATAGAGGGAGGTTGGGAAATGCGCGCTTGCGCGCAAATTTTTTGCAAACTGCATACAAAATGGTCCTTTAAAAGTGCCATTTCTGGCACCTTTTATTTCTGTGACTTTTTTCCGGGATCGGGATTGGTGCATTTTTTCGGGATCGGGATTGGGATTTTCAAAATCTCGGGATCGGGATCCCGTTTGAACCCTAACCGCGACCACCCCAGTCCCGAATTTCTGCCGAACCATGTCCCGTTTGAACCCTAGTGGCATGTGATTTTTCAAACTTTCTGGTGTGTGATGATAGTGGTTTATCGAGTTATTTCAGTTGGCAAAAATGTTACTTGTATTTTTACAGTAGCCAATTTTACAGAATATAACCCTGTAACAAACAAACCAGTGATCAGATTCACTTGATCCGGGGGTTTTCTCCCATATTTTTCTCTGCACCGCCTCTGGAAAGTTTTCAAAACTTTTTTAAATTTGACACATTTGAAAAAAATGCATTTCATTTTCCTTCTTTTCTCAGTTTTCAAAATCCGTCTGACTTACCACATCTTATATTTACCTTCCCCCCAATTTCAGCCTTCGCTATTTGCCACTTGACAGCAGTTCACATTTAGCCCCATTGGTAACTGAAACAAAGTCTTTAATCCTCGCCGGCGGCACGATGAAACCAGCGGCGGAATTGCAACTAGCGTTGGAAAAATGCCAACAAATGGATCCTCTGGAGGTGGGAAGGGCGGAAAAGGATACACGGTGGTTCAGCTGTGGCCATGTTGTTGGCAGGGAGAGAATTTGCGCCCTTGTGTTGAAAAGTGGACCAGCTGGTCAGCAGCTGAAGTTCAAGTTCGTGCGGAGTTTTTTTAAATTTTTTTAATCTGATGTTGGAAAAAAGTATTAGACCCCGTTTACACGGATTTTTTGTGACGACTCGACAACAATAAAACGTTCAATAAGTTGTGTAAAAAGGTTCCATATTCATTAGAAAAAGTGGTCAAGTATACCTTCTACCTGAGCGAATATGCAGGCCAAATTGCAGACTCGTGCTTGTAGCGCAAGATTTAAAACGTTCGAAAAAAGTTTGCTATTGTCGTTGGCTGTCGGAGACAGTCCGACAACTGTCCGACAACTGCAAAAGTTTTCAAACGCCTTTAACTCATGAGCTACAAGCACAATTGTGCAATTTGACATGCATATTCGCCTAGGTAAGATGTATAATTGACCACTTTTTCTCATAAATATGGAACATTTTTACTCAACTTATTAAACGTTTTATTTTTGTCGAGTCATCACAAAAAATCCGTGTAAACGGGGTCTTAGGGTGTAAACTAAGTTTCTTATATATTTTTACGATCTCATAGAGATGCACATTCCTGCATCTCATTCTGTTGTACATTGGCCGATTTTGATGCCCTTCGAGTATGTTGGGGTTTGGGGTCTGCGCTATGCTAAATTGTTTTGGTTTGCTCGTATAATCCCCCAGTCCCGAGATAAGGGGGGTCTATAAAATGTGGTCATTTTGCACAGATTATCTGTACGTTCAGTTTGAAGCTTAATAACTTGGCCATTTCTGGGTCGATTCAGATCATTCAACAATTAAAATGATCGAAACAACCTGAAGATTCCAATTTTGCGGTCGAATTAGTAATGTCTAAATTCCGTATGCCGATTTGAACCAGTTTTTAACATGAAAAATAGTCATAATAATACTTTTTAAAGACGGTTGTTGTGAACATGCTATCATATACTTAAGACAAAAAGAATAAATCTGGCCCAAAAATTGTTTCAATATCTCTTTCCAGTCAAAAGTTACAGGACTTTAAACTTGCACCCCCAAACCATAAATATTGGGCTGTCGGGAAAGTTCGTTCCGTCTTCCCTTGGATGGTCGGGGATTGTGAGTTTTGAGTCGGTGTATATAAGCTGGAATTACCGCTCAACGTAAAATTCAAAAATAAAAGTTTACCGCGAAATTGATTACATAAAAGTGGATGATAATACATATCTCCTACTTTATGTTTCCAGCCGATTTTGCATTGAAATTTCATCGAAAAATCGAAAACCACGGAAACGCTGGATCGTGCACGTTGAGTTTTGAACATTATTGAGAGATAAATCAGCACTGCATCGACTTTTACGTAATCAATTTTGTGGTAAAAATTTATGCTTGGATAAATTCCAGCTTATATACGCCGGCTGAATGCCCACTGATCGTCCAGGACGATCCAATGGGCGACGATCCTGAAACGGCACGAACTTTCCCGACAGACCAATATAAATTACTGCATGAAGAACAAAGCATGCAAATTCAAAACTCTATATCTCGGCCATTTCTCTGCAGATTTTCACCTATGAATGCTTAAAATGATCACAATGACCTGTAGGTTTCATTTTTAGGTTGTGATTAGCTGTATGCACTGTTCTTCATGCGGTTATTTTATGAGCGGTAGGTGAAAGTTCAAAGTGCTATAACTTTTGATTAGAAAAAGATATTGAACTCATTTTTGTTTTAGATGAATTCTCGTTGCCTAAAGTATATGATAGCATGTTAAAAAAAGATTTTTTCATGTTCAAAAACCGGGTCAAATCGGCATACGGAATTTAGGCATCACTAATCCGACCGCAAAAATGGAATATTCAGGTTGTCCGGATAATTTTAAGTGTCAAATGATCCAAATCGGCAAAGAAATGGGCAAGTTTTTAAGCTTAAAAGTCAATGTGCAGATCATCCGTGCAAAATGACCACCATTTCATAGACCCCCCTTATCTCGGGACTGGGGGTTTATTCGAGCAAACCAAGACAGTTCGGCATAGCCCAGACCCAAAACCCCAACGTACTCGAAGGGCATCAAAATCGGTCAATGTACAAGAAAATGGGATGCAGGAATGTGCATTTCTATGAGATTTCAAAAAATAAAAGAAACTTAGTTTACAGCCTAATATTTAACTGACAAAATAGTGATGATGATGTAGGAATGAAAAAAAACGTTTTGAAAGATGTTCATTTTAGTTTGTATAGAAACACGGTATACGCTGGGGAAGTGTACATACCGTATGTCCTCGAATTATTTTTTCAGAGTGGAAATTTTGAGGGGGGGGGGTTATTATTTCGCCAAAAATTTTGCGAATTCTCAGTAATAAATTGTTGTTTGAAACGTACACAAACGTCGAAAAATGCAACAAAAACCACCATTTATAACAATCTATGGACTATATTTGTGCGTAGACAGTATATAACCGGTTAAAACATAACACAGTCATTGTTTTTAACATGTGTTCTGCGTTTCCCGGATCACAAACCGCATTACGTTCTCTATACAGTAAATTGCGGGGGCGGTATTTCGAGGGGGGGTTATACGTTCACAGTGCCCACTTTGAGGGGGGGGGTATACCGAGGAAATACGGTATATTTCATTTTTATTGTACCGCCGCCCATCGGGTGCATAGATGCGCATATAGTTTCCGCCTCTGAAATGTCAACGCAATACCCCCACCCGTAACACCATGTAAAACCTCATGTAAAGTATCGGACAAGTTTGTGAAGTGCGCTGTCCAACCGGTTCTTTGCAGTGGTTTTTATTATGAGTAGCTGAAGGATTTGTTGTTGTAACCGAAGCCTGTGTCTATTTAGTGTCTCTTTATATTTTTAATCTCCCAAAATGAACACGTGTTCACATAAAGGGATCCCGATACCTCAACCTCTGAAATGTGGTGATCAAAGTAATGTTTTAAAGTGTCTAGTAAAATGTTAAGTGTTCTTTTTTGACACTTTTCATCCACTCTGAAAATTTTACTTGACATTTCACATTTTACATGGCATTTTACAGGGGCTCGACTAGACTTTTACGCAATCTCATAAATACAAAATGCAGACATGTCTAAAAATTTTCAGTTTCGAGCGTCGATCAGACAGAGGGCTAATCAGTCAACTGGGAACGGCTGTTTTGAACATTAGCAGATTAGTTCGCGGAGGGACAGTTGTATTTTTCCCCAGCTATGACTATATGACACTCGTTCTCAGAGTCTGGAACGAGGTTGGATTGACCGCGCAGATAGTGGTAGGTGTTTTTTATCGATTTTCGGAATTTTTTGGTCTTTTGAGTCCATGCATTGTGCCTGCACACTACTTTTCACACAAAACTTATAAAACTTATAAATCAGCTTAGAACGCATTTGAGTTTTCTACAATGAGGTGGCCGTCAACTACAGTTGACGCAGATTAAAAATGACTCATTATTGAAAACTCAAACACGTTCAAAGCTCATTTATGAGTTTTCGAAATTTCGTGTGAAAACTAGTATGCGCAGCGCCATTGTTTTGAATCGTGATGCAGATTTACACGTTGTAAAAGTATTGACCGAATATCTTGTAAATGTAAATAAATGGAAATAAATTTTGTTCCGTGAATGTTATATCGTAGATAATCAGCTTAAAAAATTTACATTACACAAAATACATAAACATTTACATTACACAAACGTGTTTTCATTTCCCAGAAACGCGTGCCACTTTTCCAAGAAACGCGCGGCGAGTGCGATTCGCTTCTCCGCCAATACTCCAGATGTATAGCGAACAAAGGCTCCGCCTTAATTTGCGCTGTGGTTGGCGGAAAATTGTCGGAGGGGATAAATTTCGGCGACGATTTGGGTCGGTGCGTGATTATGGTCGGTTTGCCGTATCCAAAAAGAGACTCCCCGCAGATGAGGGAAAAGTTGGCTGTGAGTTGCATTTGCTTTTACTTTGTAGCCGAAACTTATCAATGATAGCTGATAGATACCTAGGATAGATACCGTATTTCCTCGAAATACCCCCTTTAATAAACCCAACCCCCTCGAAATACCCCCATGTCTTTTCGATCTGAGGAAAAAATAAATAATCGCAAATCAGCTGTGAAGTCATTTGAGTTAGTTGCGTAAATACAATGATGTGTGGAGATGGAAAACCACATTCTGATAATCTCAAATGCGTTCAAAACTGATGCATGTTCCCTAATTTTTTGACATTTCGGGAGAAAACTGGTTTCTATGTACAGAGCGTTTTTTAATAATAATGTTTCGAGGGAAGATGATAACAAACCGCTCATTTCTACCGTTCCCTTTATATTATTTATCTCCCAAAATGTTCTCAATGTTCGATTACCAGGATCACAACCCAGTTCCCTATACCGACAATAAATCTCGCAGTATCTGAATTCTATCGGTGGCGCGAGTCTATCTGCTCAATGCTATGACAACGCGTGTATTAAAGCCGTGAATCAATGTATTGGAAGGGTTATAAGACACAAGAACGACTATGCAGCTGTGGTTTTGGTTGGTTGGGGTCTGGGGTTTTTTTTTTTTTGGGGGGGGGGGTCTTTTTTAGATTTAGAAAACAAGCAATGGATAAACATCGCTAAAACTAGGGAAAACTAGTTAGAAGTAGCGATTTTGAATGTGAATAATGGGAGTAAATACAAAAATACAAAACATTCGCATATTTCAGGGCCGTATCCAGGGGGGGGGGGCGGGGGGGGGGGGGGCTGCAGCCCCCCCCCTCCCGGGGCGAGACCAGAAAGTGACCGAAAAATGCGACTTCTCAACGTCAGCGTAAAAACTTTTGCGCGCAAGCGCGCATTCTTCCCCAGACATAAGGTGTATTATCATCAGATTTGCTCCATGTGGCCGCAAATCGTCATAAATACACTCAATGTTGTGCCTTTTGCTGTTTTGTATGTATATTTACATACATATACAGCGCTCCCTGGCGCTGACACCAACGCCAATGGCGCCATGGCGTGGCGCCTACTAATGGCGCCATGGCGTGGCGCCTACTAATGGCGCCAGCGCCATGGCGCCTTTCCGCCACTATGTAGCTAAAATTTTAGGGGGGGGGGGCTGAGCCCCCCCCCCCCTGGCCGGCCTCCGTAAACAAGCAGCCCCCCGCTCAAAAATCCTGGATACGTCCCTGGCATATTTAATACATTTTTTGCACAAAAATTATGTGTGCTACATGTGAATACCTTTACCTCAGATGGATGAAAGATATTCGGAACCACGAATTTCTGGCAGTTTGCCAAAATGGCTCATGCGGGATGTACAGGTGCCTGAAAGTTTTGGCAAAGCTGTTCCTTTGCTGGCAAAGTTTTTCGGTGGATTAAGAGCAGATCAAAAATGTGACTAAATGTGTAAATAATTCGATAGCAAATATTCACCTGGAGCCAATCACGAACCCTGAAAAATGTTATACCAAGTATATTATAGTTTATGAGTGTAGTGTAAAATGTACAATGTAAAATGTAAAAATAAAAGCAACTTTTAAAAATCATTCTGAATTGTACACGACATTTTACGGGGCGTGGGACTGGCCACTGCGATATTTCACTTCAATCTCCGCCTGACAATGATTGCATAAATATTTTGCCTTTTTTATGCGTGTTAGACTTTATCCGAAATAAAAATGCATAAAAATTTCACACTAAATTGTGCGTGTTTGGTCAACCTGTCCAGTCCATGCTTACTTAAATTCTTGTATTCTATGTTAGATTTTGAAGTTGTTTTTCTTCATTTAACATTGAAAAAACTAATTCATTGAAATTCCATTTAAAAAAATGTTTCATAAAAATTTCATTTAAAAATGTTTCATTAAAAGATCAAACAGATTTTCCGGCGCCAATTAGCCCCCGCACCTATTTTACTAAAATATCACCTGTGGAACTAGAACTCAGTCGTGTTATAATGTCATATCGGATTTTGGCGCTGTTCCAACGTACGCACAGCGGCGCGCGGGTTCCATCGTGTTACTCTACAATCAAAAGTGTGTTTTCGTTGATGAAACCAGTTTTATGTTGGCGTTTATGCTCGATCGAATCTTCCCCTTGAATATGCCCTAGTCCGACTGAAGAGTTAGTTTCTCTCACCTTGAACAACTCCCCCCCCCCTCCCAGGGGTGCAGTATTGGGGGGGGGTTACCCCCCCCGTTCCCGGGGTCGGACTTGAAAAACACGGGGAAAATCAACTTTTGCTAGCAATTTTTAAGGTCTGGTGTAGGGATGGAAAAAAGCGCTTTTTTTTAACGGCCCCGCTGTTTTTTTAAAAAAAGCGCTTTTTTTAAAAAAAACCCCGCTTTTTTCGCTTTTTTTAAAAAATTGTCAAGACGTTACCTAAAAAGCTCCCAAATATGGTCCTGAATCAATATATACAGGTATCTCAGACAAGTGGCAGTACTTGTGATGATGTATAACCATAGAATGGCTATGTAATCATCTGATAGCATTATAAGTGCTGATTTCTGCCAAAAAATTCCAATTTCATGTCGACTAATTATGTATATCGCTGTTTTTGAATGTTTCTTGACTGCAAGTGAAGTTAGGCATGGAATAGTGCTTAAATTTGGCTATAAAAATGGCTAATACATGACAGTGATGTTTCACACTGTAGAAAAGTGGAAGCACATTTGCTGGATATTATTTACTACACTTACATATCTCCTCAACTTATTATTACATGATACCCTGCAGGAATAGAAGCAATGCCACTAAAATGCTACAAAACCAATTAAAACAACCACCAATGGCAATTTGCATGTGAAATTATGTGCTTGCGCGCAAAAAAATTTGCAAAATACCTAGTGCATGAGTACTAAAATTTTTACGCTGGGACCCTTGCGCTTTTTTTTTAAAAAAAGCGACGTTTTTTTAAAAAAAAGCGCTTGAAAAAAAGCGCTTGCCATCCCTAGTCTGGTGTGAAAAATTTTGCGCGCCAGCGCTCATTCGTCCAACACCCAGGTATTATAAAGTGTCGACCCTGTAATCTCAATTCCGTATTAAATACACTAAATGGCCGGCCTGTCGCTTTATATGTAGGTGTATTTACATACATAATAAGCGCCATGGCGTGGCGCCTACGAATGGCGCCATGCCGTCACTTTGTAGGTAAAATTTTAGGGGGGGGGGGCTGAGCCCCCCCCCCCGTTCGCCGGGCTCCGTAAACAAACAGCCCCCCGCTCAAAAATCGTGGATACGTCCCCGCGCACTGAAAACCCCCCAATGAATTTAAAACGTCATTGTGCGTTGCACACGCCTAATCGCAATCACCATGCACATCAAGTAAATATTTTACACTTAAAAGTACCTTGCACTCACAGGATTTACCGCATCGAAAAGTGACGATGCAAGTGGGGAACCTAAACGAGATAGGTCGCGGATAATGGAGGAAAAGACTCCGCGTGGAAAATTGGATGACGATTGGAGATTCGCCCAGCCGCCGTCCGATGCAAGTGAAAATGAGCCCAGACATAGGTGGGTTGCTTGCTAACCCGGGGCGGGTCGGGTCGCGTATGAGAACTTGGCACTCATCCAAGTGAACAGTTGCGTATTTTAGGAATGGGAGTGAAAGCTCCAAGTTAGCTCAAAATCGCTAAAATTTGCACCACTTTGCCAATTCATAATCGCTATTTTCGATTATATACATGGTTATATAGCTAGTGTAAACCTATTTTATACATATTTATAGTAGATTTAAAAAAATTTTGCTGGCTGCCGAGTTCTCATACAGGGACTCTTCGCCGGGGGCCACGGTGTTATTTAAGTTCTAAACGTCACTTGAAATGTCAACTGAACACCCCACCCACAACACTATGCCGATGAATTAACAAAGCCCTCGTTTTTTGACATTCCTTTATATTATTTATCTCCCAAAATCTCAATGGAATTCCAGTCATGTAGTTTGACAAGTAAAAAGTAATCGTGATCTTACGGTCCCGATACTGGGGCGGATGCCGACCCAGGAGTTTCCAGGATTTTGACCCAACGTGTGTTCGACAGATAGCAAATCGCTCCTGAGAGATCGCTGAACAGAATTTTTGTGATGTGAGGGCTAGGGTTGGAAAAAAAACGTTTTTTTTTAACTCGATGTTTTTTTAAAAAAAAACAACGTTTTTTTTAAAAAGCTCCCAGATATGACCTAGTGTCAACATATATAGGTATATCAGACACTGGCAATACTCTGTGATGTTAAATATGACCATATAATGGCTGTGGAGCCATGGGATAGCATTATAAGTGGTGATTTGTGTCAAAAATATTTTCGTCGACATATCGTTCGTATATCGCCTTATAGTCAAATGTTCGTGACTTCAGGTAAAGTTTGGCACGGAATGGTGATCAAACAATGTTATAAAAGGAGGTTGTTACTTTGGGAGTGAAGTTACACACTGTGGAGGTACATGGAAGCACATTACCTCAATATTATATATTACAGCAACATATGTCGGCTTATTCACCCATGGTAGCACATAGAAATGGATGTTTTGATACTAAAAATGCAACAAAACCAATGAAAACAACCACCAATGTCAATTTGTGTGTGAAATTGAGCGCTTGCGCGCAAAAATTTTGCAAAATACCTAGTGCTTAGTACTAAAAATTTCAGCCGATGTTTTTTTGTAAAAAAAACATTTCGGACGTCATGTTTTTTTAAAAAAAAACGTTTTTTTTTTTTAAACGTTTAAAAACAAACATCGGCCAACCCTAGTGAGGGCAGGAAAGGCTTTTTAAAAGGCGGGAAAAAATCGCAAAAATGGCCATAATAAGTATTTAATTGCATAGTGCATATTTACATAGACCCAATTCTTTTTTAATAAATATTCTCCATCTTCACATTTTCCCCTACATTTTTGGCACTCATCCAAAAACACAGAGACGCTGAGAAAAACCCCCTTAGAAAGTGGCCCGGGGGTGTGCACCCGGTGACCGGTGAAAAGGGGGGGCCTGCGGGGCCGGAACCTACCCGATTTGGCGATTGGGAGAGGAAAGGAAAGGCCGTAGATTTCTAGGGTTATGGTAGTTTTGGGGTGATATTTGGATGAGAATTTATTTGTGTTATTATTTGCTTGCGTATTCTGTGGTTTAGTTGTAGTTTTTGCATGTTTCGATAGTGTTTACTATATACGTCACCACTTTGAGACATTTTTCCTGATTTTTTTATTTCAATTGGCTATCCGAAGTCGGCGAATGAAAGATTCGTGTGAAAAAATTTCCACGCTGGACAATGTCACTCCCATCATTATAAATATCAGGGGGTAGTTCCGCACCCTGTAAAGAAAGGTGTGAAATGTCATGCAAAACGTTAATAAAATAGAACAATAAAATTATGAAGTGAAATTTTAACATTTTGCATGACATTCGATGATTTGAACATGATTTGAACAATCGTATGAATTTTCCACATGATTTTTTTCACTTTATTTGACACTTTACAGTGTGCGGGACTGCCACCGGGTGATAGAGATACGCCATTTGCGGACAGCGCCTTTGAAAAACCCGGAAATGCTATGTGCGCCTTAAAAAGCTATTTTATTTAGTGGATCCTGGCGCTGTTCACATGAAAAGTAACACCCTGACACTTTTTCTGGCGGTTTTCCACACTACAATAACACAAACATGAATCACCATCTAACAAAATTCGAAATTCAATTTTTCCCTGTCGCCCAGCTTCCTCGAAGGACCGTTGTATTCAAATACGAGCGAAACTAAACGTGAAATTCGTTTGTTTGCCCAAGACTATGGCACAAATTTTGATCGGACGTTTTCATATGATGTATATTTTGTATTTGCTCGGCCGCGTTAGCATGTGCCAAAGTTTGTGTCAGTGTGTATTTAGGTAAACTCATTGTGATAAGTTACGCGCTGGCATTTTTGAAGTGGGCGTAATGGAGGTTGTTTGACGCCATGGCTTTTTTTACTGGCGCTGGCGCCTTGGTTTGGTGATTTTTTATTATAGGGTGGGGTTTTTCTGTGGGAAATGGCCCCACACACGCTAGTTGACATCGACACCAAATGTCAACTGGTTCCGATCACAATTCAAAGATTGCGTTTGAACGTCACCAGTTGACATTTAGTGTCGATGTCAACTGCGTGTGTGGGCCCAATGCAGGCGCTTTTTAGCATTGCGAAGTCACAACTGCGCAACGAGGTTTTGTTAAGAAACTGGTGAACTTTTCGCGCTTCTGTGTGACGAAAAATGGTACGGCTACACACAAAAAAATCCGTTTACGGTGAAAAGCTTGCCTTAAAAACTTTTAAAAATGATATACTCGGCGTACGTGATACTCTGCCCTCGCACTGATTTATGTCTCGTGTTGGAAGCGTGCCAATGATTATTAAATCGTGCGATTTCTGTAAAAATATGAAAAAAATTCATCGATGTGAATATGTTAATGAATAACATTATAACAACAATCAATTTTGTCACATTTTTATGAAACTCGGACGCGTTAACCATCGTTGGCACACTTCCAGCGGGAACCACGCGTGCAGGGTGTAAAGTAACCGGAGTTTACTTGTTTTTCCACTTGCAAAGGCACTGAAATTTCCAACGACTCAACATTACTCAAGAAACGGATAAAACACAGCATCTCAAAGCATAAGTAGGTAGTTACGTAAAATGTTCCTCCATCACCCGGGCCGAAGTCCAGACATTTTCCAAACGCTAGTAAAATGATGCATCATATCTTGTTGTCAACTTCCCGGCTACAGTCATTGCATAACAATGCCTGCTATCAGTTAGGTAACTCACTCGAATATAACTTTACTGCAGTACACAATTTCGGCACACTTTTGTATTTTGAATGCCTGTGTATTTAAATACAAGGTTTGACAAATTGTAGAGTTTTAGAGACAAAACAAATACTTGTAGTCGTTTTTGGTTTGGTGGCAGAAAAAGTTTACTGATAAAAATTGCATTGTGAGTCGTTTAGCAAATTTGGGCAGTTTGTAGGTTGCTTATTGTCATGTTTTGTACTGTTTGTTTTACTAATTGCGTACCTCTATCCCGTTTTTTTTGTCACAGGATAGCCCCTCGCCCTGAAAAGTGTAAAATCAAGTGTCAAATGTCATGTAAAATGTCAATCAAAATAAAAAAAGAAATTATTTTATCACTGTAATTTTGACACTTTGGATGACAATTGCAAAATTTGTATGACATCTTACATGACATGTGACACTTGACTTTACACAGTTTACGGGGTGCGGGAATGGCACCAGTTCAAAACACTCACAATCTCTCAATCCAAATTTCAGTTACTCAACTCAAACGTTTCAACGTTCAACGTTGAGCGACGGGCATGTTACATCGGCGGCACGTGGCAACGTTGCTACTGGCAACGTTTGTAGCATTCAGAATTTCATGCTCGGAAAACGTTGAGGGTTCAGGCAGTGCGGAAGTTTTAGAAACTGTTGAAAATGGTGATGGATCGCAAGCGGAGGTTTGTCGATGTTGTTTTAACACGAAATGTTGTTGTTTGTGGCTGTGTGGATGGTTTTAAGTTTGAGTTTCCCTGGATGAATCGTGTTCAATCTTCGTCAACATTAGTTCACGGGCTCTGCATTTTAGTAAACTGATGCGTTTAGGCATGGTTTATCAGTTTCGATATTTCGGCCGTAAATTCATCCGTGGGTCTATTTCGGTGGAAAAACTCAATATTTTCCATGTTTTTTTCGACACATCACTGCACAAACTTTGTTATTTCAAATATTTTTTCACAAACTATACATACAGCTTGAGTAAAATTAATATAACAAAACTGTATAAATTCATTTTTTTCACAGACTCAGCAGAAACCAGACATTGGTGCAAAAGTGGCTGCTGAAATCGACGTGAACGAGCCCAGTTTGGACCCGGTGGAGCGAAAAAAGCGACAAATTTCTCGACAGGATTATTTGGACTTTTTAAATGGCATGCAGGATCCAAGGATCGATCCTAGGGCGGCCGAGGGTTTGTGATTTTTGGGGGATTATTTCATAAAAATGGTTAATGCGAATCCAGTTGCCCAGAAAGATCATGTTTTTGTGGGTAAAAATTGGCCTCTTGTTAAGGGAGCCAATTATCATACCGTACCGCAAATTTTCAAAAATTTACCGCAGCATTTACCGCAATTCGTACCATTTACTGCACTCATTTACCGAAAAATTCGGCAGTGAAACGAAGTGAAACGGCAAGTGAATTGGCACAGGTGAAGTAAAAAAGAAAAAGTAATTCCTCTTCGCTTTTGCCATTTCACTTGCCGTTTCACTTCGTCTTTGCGCTTTTACTTCGCTTTTGCCATTTCACTTCTCACTTCTCATTTTGCGGAACTGGCACCAAGGTTCGAACCTATAAAATACCCAACTTTTTTCCAGGTTGGTGGATGTTATATCCATACGGAAAATATCGCTACGACAACCAGCTAATGGGCGATAATGGGCGTGAAACGCAAGCGAATTTGGGCTTTCCCTGCCCATATTTCGGCTACCGTTTCAACTATACCATGGTGTATCCAGGGGGCTTCATTTCATTCGCGCAGCCGCCTTTTATGCAGGTCAGGGGTGAAATTTTATTTCCCAATGCAAATGTCCTGTAAGATTTTATGCAAAATGTCAAACGATCAGAAAAAAATAAAATAAAATTTTTTTTGGGATTTTACAGAGTCTTTGACACCTGGTGCCAATCCCAAGCCCTGTAAAGTGTAAAGTAAAGTGTCAAATGTAAAGTCAAATGCAAAGTAAAGTGTCAAATGTAAAGTCAAATTCAAAGTAAAGTGTCAATTGTCATGCAAAGTTCAGTAATAAAATCTTTTCTTTTTTGTTTTGATTGACACTTGACTTTGCATTTGACTTTACATTTGACACTTTACTTTACACTTTACAGGGCTTGGGACTGCCCCCTGGCTGATAGTAGCCCCAGCCCCGCTAATGATTATTCATTGCCATAAAATTCAAAAAGACATTCAGAGTTTTCTTTGCTGCAGCATACAGTAAAACATCGATATCTTGAGAATTGTCGACAAAAGTCGAACCCTGAGACAACAAACTACCGTATTTGCTTGAATAGTTCCCCCTTGAATCTTTTCTCCCTCGAATAATTCCCCCCTGTAAGACGAGCGAGGGAATAATAATTCCCCCCTCGAATAATCCCCCCTCAAAAAATGTCTGACGAAATAATAATGCCCCCGGGGGGATTATTCAAGCGAATACGGTACTCGATTTCAGTTATAAAATGAAATACATATATAAATGTCGTTATCAACCAGCGCAAGCAAAAAGCCTAATATGGCGTTGTCTATATTTTTTACGCTTTTTCACACTTGCTTATATTTGACACAATTAAAAAGTAACACATTCACTTCAATTTCAGCCCCCATTCGATTTTCCCAATCCGCTGTGGCCGCGACTACGTGATCACGGATTTATAGCGCCATTTTATGCCGATAGTACTTTCCAATGGGTGGGAAATGTGCGCATTTCCAATGTCTGGTTCCGGTCTATTCACAGGCCTACGGTAGGTTCAATTGGGGGGGGGTTGTTTATGCAGATCAGACGGAATGCTTTGAGGAGTGTCACCGTATTTTGATGAATCACAGGAAAAAATGGATCCGTGAAGCGTGTGGAAGCGGGCTGGATGCGCGTGAAGCGGCGCTTCCACACTCTTCCACCAGCATCACGAACATCTCAGTGAAGTGTCTTCCACACGCTTCACCTAGCTTCACCGCGCGCTTCACGCGCATCCAAAATGCGGAAGACACTTCACCGCGCTGGCGCTTCCACACGCTTCCCCCATGCACACATTTGCGTGGTGGCGCCATATTAAGAGGCGTCAAGTGCCTTCACGCAGATTTTGGTGATGCGTGTGGAAGCGCCAGCATGCTTGGTGAAGCGTCGGAAAGTGTATGGCGTGAAGACACTTCCCGGCGCTTCACCGCGCATCCACACACCCATTTTTTGCTGTGAATAAGGTCATGGGTAACATTGTGAACTGAAATTACCGATAGTTACTGGTGATAGACATATTTAAATATGACGAGAGGAGAAAAGCATTTTTGGTATTTTATTGAGATGAGATTAAGATGAAATTTTACTTTTAACTTGATATCAGATCGGTGTCCAGTATAAAGTAGATCCACGTGATTTGAAAAAATAATTATCAACATTTTTTTGTCGCGCGCAGCCGGCAGCAATGGGATTCATACCGGAAAACGAGCAATACGGTAACATGCAATCTCCGGTAATGGGTGAACAGTACAATCCGAACCAGGGTTTCAATCAGAATCAATTCGGCGCTTACGGTGGCACCGGCGGCGCCGGTTTTAACCAGTTGCCAAATCCGCAAACTCAAAGCGCCGTCAACCCGAATCCATTTGAGTTGTCCGGCGTTTTTAGTTCCGCTAGGGGTTAGTTAAAGCTATTTATTTTTGACGTTTTTACTTTTGACCTTTTATTCATGATGGCCTTGCTGCAAAGGAACGAGTGTGCATACCGTAAATCATTGAATAACTCTAACCCTGCCTCCCCACTCAAAAAGTTGTAAAAAAATCAGAAATCACTCCCCTGAGGACTGATTCGTGGATTTACGGGGTTTTTTTATATCTGCCTTAACCAGCCGTGTAGGGTTTTTATGGGCAAAAATGTTATTCCTAAAAGAATAGGTAACAACGTATTGGCGCAGAAGTGTTTGTTATGTAAGTTTTGCGAGTGCAAATACCCATCTATGGCAAAGTATTTTTTAGCTTTGCTCGGGCATTTATTCGATGATGCTAAGCTGATTCTACTCGATTTTTTGGATATTCACTACAATCTCTCATCCCACCCCAAAATCATTCTCAATTTTTATCTCACTTAACCCTTTTCCAGCAACCGGTCGCGGGGGCAGTCGGGTCAAACGTCAAATGCCGTCCACATTCAATCAAGTAGGCATGACTATAGATCCGGCGCTTTTGGACAACATCACTAGAGATGTACAGGAGGGGTACAATGGCGCCAATGGCTGGAGGGCTGAACACGCTTTTATTGTTACTTGGGAAAGGGTGAGCATTGGAGGTTTTTTTTGTGACTTTTTGTATCCAGGTGTGATAAACTCCCCCTTGAATAAACCCCCTCCCTGTGAGAAAAATCCGTTCCCTTTTGGGGGAAATGCTTCTTCTGGTGCCGGTTCCGCAAGTGGAAAAGTTTAGAGTAAAGGGTTAAGAGTTGAGTAAAATGATAAATGATAAGTTAAGAGTAAAGTTAAAAGTTAAGAGTTGAGTAAAATCATTTGTCGTTTTACTCAACTCTTAACTCTTAAATTTTCTCATAACTTGTCATTTGTCATTTTACTAAACTCTAAGTTTTAACTCTTAACTTTTCCACTTGCGGAACTGGCCCCAGGAAACTTATTTAAGTTAACTTGTCTATTGACCAGACTGCATGCTATTCAAAGAATGTTACTGTATTTATCTTGATTAGTAACGTCCCATCAGAAATTGTGCCTCACATTCACCCATAGCGTCAGGAGTAGAAACGTAAATTTGGATTTTTTATTCAGATGGGTTATGGTTTCATGGTTATGATTTCATTGAAATGTGCGCGGTCAGTTACTATTTCTCACATAAATAGCTTCCCTTTTCAGATGGCATATGGCGGTGCACCAAAAGCGGTGGATGTTTCCCAATTCAATCAAGTCAGACAATGGGTAAGCTGTAATCTTCGCATTATTTTTGCCGAAAAACAACTTAGAATTTTCATGATAATTTAATTTAATCGTAAAAATTCCAGCAAAACACTTTTCAATTGGTGATTGCATCTGATGAAATCCGCACATTCGCCATTTTCAATTACGCGCGTCTAAATTGGACAACGTCCACTGAAGCTGGAGGATTGAATGGATTTGGTGGAAAACAGGCGGCCATGGTGAATTTTTAGAAAATATTTTTTAAGAAGTTTTGAATTTTTGGCTTTTTCTGTAGGGCTGTTTATGTATGAGATCAAATGATCATGTACCTTGTTACATACTAAACAAAATTTGCCAGGCTCTAGTGAACAGTAATTCAATATCGAAAATCGAAAAGCCTGGTCAAATCGAAAAAATGTACCTTACTATCGAAAAGCCTACACTTGGCTGGTACACGGCAATTTTGCTTGGCGCTTTCATTTCATCCTATATTCGAACGACACTTCTCGGGGTGCTGGACTGGCCTGTGGTGTTCTGACCTGAATTTAATTACAACGTAAGGCGCACGTAAGGCGCTAGGCGCGCCAGTGAGCGTATGTGAAATTGTTCAAATTAATGATAAAATTAGCTAGTGTCGGGCGCCTTACTCGCCTTACGTTGTAGTTAAATCTGGCCCTTGCGATGGCACCACTATGCCGTATTTCCTCGAAAAGTTATAAAAAGTCTTATGGTCTCTTGCATGGCAGTTTTTGTTGCCTTTTTCGACGTCTGTGTACGTTACAAACAGCAATTTAGTACTGGGATTTCCAAAAATTTCTGGCGAAATAATAACCTGCCTCGAAATACCCCCCTCGTTTAACCCCTCAAAATTTCCACTCTGAAAAAATAACCCCCCCCCCCCCAGGATAAATTCGAGGAAATACGGTAATCCCTGACCATTTTATCTGACAGACAACCACTATACATTTCTCAATCAATGCAAACATCCAGGTCGGCTTCAACGGGGGCAACGGCACCGGCTTTTCACCGATGCCCTATTCTGGCACGGGCAGAAATTGGATGTTGGGCACCTTTTCCAATGTCTTGCAGCCGGGCAGGTGGATTTATAGAATCGATGAGGTTATCACGCCGGCTGGTGGGTTTGGTTGGATTTGTGTTTTTTGGGTGTTTTTTTGTGTGATTTGAAAGTAGTGTGGAGAATTTTTGTGATTGATTTGAATGTTTTAAAAATGAACGCGCGTGCTGCATTTTTCATCTTGCGGGAAATTGAAATGTGATAAAAGTGGGAAAACATTTCTGTGCATCCATCTTCGGCAATGTGAAATAGTTTCCGTGCGAGATGTGAAAATCACAGCGTATTAGACATAAAAACCCTCACAATCAAATCCCATTTCACCCACAAAACGTGGGCATTAGATTAACTCACCCCCGCACCCCCATTTTTCAGGTTGCAGTAACAAATCAGTGGGAGATGTGGTCACTGCACCCCCGTGGGGTCCCATGCAGGGGGGCATTGCGGTCAATGTGTCTGGTCCTTGTCTTAGGCAGGGTGATAGTATTAAGGTTGGTTTTTGTGAGTGCTATAAGTTTGTGTCAGCTTGAATTATACCCTCAAATAAAATCCCCATTGTGTCCCAAAAACAGGATAAATTTTTACAAATGTAGGTAAATAGTATCCCGGAAAAGATCTCAAAATTCAAAATATAATTTAATCTCTAAAAAAAACAAGATAAATCTTTAATTTTTGAGAGACTTAGAAATCTCAGACAATCTTTCAAAAAGAATATATTTATGATAAAATATCCCTGGAAAATCGCTGAAAAATATAAATACAAAAGAATATTTGTCTTTTTTGTATTTTGTGATATTTTTATCATATCAATCCGAGATTTTTGAAATGCAAATCAAGTTACATGTTACAGTTTCGGTAATCGTGCGCGCGATTTTTTCAAATCCCGTTTTTAATTATTTAATTAAAAACACGCCGCAGGTGACATTTGAAAATTGGGAAGTTGACTGCAGAAGGGTTAACAGAATCCGGGCCCAGTGCATCATGCCGATTTTCCACAGAACTGGATTAATCAAATTGGGATTTTCTAGAGATGGAGGTCAAAGCTACCCTTATAAGGGGTGGTTTTATGTGGGTCGGTTGCGAAAAATATTCCCAATTGTTTTAAACATTCATAAAACTATTTACAGATCTAAATACTTACTTTTATTTCCCATTTTGAAGATAATGAGATTTGTAAATAGAATTTTGTGTAAACAAAATTGCATGATTTTATCGAAATTCACCACTGAAACTGCTAGTCCATTGATTGCATGCATGCCCTCGATTTTATTTCAATTTCACATTGTCGCTGCTCCACACCAATTGAATACACATAATCAGCTTTTAACGTATGTATTTTGAGTTTGCTTTTCTCCAGTTGACGGAATTAATAAGCAAACTCAAAATTTAACTCAAATACGTGCTCAATGCTAATTTATGAGCACCTACTAAATTTTTGTTTATACTCGGCGGACCGCATAGTATGCGCCCAAAATTATTTATGTCTTGGTCGATAACGCGCAAGTTGGATACTTATGTATGCACTTTCACAAAAGCAAAATATTGAAAAAAAGGAAAGGTGGAGTCGCGTACAAACGAGGAATGTTTTTTCCCGAAATGTTTTTTTTTTTTTGCTGGAATTATTTTTGTTTTATTAATGATGACGTCACGATGGAGTGTTTCCTTCAGAAACCAATTAGGTCTCCGTTTTAATCCCCGTTCAATCTCCCAGTGTCTCCCGAATTGGCGCCTTCGCGTGTAAAACTGCTGGACGATGTCAACAGCAAGAAAAATCGGTGGTACGGCTACGAAGCGAAAAAATTGGTAATGACATGGCAAGCCAGAAATTTGACTCACACTTTGAATAGTCAGGTGGATGTGGCGCTTTATGGATATTGGGAGGATGCTGACAGGTTTGTTGAAATTGCCCGATATTTTTGTCGGGCAGCCCGACTTGTTGTATCGTTGTTTTTCGCTGCCCGATGGAATTTCAGTTGAATGTGTTATTCAGATAGCCATTTTTCTAATCAGAAACATGGTGAATTGGGTAGCATGTTTCTCAACTGGAACTGCATTTTTTCAGAAAAGGTTTTTATCAATTATCTTTATCATATCACATATTTTATACTCATTGTTATCATACTCATTATCATATATAGGTATTATTGTTCTAACTATCAATGTTACTGTGATGGCATAACGCCAGCGTACATTTTTGACGCATTCCTGTCAAAATTATCGACAAAATAATCTCTTCAGGTCTCACTTTGAGATGATCGACTACTTGGCTGAGTCGCAAACAAATAGCGGCCGATATGAATTCGATCCCAGACAATTGCAAAGACGACCCCGGATCGAGGATGCGTGGAGAAAATATCAATTTGGATTTGTCAGGGTTCGTTGCTATATTTTTGTGAAAAAACATCTGAAGGTTCATATAAATATGTTACCTCATCTCTAAAAATCTAAAACACCATGCCCTGGATTTTTGTGCTCGCGTGGTCAGCTATTTACAGATTATGAAAGTAACATCATGTCAAATCCAGTTTATCCATAACATTCTTATAACTCTGAATAATTCACACATAAATCATCACTGTGGCACACACACACACTAGTTTTCGGGAACTTCCAAATTGATAAATCGGGAATTGATAAATCAACAGATCACACACATTCAAGATCACAAGAATGAATCATTTTTTTATCTGTCAATTTCTATGTCCAGTAAACTCAAATGCAATCAAAGCCGATTTACCAGTTGCCGAAATTTTGGTCGTCAACTAGTTCGCGAGTTGACAATTCACCCCATCCCAGGTATCAATTCGCGAACTATCAGCAGCGGAAGAAAAACACGGAGTTCAATGGTCCCGCCCCACCCCATTTGCGTGGTATTATAAACCGACCTGGGAATATGAATATGGCCAAAATTGGGCCTTGGATATGTGCATTGAGTGGTTTGAGTACGATGGTAGAAGGAGGAATTTTCAGATGGAATTGGTCGCTCAAATTCCGTGTCCTTGTAAATTGGAACAGGCTTTGTTGGGTGGGTGGAGCTTTTTTGCTAATTTTCTGGATTTTTGTTTGATAAATGAAACATCTATTCGGTTGCGTGTATGAATGCAGACTGAAATTTCGATTAGGAAGTTTTTTTTATTTCGAAATATCAACTGAAAGTGATAGCGGGACCATTGCCGAACCCTGCAAAATGTCCGAAAATATCGTCTAATTGTAGTGTAAATAAATATAGTGTAAACTGCCATGAAAACTAAAAAAACAAACGAAACTTTTTCCGGGCATTTCAAGTTGTGTGAGTGTTACTTCTGACATTTTTCATGACATTTCACGTTTTGCGGGATGGACCCTTTAGTGGTACGGTAACTCTTTGCTCAAAGTTATCACATTTTCATCAGTAGTGTATCCCGTGTCGAAATCATCACTAAACACCCAAAAACAAAAAATTCTAAAACAACGCCTTAACTCCACCCCCAAACCCCCACCCCAACCCCCACCCCCGCAGACCTGGGCCGTTTCATGCCCGTGTGGCAGTGCGACATGGACGGCAACCAGGCGTGCCCCTTCAACAAGGGCGCCCAGCATTGCGTGCAGTCCGTCGCCGCCAGCCCCATTGGATCTAGTCAGCAGTGCTGCTATAATTATCAGGTGGGGGGGGAGGGTTGAAAAGGGGTGTTTTTGTGGCTTTTGGATTATATGCTTCGTATACGTAATTAAGCGAGCCAGCAGACGTGGTTCAGATAGGTAGTAGAGCGCTCCTCCGGAGGGATAAATAATAGATAGCTCAAAAAAATTTCTGGGGGTTGGTGGGGCGGGGGTTCGGGGGTTTTTAATATATAGGCCAAGCGCCAAAAAATGCTATGCTGCGGTCAAACGCCATGCTGTTGTTCATGGGTATGGCGGCAGGCGCCAACAGCGCCACAGCAAAATGGCGCCGATAGAAAAAAGCGGTATGGTGCTTTGTGCGTTGGCGCTACAGCGCTGTGGCGCTTTTACATCACTAGTCTTGAAACTGTGTCAATTTTCTCATGAAACTCGCAGGGCTTTCTTATGTTCTCTGACGATTGGGAGCCTACTGGTGATTATTTGCGCTATTTCAACCCCGGCACCCCCGCCAGGGCGCATGCGTTCGGCAGCCATCCATTCAGGTGAGAATAAAAACTTCTATCATTGCATTTTCCTCTCTTAAATAACACCCTTGAATAACCCCTTTGAATAACGGCCCCTTGAATAACCCCCCCCCCCCCTAAAAAGTTTGCCAAAATTCCCCGCGGTTGCTAATCGCGCATAACTACCCTCGAGTAACAACTCAAATTTGTGAACATTCGAAAACGACCCCCTAAAGCAACCCCCTCTCTTATAACAAACCCCCTCTAAAACAACCCCCCTCATAAAACAGGTTACCCCCACGGGTGCCGTATTTGTCTCACTACCAACTCGACCTGGTGCCGTACCGCGTGTGCTGCAACTACGCGAAACACTGCGAGTTTTACTATTGGAGACGGCAAACGAACGGCTGTCAGGATTACAGGTGCGGAAATAGATGTCTGCTAGAGAATCTACCGTACTTGCTCGAATAATCCCCCCGCCTGGAATACTTCAGAGTCATAAATTATTCCTCCCTGTTAGACGAGTGAGGAAAAATTAATGCCCCCACCCCTCGAAAAATTTCTCTGTTCAAATTCTGCTGTGTCAAATTTGGACAAAAATGTTTTTTTTTTGTTTATTATGAACCATATTTCATGTAATGAGTTGATAAAACATGCTATGAAAGTTTGACGAGGAAATAATCCCGATTTGAATACCCCCTTGAATAGTTCCCCTTCATAGGTTTGACGAAAAACACAATTCCTCAGATGAATTATTCGAGCAAATGCGGTATTTAACATTTATCACATTTTGTCTATTTTTGTCAATTAAAGACACCATTTGAGAAATCGTCCAAAATGTAAAATTATCAACCAATAACGCAGACCTTCGGGCGCGGCGTCAATGTACGGCCTATCACACGTGGTCTCATTCGACGGGTTACGGTACTCGTTCCCTGGCAAGGGCTACTTCGTGGCCATGATGAGCGACGATCCATTGCATAGACTCATGGTGCAAGTGAGAATGGAACAACCTCCGGATACACTTTGTTAGTTTCTTTTGCAATGAAAATAAATCTAGCAGTCATTTCATTACCGTAACCCTTCGAATTGAATCCCAGGGCATTCGCAAGTGAATGCTACCGTAATCACTGGCGTTGCGATAAAAGAAAACGATTCCGACGTCGTGGAGGTGTACGCTCGCAAACCGATGAGAAGGTGGCGCTACAAAACCGATGTTTATGTGGGCGGAGTCAGGCGGTTTTTCGACATGGCTCATTGGCATTACCAACAATTCAATGGTGAGCGTGAATACAGAGTAATGCATTTGCATGTGCAAATCGAATTTGCAAAATCACCTGTGTAAAGACTGTTTTGAGTCATAATAATAAATGTTTTCAGTGGAATGGTGATCCACTGGGCTAGGGCCCATTCCGCATCAAAGCCCATTCCGCATGTGCACCCATTATAGACACATTATGCCTGCAGGGGTAAGAAAGCGGGATGGGTAACACCACCCCAAACCGCCCAGCTATCTATCTATCCCTGGCACAAATTTTTTTGGTTACATTCCCTTGAACACTCCCACACCCGCAAATTGCCTAGCTATCTAGCTATCTGGAGCGCTTTTGAGCAATTTTACCATAATTTTCACCAAAATTCCCTAATTTTCCTACTTGTTATAGATTTTCACCTTCAAAATAACTAGGTCATGTGTTTTATTACCTATTTTCAACATGCCAGGTATAATTAAATGTGTTCCAGGTTACATGCGGGATGGGTTTAGATGCGGAATAGAGCACTGCCGATCCACTGCGGAGAAATTTTTGTGTGTTGCGTTTAGTTTTTGTGTGTTATCCAAAGGTGGTCATTATTCAGGGAGAGGAATTATTCAAGGAAATACGGTATAATAAACAGATTAAGCAAAATCTAACACGGCAAAATATCGATGCAGGACTTTCCGTGCGCGTGCCACAGCGAAACATGAATCAATCAGAAATTGTGGTGATGTTGTGGTCGGGCGCGGGTGTTAAAATCACAGAGTCGTATGGATATTTGAATGTGGAAGTGTTTTTGCCGCAGGCTTTTAACACTAGTTGCACGGTTGGTGGACGGGACTTTTTTGTATTGTTCAAAATGTTTTGGGGTTATTTGCGATACGTAATGAGAATCATGCAAGATTTGTTTGACAGTACAAACTACCGTATTTACCCGAATAATTCCCCTGGGGAATTATTTTTCCGTCAGACTTTTTTGATGCGGGAACTGTTCGAGGGGGGGGGGTTATTCATGGGGGAGTTATTTTTCGTCAAAATTTTTAAGCATGTTTCTTTCATTTCGCAAAGTATGCTTTAATAACACGATAACATGGCATTTTTGTTGAAATTGTATATAACAAATTGTGTCATATATCTTAAGGGGGTTTACTGAAGGGGAGGGGTATAAAATTTCTTCCTCGCTCGTCTAACATGGGGGAATTATTCGAGGGGGGGAATCATTCGAGTTAATACGGTAACTACTTTTTCACTACTACATCTAGTTGGGCACCGAAAGTCCCCCAAAATTTGACCCCGCCCACCGATTTCAGGCTTCCGAGGCGACTAGCCAATCACAATCGACCGTGCGCTACGGTCGACGATGCTATATAACCCAAGGAATTATGGGCACGTGGAACAATCGAAGAGATGACGAAATTTGGGGCAATAGAGGTTCCGGAGGGGGCGGAGCTTACACGGATAGGGGTATTATTGATGAGAATCAGTTGAGCGGGGTTTATCAGACTTTGTTGAGCTGTGAGTTTTTTGAGGTTTATGCATTTATTGCTTAAATTGAATACAGATAATTTTGCGACAAAGAGTTTTTTCATATTTATTTCAGGGCGAGTGGACGGCACAGATCAGCACATTGGCCCGCTACTTTTTGGCAACTATTTTAGGCCGATTTACAACCCCTTGAGATTCGCCGACCCAATTTATTACCCACAGGTATAGTTGGCGGACATCACACTTTTCATGGAAACCTACCATAACTCATCTGAATAATGAACCAAAAATTATACAGTTATTTCATCATAATATTTCGTTTGTTCTATGGAATAATTAATCATTATACGAAATTTATCACAAGATTCTATTCATTGAATTATGGTAGGATTCCGGTAGGATACGAATTCCGGATGCCACTTTACCGCTTTTAATCCACTTTCTGAGCAAATATCCAAAAATTTCAATTGGAAAGAAATCAAAATTCCAGTTTATCGTCAACCGGGTACCCGACAATGCCACGCTGATTTTCGACATGGAAGAAGTCGTGTCAACTTGCGCTGGCGATCCATTTTGCAAGTATGACTATGTGATGACTGGCAGAAGGGAAGTGGCCACGAACACTTTGAAGTATGAAAATGGATTTATGAGACAGCAGAGACAAGGCTCGAAAAGATGTTTGTTCGCTTTATATTCTTGTGAAAATGAATCCCTGGAGATTTTGTTGTCAGAAAATTTTTGCGGGGTATATATAATTGGATGCGAGACTTTTCTGCCATAAGTATTTTTCGTTTTCAGACGGTCTTATACTCCAGTGAGTTTCCACCTTGCAGGCGTTCACGGTGGAAGTGCGCCAACGATATTTTATGCATGCAATTTTCATCAAAATAAGAAAAAAATCATTGTTGTCATAACGTTTTACGTGAAGATATTCATTACAAATGTTTTCAAATTTTCACAAATACCGCATTATTGGCACACTTGCAACGTATGACATTAATAACTGCAGCATGCACAATTTTGTATTTCTATTAAATGACTTGAATTGGGCACTTATTCAAGCGTAATCACTTTTCAATTCGCACTCTCTCCTCCCAAAAGCGATAACCTATATAGCTACAAAACTACCGTAACCCACATATTACAGTAACCAGCTGTGGACCCCTGCTCAAAAAGGAAGGCGTCATAAAAACGCCCATGGCAGATAATTACTTGGATGGGTCAGTTGTAACGTTCAGTTGCAAGCCAGATTTCTTTGCACACGGAGATACAGTGCGCTATTGTGTAAATGGAACTTGGAGCCCTGGGTGGTGGGTCTGGTGCAGAGGTTGGTGCGGGTTTTTTTGGTGGAAAATTAAGTGTATTTTTACGTTTTGTGAATTTGGATGGCCTGTATATATTGTAGTGATTACATTTTTATCTGGGTTTTTTTATACTATGGACATTTTTTTATTTTTGGAGCGAAATGCTATGAAAATGTGAAGTATTGGCTTCATGCATTCTAGTTGACCGTCAAAGTATCAAAAACTGATAGAGCAGCCATGGCCACATTAGAGTTTACCGGAATGAGGAGTCCGTCAACTAGTTTTGATGGTGATCAAAAATTACATATTCTGAACTGGAATGGGTTTTAGACAGATTTATGAGTTTCTGGACTTTGTCTGTGACAACCAAATTAAATATTGACATCCAAATATATCATACCGAATATTGACAACTGTTTCAGTATAGAAAACAAAATCGCATAAAAACTTTGAATAAATCCCAAACGGCAAAAGTGATATACCCCCTCAGAACGTCATAATCTGTCGGTTCCCTCAATCTATACCCTAATTTTGGCCACAGAAAATAACCTCCAACTCACCCCAAAAATCGCAATTTATTAATCTCACTGACACCCCCATCCCCAGACCGCAATCTCGAATACGCCCTAAAATGGCTGACTGCAATTTTGGTTTCCCTGACAATCATATTTTGCTGCACGTGCATTTTCTGCTGCTGCTGGCGTAGAAGAGTGAGATTGGAACAGGAGGGGTATATAAGGCCAAAAGAAAGACCCCAGGTGCAGAATGGAAGAAAGTGGGTTTTTGGATTTTTTGGATTTTTGGAAGTGGAATTTTTTTCTTCATTTTTGGAAATTATTTTGTAATTTTTCTGTCACATTTTTATTATGCAAAAACTGAAGAACATACATTGAAGAGGCCGGTCGCTTCTGGCTTTCAAAATTACAGAATAGATTGAAAAGCATATATTCCAATATATACGTTTAATCTATTCTATAATTTTAATTTGTAATCTATTCTGTAATATAGCATATGTAATTTCTGTAATATAGCAGAAAATATCAACACAAAACTCCAACCCCCCCCCCCCCCCCCCGCAGTGCACCCCCTCTATCCACAAAGGTACCCCTCAGCAATGGGTCCCAATCAAATCCATCGCAAAACGGCCACATGACCACATTGCACCACGACACCCCCCTGTCCCCAACACATGGGGAACCCCCGCCCCCCTTTTCGATGCACGACACGTCCAATAACCACGAGAACAACTTCGATTACGAGCCTAGAAGGGTTGGACTGGCTTCGGGCGGGGGAGCTAGCGATATGAACGACCACGATGGAAGGATGCCGGTTATGATGATGAGTAGTGCTTGATTTGACCCAGTTGACAGACTAGTTGACGGATGAAGCTTTGGGAACTGGTAAATCTGTTGAGTTGACACATTTGAGTTTAGCAGAGTGACTTATTTTTGATCTCGCTCAACAGATGTTGGCGGACTCCTAAATCCGGTAAACTCAAATGCGTTCAAAGCTGTATTATCAGTTTCCAAATTTCTGGCGTGAACTAGTTTGTGGGGTCCTCGTGTTTAAGTGGTTGTCTTTTTTTGTTGTAAATAGAATATTTCGCCATAGCGGATGTTTTGCCGTATTTTCGGATGGCCTTATTTTGTTTGACTTATTTTAGTATTTGATACGCGTGGTTAGAAGCGACTTCCTCATGTTTTTTTGTACATTTTCATGGCAGACATTGCGGATTGTGAAATACCCACAGTTGAAATGTTCGTGTCTGCTGATTAATTCAATTTTATATAGGAGTATAAAATTTTTATGCAAACATTTATTAAATGGAAATTTATGTTTGATCTCTTGCAGATTTATGAAGTTGCATGAAAAAACATCCATTTTTGCGTGTATTGATTGGAAAGCGCCTAAAAATGGTGCCCGGTGCCAAAGGGCACCGCGTGAAAAAAGGGCACCATTTAGAGAAAGGGCGTTAATTGCGGCATGGCCAAGCCCGGGGGCACTCCCAGAACCTGTAAAAAGCCCTTTAAAATGTCAAATGCCATGCAAAGTGTCAAAAGTCATGGAAAATGCCCTGCAAAATGGCAACCGAGTTGCCATTTTGCGGGGCATTTCCCATGACTTTTTACACTTTGCATGGCATTTGACATTTTACAGGGCTTTTCACAGGGTCTGGGATTGGCACCTAGTGCCCTCTGCCGCCCTCAAACTTTTTATCAGTGGAATAAATGAAGGGTTTGTTTCCGTATACCCATTCGTAAAGTCCAAAATGAAAAATTTGCGTTAAGCATGGATTTGATATAAGGGCAAACTTTTGTCAATGATATTTACATAGGACAAGAATTACTTTATCTTCATTCCCAAGATACAGAGAACAGAAATGTTTGAAAAAAATTATAAGTCAACATTCCATTTTCCGACTTTCATTTACTGTATCTGAAGACAAACTTTTTCTAACAAACTTTTTCATTACCTAGTAGCACACTCGTATAAAATCACATACCCATATTCTTTCCATGAAGAATTCATAAATGAATCTGAGCGTAGCCACGCTGGCGCCAATAGCAAAAATCATAAATGCCGGTGCGGCCGACATGAGCGACAATCTCTGCAGCTTATTGGGTCCACTCATCTCCTCTCCTCTTCTGAAAAATAATGGGAATTTCCGGAGAGTCGATAAACTTCTAGTTAACAAATTATAATAATATACACAACCGGCAGCACAGTATACATCCGCGCATACTTATGTCTTACGCACCAATGCACCAATGCTTTACTTACGCACTCACTTCCAAAAAAAAAGGCGGAGTCAAGTAAATATAACCAACATGTTTTGCGCCTGAAATCATTTTTTGGAAGAATTCTTATTTTACTTATGTTGACGTCATGATGGAGTGTTCCATTCATAAAATGTAGCATGCAGTCTGTAGAATATAGATGAAAACAGTTTGAAACCTGCAGGCAGGTAGCGCAGACTTCATTGCATCAAGTTGTTTTTGATGTATCCCATGTAGAGTGCCATACATTTCCCTGACTGCCTCGTCAAATGCACGCTTAAATGTGGCATTTTTTCTGAATACAAATGATTTCCACAAATATGAAACATCCTCATTTGTGTATATAATCTGCGCTTCACAGTTGTAGTCCTTTGTTAGTAAATACTGGCACCTCTCTTCAGACAAGCAAAAGTATGCCATTTGTCAATTCCATAAGTGGAGAGGTAAAAAACCATTTTAGAAGTGAGAAAGGTAAACAGTGAAATGAGAAGTGAAATGGGAAGAAGAAATGATGAGTGAAATGAGAAGTAAGATGTTTACTTAACTTTTCACATCTCATTTGACTTCACCTCTAACTTTTTACGTCTCACTTCTAAAATGTTTTTTACTGCTCCACTTGCACAATTGGCACCAGTTTCTGTTCAATAATTGTCTGCATGGCTTTGGGAGCATTGTTCATGTTGATCAGTTGGATTGGGTGTGATTAGGGTTGGAAAAAAGGTTTTCTTTTAAATGCTTTTATTTACCATAGAATATCTATGTGGATAAATAGTGAGCACCAAAAATTTGGTTATGAGGTGACATCAGTATACTCTATTTTTCTCCAGAGCTTCCCTCTGGTTTCACATTTTTGTGAATTATATGTAGAAATAATGTCATATTTTGCCATCAACTTAACTGACAGTATATTTTTACCGTTCCACTTTCTAGTTTTTGATGAGTGCAAATTTTTCACTTTTTCATTCCTTTTTTTTCTGACAGCTAAAATTTTCATGTTTCCTTTTTCTCAAAGATTTTTTAAGCGCCAGTTAACTGGACCGTTTACTTCAGCGAGATGTAAACTATCAGTTAAGTATAGCACTGATCCTTTGAAAACTATGTCCAATCCCCATGTTCAAAAACGGTTGAAATAAGCCTAGCAACCCTGTGTGTGACTTGGTTGCCTCCCTAATCCCTGCAAAAAGTCCTGATTCAGCTGTAAGCACTGTCCTACTGAACCACATGTCTCCTGCAGTAGTTGCAATGCGCAATTCATCATTGTGAACCTTTTCAAGCAGTTGGTCTGGTGCCACTCCCAGACCCTGTAAAATGACCTGTAAAATGTCAAATGGCATGCAAAGTGTAAACTGGCATGACAACTTCAAATATTAAGCTGTAAAATAAAATTTGATATTGTTGGGGCATTTGACATGACTTTTGACACTTAACATGCTATTTCATATTTAACATGTAATTTTTAAGGTCTGGGAGTGGCCCCTGCATTGCTGAATGATAGTTCATCTATGGGGAACAGAATGGCACTGAGCAGCATGCCTTTGAATAGTGATTTAGCCACCAGCATGAATATTGACAGCAGAATTAAAAGTACATTGTAGGCTTCTGATGATTGTGTCCTGGTGTAAGTATATAAATATTAAGATAAGCTTTACTCCTTGATGTAAATGGTCAGAATTAGTGGTAAAAAAGCAATGTTCTTGAATTTTTTGGACTTGTTACTCCTCCATTAAAAAGAAAAGTATAAATATATTTATCTAGACGACCAGATAATAGATTTTTTTTACAACCTCAAAAAATGTCACCTGGAAAGTTCTTTGCTGCAGTCATGTTCACTGAGAAAAATAGTGCCAACCATCCAAAGAGTTACTTTTCTACCATGTTTGAGTTTCTTTGTCTCCTTTATTATCCATGTTGCCAACATCATGAGCACTGTTATCAATGCAGTCAAGGCACATATAAACACCCAAGTTTGAGGTGAGAATGCCCAGAATATTTTTATTGCCGTTACATGAAGTGGCTGTTATAAATTGCTTGGAGTTGTTAATTTACATGAGCAGCAGATCACAGTCATGCAATATTATCACATTTGACAACTCTCAAACTTACTGGATGTGGTTTGACTGTCAGAAAGTTTGGGTATCCCATAAAAAGGGGTAAACTGTATTCAATGTATTTCTGGCGCTCTTCCATAAATATCCAGTAGTCAACAGTTGTGTCCACTGTGCCCTCATAAACTTGCAAACTTATACCTGATTGATTTTGTTCTGGGTCAAATGAGCCATATTTTGCATTAGTGTGGTCCACAATATCAAAGGCCCAGTTGAGCTTCTGCCAGTGAATTGAATTTGTGCATCACTTCATAAATGGAAGTTTAAGCAGCTGTTAAAAAAACTTCCAACATGCATAAGGTAAGCCATCATCAGTGGACAGATGCCGCCATCAAAGCACTCCCCTTTCATGTCACTCATAGTCTTTGTTTTCATACAAAATTCATTGATAGCACAGGGAAATACATGAAAAGTGCATCAATTCAAACTACAATTCTTTTTGAGTTGTGCAATCATTATAGGAGCTCAATTTTTATTATACTGATTATTGAAAGGTTGGTATAATGTATAAGGCCCTGCAATTTTTTGAGCAAATGGTATATTTTCTCCAATTTTTTTACTGCACAATGAGCAAAGAAATATGGGTCTTGAATTGCTGCACTATAAGTATACCAGTGGTGGGAAGGGTTTCATAGAAATTCTGAATGGTCGTGTTAGCCCGGGTGGTAAAGTGGGTGAATTTCCTATAGAAATCATGGTGCCCAAATCAAAGTGATAGTCTAACTTTCTGTGAATGTCATGTATGAGCAGGTAAAAAGCAACATGGTATTCTTATGTTAAAATATGTAGGCAAGGTATTCATTGATGCCAGTGTCATTAATATGTCATTTTTCCACTTTTCAGCTATATTCAACTTTGTTTTAATAATGTACTGTATGCCTGTTCACAGGGGTCTCATATTATATTTGGACCCCTGCAGGCATTCAGATTTCAGAATTCCTCCCACAGAATGGGGGTATTTCAACGGGGTTTAATTTAATGGGGATGGATTTTTCAAGGTAATATGGTAGATTTTGAAGATGAAAATGGACTAAAAGTTTTGAAAA
Organism: Sphaerolaimus hirsutus; assembly: GCA_964036195.1. Taxonomy (NCBI): domain Eukaryota; kingdom Metazoa; phylum Nematoda; class Chromadorea; order Monhysterida; family Sphaerolaimidae; genus Sphaerolaimus; species Sphaerolaimus hirsutus. Next base: position 26,343,455 of record OZ038450.1, on the reverse strand, counting down.
ATATAGATTTTGAGTGAAAACTGAGGCAAAATATATTTAAAAAACCCCCAGCTAGATCGATATCTGACCCTTTTGTGGATGGGGGTTCAATGGGTTGTAGTCAAATATTTTGTCTTCATAGTGGATTGATAGCTAAGCAGCCCCTGGTATAGAAAGCTGGAGTGTTTGGAGAATAACTGACACCCTCACTGCTACACTTTCTACCTATTTGCCCTATGGCTCTACTGTACACACACTAGTTTTTGACTGTAACTTTGAAAATTCATAAATCAGCATTGAACACATTTCAGTTATCTGGAATGAGGTTACAATCAATTACAGTTGATGGGGATAAAAATAACTCATTCTGGTAAACTCAAATGCATTCAAAGTGGACTTATGGGTTTTAAAAATTTACGTTAAAAACTAGTGTGTATGCAGGTACAAACACACTGTTTTACTAGAATGATGCCATCTTATTCTAGTTTGCATGCTATTTAATTGTTTGTGTACATTCAATTAGCTCTTTTTGCACGTTCCTCATAGAGCCCAAGCTTTTGTAGGCAGGTAGGTGTTCCAGCTAAAACATCTGATAACAACACAAAAATTGAATGTGGATGCATTTTCTCTGTGTGGATCGGGATACAGAACCAGGAAGTGCCATCCCCTTTGAAAACTTCTCAGTCTGAACTTACTAATACGGTATATTGATGTATTTATTAACAGTATACAGTCTGCTGAGTATACACATGATGAAAAAGTGAAATTATAAAGCTGAGCAGTACAATTAATGAAGGACATATACATCGGGTGGGGCTGCTATCGAAAAAACCGTCAGGATTATCCGTTTGCCAGTAACAAGTTTTTTAGGCTCCGCCTTAAAGTTGTACATACCTTCGGCATTCGGTTTTTCTTTTTTGTGAAAAATTTTTTTTGTGAAAAAAGAAAGGTTGATTTTGAAATTTTGATGAGAGTTCAATTTTTCGTTGGTTGTCAAAATCAGCGCTTGGAGAAGAATGTTCGGTACCGGAAATCCGGGAAAGCAAGTCTTTAAGAAGTCAAAGAAAACAAAGAAGCGCTGGAATGTGCCGGTCTGTTCTGGTGATTTTTGAATTATTTCTATAAAAAAGTTTCGATGCGGCGAAAATTTCGATGTCGCTAAGGTGAATAACGAATTTTCCTACGACTCCAATGGAAGCGCGGAGCTGCTCCATATTTGATCAAATTTAGCTCGAGCCCTGTGTTGAGTGCTTTTCGAGTCTTCGAAATCTGTTTTTCGATTTCGTTAATTTGCCATTATCACTTTTTGAGAAGAAAATAACGTTTTCAAAGATTTCTCCACTCTAAAATGCTCTTTTTCTCAGATCCGTTGTCCTGGTGTCGATCCTGAGATACCATCTGCCAAACTTGGCAGCGGGCCAAAATTCTCGATTGATCAAAATAACGTGTCCTTCAGTCGCTTGGCGTACGAATTGGACTGTGTAAGGGAGGATGTCGTAATTCCGACGCACAAGGAGCTCAATAACTATTTTATGACTTACCAGAATGCATGCTGGTTTTATGGTATCAAACATCCTTTGGTTCGTTTCGTTGCGATACTCTTCGTTTGCTTTTTGTTTTTTTTTTGCTGTGTTGGTAGGTAGAGAGGGCCTTTGGCGCTCCACACACAGCGATTTTAAACATAAGTTGGAACGTTTTTTGGCAAAGTATGAATGCCGTATTTCGTCTAATAGAAGAGCGTCGTTCTATTTTCTTTCGTCAACTTGTTTACCTGCCGTTCTATTGGAGCTTAACGGGAAAAATAGAACAGCGCTCTTCTATTGGAAGAAATACAGCATTCATACTTTGCCAAAAAACGTTCGAACTTGTTTTAAAAATCGCTGTGTGTGGAGCGGCTTTAGATGTTTACATGGCCTTTCGTCTGACTTTATCAGGGGAGAACTATTCTGGGTGCATTATTATTTCGTGGTAAATTTTTAAGCATGTTTCTATTGACTCATTTTACGAAGTATGCTTTGTTAACAAAATAAAATACCATTTTTGAATTGGGTACAAAAAATTTATCATCTGCCTAAAGGGGGGAGAATTCTTCCCCCTCGCTCGTCCAACAGGGGGGGGGGGGTCATTAAAGCAATTACGGTATGCATTTTAGGTCACTTCCAATCCAAACCTCTACCATTCCCACAGGACATGTGCTACACACCCTTGTCTGCACTGACAACACAACTGTGCACCATGCGGCGGGCGGCTATCGCTGCCGCCGCTTTACCTGGCACTGCAGCTTATCACAATCACCTGGTGCCAATTCCAGATTATGTCAAGTGATGAGAATTGTGTGGGGGTGATAAGAATGGCGGATTAAGTTTCCGGATTTAGGAAACAGGCCAGAACAGGCGGCGCTTGGAAGTTCACTCTTTAATTGTCACTTTTTATCACTTGAAACCTTACTTCCGGTGTACACTCTAGATTTTGACTCTTGACTTTTGACTGGGTTGGATCGATTGCAAATTGCTCCTGCGGGGAATAGATAGGTAGCTGAAAAAGTGGGGAGGGTTCGATATATAGGCTTTTTAGGTGTAGAAGGCAGAAAAGGGAAAAGTCGATCAAAACAGATGAAAAAATAGGTAATTTAATACAAAGTAGAAATAATACGCGATTTGGGGGGTAACCCCCCACTAGGGTTCTAACGGGATCCCGATCCCGATCCCGGATCCCGTGAAATTCCGGGATTTTGCAGTCCCGATCCCGATCCCGAAAATTTTCAAATCCCGATCCCGATCCCGAGAAACTCCCAAGTCCGGGATCCCGATTAGGGTTCAAACGGGACCAGTTTTTCGGACCGGGACCGGGACCGGGACCAGAAATTTTCTAATGTCGGTCCCGGTCCCGGTCCGACATTAGAAAATTGCTGGTCCCGGTCCCGGTCTTATACAACAACTGCACTTAATTAAAACAAAACAACATTAAAATCACTGCAATACAACACGATCTCAGATGATCACCAAAAACATCCATCACAGTTCCCACGTTTCTTGCACATCACCCTGATCTGCATATTAGTTTTACCTTAATAGCAATGACGTTGATGAAAGTGTTGAATACTATCAGCACATTGCCAACACTGGTGGCTCACACTAGCTAAAGTTTCATGATCACAACTTAAATCAGCGTTGAGCTAGAGCACCATTTGTACATCAGTACAAAATGACCGAAATTGTAACCCCCACAGTTCCGCAGTGGGTGGAGCTAGAGGGGTGAAATTTTGGGTGAAAACTCAAAACACCTGATATATTAACGTGTTAAATTTTTATAACCGTAGCTTACCCCTAGCGTACATGGCGAGCACTGCCCGGGGACTTTTCAGCCCGACCATGTATAAAAATTGGAATTTTTGCAAATTTTTTGTAAAGTTGTATACAAATTCATATTTTTGTAAAAATTGTATAAAAATTCATATTTTTTGTAAAAATTTTTTATGTTGTTTTTAGTTCAACCTGTTCATTCGTGGAGCTGGGGCAGTCCCAAGCCTGTCAATTGTCATGACAAATATAAATTGTGTCAATATAACTTAAAGTGGAGACTGTAAAGCAAATTGTATCCAAATCTTATCTTTTGTATCCAAATCTTGTTATTTTTGTAACCAAATCTTATGTGAACATTTGGATACAAAAACATAAGGTTTGGATACCAAAACATAAGATTCAGATACACAATTTACACTCTGCATGACATTTGTCATGACAATTATACTTTGCTTGACAATTGAGATGCCAATTGACTCTTTACTACATTTGTCTGACAATTGACACTTTGCATGATGTTTTACAAATGTGCCCAGCACACTCCAGTAATCCTTCTACTGAAAATGCAAACCATTCTTATCGGTGATTGTAACTTAACACTTGCAACTAGCTAACAATACCTACTGCATGCAACTTTTGCTAAGTAATGGAAAAATTTGTGACACGTTTTTCATGTTTAGGTATAATTATCACATTTTTCTGACCTTGCATGCAAGATTCTGATTTTTTGTAAAATTTCTGTAAAATTTTTGTAAAATGGTCCATTTTATTATTTTATTATTATTTTGGAATAAAATAAAATAAAATAAAATAAAATGAAACAAGAATAAAATAAAAATAAAATACATTTTTATACAATTTTTATACAATTTGTATACAAATGATTTTTATAAAACCAACCCTGACTATGATTCAGGGGTTGTTTTAACATTTTGTTTTGTTTGAGTTGATGCCCCGATATTTCTACCGCAAACCTTGAATAAGACCCACCCTCGAATAACTCCCCCCTGTTGGCAAAGCGAGGAAAAAATAACTCCCCCCTTGAATAACGCCCCCCTCTTGAATAACTCCCCCCTTTGGATGAAATCGATACAATAAAAAAATACAACAGAATATTAGCGTACAGCAGCGAACGCAGATACATTATGTGTATGCAATGTATAATACACTATTTTTGTTGTTGGACAGTTAAATACATGAACTACATGAGTTTACAGTACAGCCATGCAATAAATTAAGTCCATGTTTTCTGAGGAAAAAATAACTTCCCCCTCGAATAACTCCCCCCTTGAATAACTCCCCCTCCAAAACGTCTGAGGAAAAAATAACTCCCCTGGGGTCTTATTCGAGGATTTAGGGTATGTTGCTCATGTTTCAATAAAAGTAAATATTATGTTCAAATTAAAAATGTGTGAAAAATGGTGGAAAAATTGGCAGCCTCCGATACCACGGCATCTCCAGGTAAACAAGGCAGCTATAAAAATAGATGAAAAAATATAACGGCGCTCTTCTAATGGCCCTGCGCACACTAGTTTTCACACGAAATTTCGAAAACTCATAAATGAACTTTGAACGTGTTTGAGTTTTCCATAATGAGTCATTTTAAATCTCCGCCAAGTGTAGTTGACGGCCACCTCATTGTAGAAAACTCAAATGCGTTAATCTAAGCTAATTTGTGACTTTTAGAGTTTCGTGTGGAAACTAGTATGCGCACGCACGTTGGAAGAAATACGGTATTTAAATATAATACCTGCATTACCAATCATTCTAATCTATAACGCAGAACAATGTCTGCGGCGGTCAGCCTGAAGATATAAAAGTGCCAGTAGTTCAGAGCGAACCCCCCACTGTTACCCCAGACAGTGATACCAATCTGAGTAGTGCAGTTGATAATTCTGTTGTGTTGCCGAGAAAGGATAGCCCCCTGAAGAAGCCTGTCAAAAATGGTTTGTTTGTTTTAGATTTTTTTGCAGCTGCCAGTCCCGCACCTTGTAAAGCATAAAGTCAAGTGAGTGACGAATGTCATGTATGGTGTTGTATTTATGTCAGGTGTATATTGAATTTCGACCCTCCGAGTGGTTGGATAGATAGCTGAGCGGCCTTCGGGATAGATAGATAGCTGGAAAAACATGGGGGGGTTGTGGTGGTCAATATATACCTAGGCTATGTCAGGGTGTAGAAGGAAGAAAAGGGAGAAAAATCGCTAAAAGTAGGTGTAACATGGGTATACGAAAGCATATAGTACTGAAAAAAGGTAAATAGGAACAAAACCTAGTATTTTGGAGGTGAAAATCTATAAAAAGGTATGAAAAATAGCGATTTTGAGTGAAAATTGGGTATAGTTTCTCAAAAATCGCTCCGGATAGGTAGATAGCTGAGCGATTGGGGGGGGGGGGGGGGTTTAGGGGGTAGTAGCCCAAAATTTTGGCTCCGTGATAGATAGATAGCCGAGCGTCCTCCGGGATAGATAGATAGCTGGGTGGTTTGGGGGGGGGGTAACCCCCCCCCCCCACCCCCCATTCGAGACCCCTGATTATTGTACATTCGAATTACTGCCCATAGTCTGGACTGACTGTCTATTTTGAGAGGTATTTAGATGCGTTCTAAAACATCTTGATCAAATTTTCATTAACTATGCAAAATCTCAAAAAGCTCACATTCATGCATCCCTTTTTAGACACGCCTATCGAACCAGCGAAAATTTCGCATCTGCAAAAGAAAAACAGGTGTGCATTCTGTGATTATAAACTGGTAAAATTGGGAAAACGTTGGGAACGGAATGAAGCCTGGAGAAAAGCAAAAATGTTGGGACACGTGCTGCAGCAACATCCAGTGCAGTTTGCAGAGGCTGTTTTTAAGGTGTGACCAAAAAGTGTGATATAAATATATGTGAATTTGAGGTGAATGAGATAGGATTTTTGGAATTACTGGTTTGGTGAAATTTTGCAAGTTAGCTGCGATTAGTGTAGAAATTTTGTTTGAATATTAATTATTTGATTATTTTGTGCCTTTTGTTTGCTTGCTATTTGGATATGCACAAAACAACAAAATCATAAAATTATTTATATTTCTTATTAATTATTCAGTTGGTTATTTATGTATTAAGAATAATAGCGATATGCATATTTTCTCTATTTATGCAGCATCAGGAGGATCAATTATGATTTGAGTTTTAGTTTTCAGTCAGATTTTCCATCTTTAAATGTGCATATCAAAGTTCAGTTTGTCTGCGTCCTTAGAATTGGTTTGTTTTTCATGTCGTGCTAGGTTTTGGCATGTTATTTTGTATCTGATAAAAAGCTGTGTTGTTTTATGCTTGTGTATTTATTTCCATATTGTCAATGCATTCTGATTGCGTAACAAACTACCGAAACTTCAAAAATATTTAAAAACTGAAATCAGTGTTGAATGCATTTGATTTGACAGAAATGGGTTTATTAAGTTTCCATCAACACTAATTGACTTGCACCTCATTCTGGTAAACTAAAATGCATTTAAAGCTGATAAATAATTTCCCAATTTTTCGATATTTCCATTGTTGGTAAAACGTAATTACGTTTACTCGATAAATATGTATAAATACGTTTACTTCGTAAATACGTTTACGTTTCCTCCCGGAAAAAATACCGGTACTTACATACTCGCGTACTTTTTGAAAGTACACGAGTACAGAAAACGCATTTTATGGAGCGATTACAGCTCGGGCGTAAAATTCAAGCGTAAAATTCCATCGCAAAATTGATTACATAAAAGTGGATGATGATACAGGTCTGCAATTTTTCATGGAGAATATGTTTATCAATAACTTCATTGTGTCCGAGAGTCATCATCCACAGTCACTGCAATTTGATTGTGGAAATTCAAAAATTTCTATTTTACGCTGGAATTTTACGCCAGCTGAAGAAAAATCAATTCTACGCTATGTCATTGCATGCAATCACCTGGCGTAGAATTGACTTTCCTTCAGCTGGCGTAAAATTCCAGCGTAAAATAGAAATTTTTGAATTTCCACAATCAAATTGCAGTGACTGTGGATGATGACTCTCGGACACAATGAAGGTATTGATAAACATATTCTCCATGAAAAATTGCAGACCTCTATCATCATCCACTTTTATGTAATCAATTTTGCGATGGAATTTTACGCTCGATTTTTACGCCCGAGCTGTAATCGTAGCATTAAGGGGACTGAAAATGTCATTTTGTCAGACAGAAAGTGACAAACATAGGACACTTTCCTAAGAGATACTTATCAGGAAAGAAAAACACACATCTTTGATGTATTAAAGCGTAAAATTTTAAAAAAAACATCAATTTTTATTTTATTTTAGTGAGAAAAAACTCAGTTTTAGTTTTCTGCACTCATGTGTGAGTAAAAACATACTTTACATTTACGTTTACTTTAAAAAAAGTTCAGTACTTCTACAACTTTGGCCATTTCCGTCGAAAACTATTGCGCGCAGGCCATCGGTTTGTTCATGCTGCCCTATGAATTGTAATTCACGCCGACACAAATACAAACGCACAATCGAGATGAAAATGGGGTCGATGTAGATATCTGCATGTGAGCGCATGTAATTAAAACTTGGACGTCTATCGATCGCGTCGCACACTTAGCAAAATGTTACAGTATTTTGACGAATATAGTCCCTCGATAAATTGTGACAGTGGGGCGGTGTATGCTCGGCGGACCGCAAAGTATGCGCAGAATCCTACCATAATTTTATGAATACAATCTTGTGATAAATTTTGTGATAAATTTTTCCATAGTAAAAACTAAAAATTATGATGGACAACTGCATTATTGTGATTCATTATTCAGATGGGTTATGGTAGTTTTCCATACTAAGTGTGATGTCCGCCATGTTTACCTAATTTATGAGTGTTCGAAATTTCGTGTGAAAACTCATAAATGAGCTTTAAATAGATTTGAGTTTTCCACAATGAATCATTTTTGATCTCTGTCAACTGTAGTTGACGGCGGGTCAGGCCTAAATGGCATCTAATCCGCTTGGCATCTGGACCCGGATAGCATGGATTTCTGCCTGCTTGGCATCTAGACCTGATTGGCATCTATCCAATGCTGGATGCCAAGCGGACTGTGGCATAGATGCCAAACGGGTGGGTAGGGCCAGATGCCAAGCGGGCAGGGGAGTCTACATGTCCAGTGTATCATGTGCACAAAAAATATGAATTCCTAATGTGAAAATTTTTTCAATGTTTTTCCCAATTATTATTTTCAGATGTCAAGTGTCTCTGAATTTTGTTATTTAAAAACAAATATGAGTACAGTTTGAAATGGGGAAGAAGGGTAGATACATGCATGCCCATGTAAATTCATAAATACAATTCTTTAGTAACCCTGTAAGAGTGGCTACTAGAATAAATTTTTATCAAGCAATTTTTTGTGGGAATTGCATTTTGGGACACCATGCATGTAAAAAGCCTCAGAGTGAAGGGGCAACACTCAAATTGATTGATCATTTTTGGAAACAGCTTTGTAAACTTCATGTGTTCAAGTGGCTTTCAACATTGAGTTCCAGCAGTGTTCACATGGAATTTAAACTCATTTACAGGGTGGCCTACATTAGTGGATTCCTAGTTTCCAAGTTTAGTGCATATGGCTAAATTTCAATCAAACACATTATTTGGATTAACACAACACTAAATATATTGATCAGAATTATATTTCACATTTCAAATTGGCTGATTTTGAGAAAATTAAATTAAATATGATCCCAGAAAGTCTGTTAAAGATATCTAATTTGATCAATATTTTATTTCACATTTCAAATTGGCTGATTTTGAGAAAATTAAATTAAATATGATCCCAGAAAATCTGTTAAAAATATCTAATTTGACCATCTATTTCTAAGATATTCAATGCATATCTCACCACACTACCCAGATCAATTTGAGTGTTGCCCCTTAACACTGAGGCTTTTTACATGCATGGTGTCCCAAAAAGCAATTCCCACAAAAAAATGGCTTGATAAAAATTTATTCTAGTAGCCACTCTTACAGGGTTACTAAAAAATTGTATGTATGAATTTGCATGGACATGCATGTATTTATCTACCCTTCTTCCCCATTTCAAACAGTACTCATATTTGCATTTAAATAAAAAAATTCAGAGACACTTGACATCTGAAAACAATAATTGGGAAAAACATTGCAATTTTTACACATTTTGAATTCATATTTTTTGTGCACATGATACACTGGACTGGATAAACAGGTGTACTCCTATAAAAATAAGTTGCAGGGTGACAGGTTCAGCTAGTAACATTTCAGCTGTGCAAGTAAACCGTGGGCCGTCTCGTGGGTGTGTGGGGGGGGGGGGTTCAGCCCGCTTGGCATCTACACCCACACGGCATGGAGACAGCATGGCATGTGCCGGCATGTAGCCCGCTTGGCATCTATGGATCGATAGATGCCACGCGGGTCTAGATGCCATGCAGGCAGAAATCCATGCCACGCGGGTCCAGATGCCATGCAGGTTTAGATGCCGAGCATTGCAGACTCGTTGACGGCCACCTGATTGTAGAAAACTGAAATGCGTACTAAGCTGATTTGTGAATTTTCGAAATTTCGTGTGAAAACTAGTGTGCGCAGGCACAATGTGATGACAAAAAAATAAGCTTTAGGTTCTGTACATATTCAGATGTGACATGGTAGACTCCAGTCGAGAGTGCGGCCAGTAGAGTAGCATGCATTCAAAAAGGGGCACTTTTCCATGTGCACACTGCGATGTGGTCATCGTGATAACGCATGCGCATACATAACTTGAGTATCATCCCGTTGTAAATACGGTTCAATTCAAATCGTAAATGCAGTTCCGAGGTCGACTCACTTCTAAAAAATAATAATTTTGTCTAGTGCGATTTCTCCACAATGGATCCCGCTGTCCCTGTTTCAAGTTCCGTCCAAATTGGCAGCGTGCCAGATTGTCCGACTTATCAACACAAATTGAATTCGTACAGCGCACTAGCTTATGAGATCGACTGCGCCCTGGAGGATGTAATAATTCCGACTTGCAGAGATATCGATAATTATCTTCTGAACCGCGGGACTGCCCCCTGGTTTTATGGTGTAAAGCATGAACTGGTTTGTTGCTTGTTTTTTTTTCCAATTTCGATGCACTTTGGCCGTGTTTTCGGAGGAGTTTGTCCACATGCGGAATTGGAACCCGGTGTGACTACCAGACCCTGTAAAATGTCAGGCAAAGTGTCAAAAGTCATGTAAAATGTCATGCAAAGTGTCAAAAGTCATGTGGAATGTCATGCAAAGTGTCAAAAGTCATGTAAAATGCCTGGTAAAATGGCAAACGTACGTTGTCATGCATGATATGTACGACATTTTACAGGGCATTTCACAGGATCTGGGATTGCCCCCTGGTGGGACGCGGCCCCTCTAACCCCATGTAGTGGAATTCCAATCCCGACAAAACCAAAATCCCAATAGAAATTACTCTGGAACCCACAAAATGTCAACTCAAAACCCTTACCCAGGTGATGAGCCACGCGTCATTGGCCAAGCTGTTGACTGAGCTGTTCAACATGCGCAGAGCGGCCGTTGCAGCTGCAGCCGGCCACGCCTCCGCCCAACAGCTGGTGCCAGTTCTGCGAGTTGATGAGTGAAAGTAAAGTTGTAAGTGCGAAGTGAAGTTGTAAGTGTCAAGTGAGGTTTAAAGTGAATTTGTGAAGTGTCAAGTTAAGTTGAGAGTGACAAGTGCGATAAGTAGCCGATCATTTTATATGCACTAGGATGGGTGAATTTTACTTGAATTTTTACTTTGATGGCCGAGTTATAACGTGTGTATAAAAGACACTGTTCCGGCATTTCAGAGGATATTTTTAACAATGAAACATTTCAATATTTTATTTTCACATACTGTTTATCACTTGTACCTTAACTTAAAACTTTACCACTTGCCATTTGACCTCACTTACCACTTGCTACTTACAACTTGTATTTTTACTTGTCAACTTGTTGAACTGGCACCTGGAATTGCTACATGTTGACAAGTGCAATCGGCTGGTCATTCTGGTGGCACAGGTGCAGGCTTATTTGATTGTGGCTTTGGGATGGATGGCTGAGAATCATCCCTATGTAGTCTTGGATGGTCAGTTTACCTGGGTTATTTTCATGGACAAGGGCCCATTCCGCATCCAAAACCATTCCGCATCTGTACCCATCCCGCATATTATGTGACCCATCCCGCACATGTGCCCATCCCGCACACAGGTTATGCAACATGCGGGATGGCCCATGATGCGGAATGGGCACAAATGCGGAATGGGCTTTTATGCGGAATGCTACACTGTCATTTTGATGCACATGGTGCCAGTCCCACACCCCGTAAAGTTAAATGTTAAGTGCCATACATCATGGGAAATGTCATCAGTTTGTCAAATTCCATGAAAAGTGTCAAAAGTTCAGTAATCAAATGTTTTATTTTGATTGATATTTTGCATGAGGTTTGACATTGACTTTACACAGAACAGGGTGCGGTACTGCCCCATGTTGCCATTGAACAACAAACAAGTTTGTTCCATAAAATCAAGTATCAATAGAATGCAAGTGGGTCATGCATGGACCGGCAATTTTTGCATGCATATTCACATTATACTGCAATCTCCATGTAAATATTTATGTATACAGAGAAAGTGCAATTGATTTGTCTCATTTCAGGTGGACAGCTCTCTAGGATAAGTGATTACTTCCGCAAAGCAAAGCGACTCGAGTTTAGTTTCAGTGTGTCCAAGCAGCCTGGGTCCAAGGAGGATTTGCCCGTGGAGCCGCCGCAGCACACAGAGCTCACCCAGCTGGCTGGCACATCAAACATGGTCTTTTCATGCAGGTTTTTTCTTTGTTGTGAATGGTTCATTGACATTCACTATTATGGTATAAGCTTTGAGCAAGTGATATCACCTGCTACACTTTAGCACTGATACATTTTTTTTCATGTGATTTGATACTTTGAGCTCAATGGAAAGTGAAAATGCTTCCAGCATTAGAAACCACAGTCCTAAAAATGACCATTGGAGCTGAAAAGCACCCAGTTGTGCTTATTCAATGTAATAAGGTGTAGTTGCCAGCCAGAAAAATATGTAAATAAATAAAGCATACCATGTCAATTTCACAGAACCAATGTGGCACTCATGACGCTGATTCTGATAAAAAAGTCCCACCAATGGATGTAGAGAACCAGAAACAACCCCCTGAAATAACCATTGACAGTGGTGAAGTCACTGGTGTAGATGAAAACAATGATGTTGTTGAGGGGGCAAATGGCACACAGTTGACAAAAACAAATAGAAAAAGAAAAAAGAACAAAAAGAACAATAATAAAGAGAAAAAGGTCACCAATGGTTGGTATTTTATTAGCCCTGTTTCTTTCATAAATATCACTTATTACTTCACTTATAATTTCTCACTTCTAAAAGTTTTTTTGCTTCTCCATTTGCGGAATTGAATCCTGAACATCACAGTAAAAAATAATAACAACACCCTTAACTGTAGAACTTTTTTAAAGTCTAGTAGTTATTCAAACACATAAATACAGTATTCTACCTAACAAGGGTATTTTATGTAGATTTTGACCGTCCGGGCGGTTGGATAGATAGACAGCTGGAAAAATTTTTTTTTTTTTTGGGGGGGGGGGCGGGGTTGCGGGGGTTTGACATATGGTTTTTTTCATGGTGTATAAGGGAGAAAAGTGTTAAAAATCGCTAAAAGTGGGTAAAAAAAGGCTAAAAATTGATATATAAGCACATACCGTATTTCCTCGAATTACCCTCCAGGGGTTTATTTTTTCAGAGTGAAAATTTTGAGAGAAAAACGTGATAAATGCCACAATAACCCCCATTTATAAGTTTTTACAGCTTTATATAAGGATGTAGATGGTATAAACGATGTTCTAACGTTACACAGTAAGTGTTTTGAACGTCTGTTATGCATTTCCCGGGCCACAAATTCATAGTGCCCATTTTGAGGGGGGGGGGGGGGGTATTTCGAGGGGGGGTATTTCGAGGAAATACGGTATAGTACTAAAAATAGCTAAAAATAAGCAGTTAGAAACATTAACTAGTAATTTTGGAGGTGAAAAGGTATAAAAAGCTATGAAAAATAGTGATTTTGAGCGAAAATTGGGGTATAGTTTCTCAAAAACCGCTCCAGATAGTAGATAGCTGGCCGATTGGGGGGGGGGGGGGTTAGGGGATGTAGTCAAAAATTTGGCCTCTGGGATAGACAGATAGCTGGGCGGTTTGGGGGGTTAACCCCCCAACCCCCTTTCCTACCCCTGCTACCTGGACTATCCACATCTAACAATTTGCAGCCAGAGTTGTCAGTCTGGACCAACTTATGCTGCTGCACGAAAGGAACCAATGTAAATTTTGCGAGTACCAGCTGAGTGAGTCCAACGATCACTGGGGCGACAGCTGGCGACAAACGCAAATGCTGGGTCACATGCTGAAACAACATCCGATTGACTTTGCTAATGTCATGGTGAAAACACAACCGAGAAATGATTATTAGACTACCGTATTACCTCGAATTATCCCCCCCCCCTTGAATTAACCCCCCCCCTCGAAATACCCCCCCTAAATTTCGGCTGAGGAAATAATAAACCCCCCCCCCCTCGAAATACCCCCCCTAAAATTGAGTGTAACGTGAACGTACATGACAAATACCGCAGTTTGTGATCTATACTATGCAGAAAACATGTTAAAACTGATGATTAAGTGACGTTAGGGAAGGGTTTTTGTGTATATGCAGTAATATATGCCTATAAACACATATAAATCTACGTGATTGTTCGATTTTTCTACGTCTGCGTATGGGGAATTTCCGAAAATTTCTGGCGAAATAATAGACCCCCCCCTCGAATAAACCCCCCCTCGAATTATCCCCCCCTCAAATTTTGCTGGCGAAATAATAAACCCCCTGGGGGTATTTCGAGGTAATACGGTATTTACATTGTGACTAGATTGTGTACAAGGATGTATTTATTTACCTATATATATACCTATATTTACCTACCGTATTAACTCGAATTAACCCCCCTCGAAATACCCCCCCCCCTAAATTTCGGCTGAGGAAATAATAAACCCCCCTCGAAATATCCCCCTAAAATTGAGTGTAACGTGAACCTACATGACAAATACCGCAGTTTGTGATCTGTACAATGCAGAACACACGTAAAAACTGATGATTAAGTGACCTTAGGGAAGGGTTTTTGTGTATATACAGTTGAGGCGTCTAGTTCTAAAAGTCGACAAGTCCACGAAATGCGATTTCGAGTAAATCGCATTTTAAATCTCATTCCCATTTCCAGTTCTGTGGTACGTGTCCAATGGGGCTCTTTCATCCTCAACATGAAGTTCCAAATGTTAACAATAAAGTGTCAAACTTTCAGCCTCTGCTCTCAACGTATATGTGAAAAATTGGGTGTCTACAAAATACTACTCGGACAGAACAAAACTGTTTTGGGGAGGGAAATGGACTTCTCGACTTCTTGCACGCGACAACATTTTTGTTCCCGCCGGCGTTGCGCCTGCCCTGTTGGGAAATTTATGGACTTGTCAACTTTTAGAAATCGGTGTCCATGATGGACTTATCACATTTCTTGCGTTTTTACCCATAAAAAAGGTTGCGGAAGGTGGACTTGTCGACTTTTGGCCCAAAACTAAGTGGACTTGTCGACTTTTGCCCAATTTTTTTGGCATTTTTCCCAAAAATGTCAAATTTGGCACTTTGCCATATGGGCATATGAGGTCAAAAAAATTATGGAAAATTATGAAAAATGTGCGCGAGTAGCCCCAGATGACGTTTCCGGGCCTAACTCAAAATTTTCATATTTTGGACTTGTCGACTTTTAGAATTGGACGCCTCAGTTATATATGCCTATAATCACATATAAACAGGGGACACGCCAGGTCCGGCACCCAAAAGTTGAGTCGGTTCCGGAGCCTATAACTCCGGTTCTAGGGGGGGTAACATTTTTCAAATTTTAGGGGAATATACTCTAGACCCCCCTTCGACTATACACTGCAGGGGGGACCCCGGCGACTCACCTGAGTGTGGGCCGCCGTATACGTGAATATTTTTTTGAAAAAACAGGTGTCCACGCGAGGTCCGGCCGGCGGGGATGGTCCGGCCGTAAAGTAAACCCGGCCGTAAAGTAGAGGGTGCTACTTTTGTTTTGCACCTAGGATAACGTAAAAATGAGTATAGGTGAAAGCGAGAGTCGTCGCTATCCCTACCCATCGCGAATTATATAATTTCCAATGTTATTTTCGCTATTTTTTCAGCCGTTTATATTCGTGTGAGTGATTTTTTGCTTTTTATTCACTCAAAAATGTTCTCAATCACTCTTTCTGTACCCGCGTACTTTCAAAGTACGCGAGTAAGTGAGTACCGGTATTTTTTTGGGAGGAAACGTAAACGTATTTACGCAGCACTCGAGTATACGTATTTATCGAGTAAACGTAAATACGTTTGTACAACTATGCCTTACGGCCGGATTTACTTTACGGCCGGGTTTACTTTACGGCCGAGTTCTCGCCAGGTCCGGCACCCCGTGTTTTTACAGTATAATGGACTGCTAATCTAAAACTGTTGGGGGGGGGGAATTGATAAAAATTTTGAGGGGGTGTACACGACACCCCTCACTACTTTTCACGGAAGGTTGAGCCCTTTGGCTACCCCCCTGAGAGTGGACTGCTGGAAAAGAAACTGATTTTTTTTGAGAATTCACTGTCCGTATTTGGCACTGGACAGAAAAAAATAAAAATTACATTAGAATGTCCCTTGGAGGACAATGTATACCACTGTAAAAAGTGTGTATTCAAAAAGCAAATTTGAAAATGACGATTTGATCTGGTTCGAAAGTGTATTTGACACCCATACACAAGTTCCAGATTAAATTTTCGATTTAATTTAAATCTTTAATACACACGTTGAAAGCAGAGTTGTTAAAATACCGGTATTTTTGGAAAGTGTAAGTGTAAGTGTAAATACACTTTCCAAATTTTGAGTATGGATACAAAAAGTGTAAGGTATTTTAAAAAAACCTAGGAAAGTGTAAAAAAAGTGTAAGTGTAAAAATTTTTTTAGAAAGAGCTCTCACTGTTGAGCATTAGAAAACACCACTATTTTTACTGTTAGATCATTTTATTTGTCATTTTCATGCATTTTTTCACATTTTACTGCCTTTTATGAAACATTTTAGACTGTAACAAATATTGTAGTGGTATGCAGTTCCCTAATAATGGCACCTTTTCAGTGTTGATATTTTACTGATTAAGCAATGCGATACACACTGTTTAAATGCAAGAATGGACATGCAGCAACTGTCAATGCAAAAGCCAGTTGACTTTGTGTCAAGCTGGTGAATTTCCATTGATCTTGTCCTTTTTACAAAAGTATGATGAAACTGTAGAATACCATGAGTACTGATCAAAGGTTGGAGATCAAAGACTAGTTCGTACATTTGCCATATTTTCTACATTCAATGCATAACTGCATGTGTGCACTGTGCAGTTGTTTTTGTAAACAGGGTGCACGCCAGGTCCGCCACCCAAATTCTGAGTCGGTGCCGGACGCCGTATCTCCAGTTGTAGTGGGGGGATTTATTCGAAATTTTGAGGGCATATACTCGAAAGCCACCCACTATTATACACGGGCTGGGGAAGGTCGGCGACCCACACTCAGGTGGGCCGCCGACCTTCACCAGCCGGTATATAGTAGTGGGTGGCTTTCGAGTATATGCCCTCAAAATTTCGAATAAATCCCCCCACTACAACTGGAGATATGGCGTCCGGCACCGACTCAGAATTTGGGTGGCGGACCTGGCGTGCACCCTGTTTACATGACCCTATTTTATGCTTTCTCAAAAGCATAAAACAGGGCCATCTGAAAGAAAAAATACACTTTCTGTACCCGGGTATTTTGCTAAGGAAAGTGTAAAAAAAGTGTATGGGTATTTTATGAAAGTGTAAGTGTAAGTGTAAAAATAAATACCCATTTACCCGGATATTTCGGGTAACTGTAAATACACTTTGGCAACTCTGGTTGAAAGCTGGTTTACGATTTCCTCTAGGAGATGATTTAAGGTAAAAATTCGCGTAAACAACATTGCCCCAAAAATCAACCATAGTTAAGTTTCAATGGGGGTCACTGTAATGATGTCATCGATGACATCATTCCAGGAACAAAATTTGCCTTGTGGGACAGCTTTTGTGTTGACCCCCATCAAATCTCCTCCATGGTTGATTTTTGAGGCAATGTTGTTTACACGAATTTTTACATTAAATCATCTCCTAGAGGACACCGTAAACCCGCTTTAAAAGTGTGTATTAAAGATTTGACTTAAATCGAAATTTAATCTGGAACTTGTGTATGGGTGTTGAATACACTTTCGTACCAGATCAAATTTTTGTTTTTAAATTGGCTTTTTTAATACACACTTTTTACAGTGGTATACATTATCCTCTAAGAGACATTCTAAGGTAATTTTTATTTTTGCTGTCCAGTGCCAAACCTGGACAGTGAATTCTCAAAAATATCATTTTATTTTTTAGCAGTCCACTCTCAAGTGGGGTCAACCTTCCGTGAATAGTAGTGGGGGTGTCGTGTACAACCCCTCAAAATTTCGATCAATTCCACCCAACAGTTAAAGATTGGCAGCCCATTATACTGTAAAAACATGGGGTGCCGGACCTCGCGTGGACGGCGATTAAAAAAAACAACAAAAAACTATTCATGTATACGGCGGCCCACACTCAGGTGGGTCGCCGACCTTCCCCAGCACGTATAAGTAGTGGGGGATGTCGACTATCTAATCTCAAGATTTCGAATAAATCCCCCCACTACAGGTGAAGATATGGCGTCCGGCACCGACTCAGAAATTAGGTGCCGGACCTGGCGTGTCCCCAGTTTACATCAACGTAAATGTTTGATTTTTCTACGTCTGCGTATGGGGAATTTCCGAAAATTTCTGGCGAAAAAATAGACCCCCATCGAATTATGCCCCCCCCTCAAATTTTGCTGGCGAAATAATAAACCCCCTGGGGGTATTTCGAGGTAATACGGTATTTACCTTTATCACACTTTTGTAATTTCTAAGTACAGGTATTCAAAAATGTTTCAAAATAGATACCAACAATTTTTATTTGAAAAATTATGCTATGTAATTTACCAGATAAATGCCAAATTTCCCATCTTATCTGCATAGCAGATAAATAAATATTATCCTAAATAAAAAATAATAATAATAATAAAACTTATTAATTATCAGTCCTGGAATGGCAGATTGCTTCAAGCAGTGAGACCAAGCCACTACATTTATGGGTAGTCATGGTGCAGTAGCTTGGCACAACTTTTTAATTAAGCTGTCTGATCCATAGGGATTGAACAATTAAACATTTATCACTGGCACTGGTTTATTACATAAAGTATACATTTATCTCCAAACTTTTCAAGACTATCAACATAACTAATTTAAGCATTAGACTTATTTTCACTTACACATAACAATCCACTTACAGTAACTACTATTTTGATTTACCTAGCAAAAATACTTGTAAAAACTAAAGTAAATACTTACTAAACTTTTTACAATATACAGCTGTTACCTCTGACAGTCCAGCATTTAAAGTGATGTCATAAATATAACACAGATGATGTCATAACAACAAAAGCTGGACTGAACTGGTTTGAACTGGTTTTCACACACACACACATACAATGGAATGTGCTACTGTGACCCAATTCTTTAACAAAAGTTCAGTAATTAGCATCTCATCAGAACAACAAAGGTGATTCATCCAATGCAATGTATGCTCTATGGAATGCATGGAAAGTTAACAATGCACATGTAAAGCATGCAGGTGACCTACAAACTTGAACTGATAGAAAGTTCTAACAAAGCCATAAATTACAATTAAAGTCACAGATTGCACAGTGCACATGCAAAGCATGCAGGTAAACTGGGTCAATTAGTGACTGCACAACATTGCACCATCATGTTCAAGTCACTAATTGCACAATATTGCACCATCATGGGCAATTTCTCAGCAGTATAAATAGCTGAGAATTCACCTTCAAAGTCAGTCAAAAGCATTTTAAAGAAATCTTCCTTCAATTGTCTACTCTATGATTGCTGCCTATTTACTTATGTCTACTCTATGATATTGTGTTGCTGCCTATTTTCTTGTGTCTATTCTATCATTATATTGCTACAATTGCTATTGCCCCTTGTATGTACTCTACATTTGTGTTATTCTTTTTGGGCTTTTGCCCCTGTCATTTCTATCATTGAACCAGTCTATATTTAACTTTGAATCATAGCATGGAGGTTATGATTCTGTCTTAGATTATAAATTTAGTAAATTATAAGTGTGAACCACAATAGTGATTTGTGTGGTTCACACATTAGATGCTAAGTAGTGTATTTATGCTAAGTTTGTACACTTTTCCATTGTACTATTTTATATGTGAAAACATTGTAAATATACTCTCAAAACTTGTAAACAAAAGTAACTGTCAATAGTTTTTCTTACAAATACACTTATTAAATAAATATAGAATAATATTACTCAAAACAGATTTATCAACTTCCCAAAAATCAAAAACAAAGGAAAACATAAATTTTATATGGGCCATATTTAAAACTGTACCTAAAGTTCCTGTTTTGTCTGATTGCCTACCACATTTATTTGTCAGGAACTGAAAGTGCCACAACTAGGCCCATATTTTCATCCATATTTTCACTCATAATTTTTGCCATCTTACATTTTGTCACCACTGGCACTTTAGAAGGTACAGAACTGGCGAGCGCGGCATTGTTCTCCCAACAGAACAGAACTTGCACCCTACATTTTTTTACATTGCCAACAGATTTGGCAAGCACAGCTTCTGAAGGGCATTATCCTTTCAATCTAAGCTGTACCCTTCCCACCCTACATTATTTTTTATACCCACCAACCAGAACTGGTGAGTACTGTAGCTCTATCTTCTAGATATCTTCTTTAAAAAAAGAAAAATACTTTCTGTTCAAAACCTCTACTTTCTGTCCCCTATTCTCTGCTTATTTTTGCCTTTCACTTTCTTAGGAGGGGGCTAAGGGCAATTGTGACATTTGCCCTGTTCACAGTTTTGAACTGTGAAGGTGAAAAAGCAGGAACATTTTGGAAGTAATTTTTGCTAGTTTGTTCCTATTTAAGTCTGTGGAAGTCACACAAAAGTTAGTTTTAAAGTCACACTCACTAAATTTTCAGTGTGTATGAAAACATCACTGTGTGTACTTTTTCACAGAGGTTTATGCAGTGAAAGTCAAAAATATTGCAATCACAAACAATATTGATTGCAACACCTCCAAAACACACATTTCAGTGTGTTATTTGCATCACTTTTTGTGAGTAAATTTTTTTTCAATTTGATACAAAAATTTGTTTTGATTTTTACATGAGTAAATTTGATGTGGGCATATTCATTTTTCAAAAATTTGCAGTGCATTTCAAATTCAATTTTTAATCTTCTGAAAATTCACAGCTAAAAAATTATTGCACCAGAGGTTTTGCTACTTTTATAAATTGAAATTGCAACTACTTGGCTTCTACATAATTGGATACAGGACTACAACAAAAACAACAGCAGAAACATAGACTTGGTGAGTATTTGGAAATCTTATTACTTTCAATTTTACTTGTGATCAATTTAAGTGTGTCCATCTAACTCTGCACAAGGTTTGTTTGCAATAATTTTGTGAGACACCAAATCAAGATATTAAACAAAAGATCATTTTTTGTGAGGAATGGTTGAGTATCACATCACATTTCCTGATTATTGGGAAAATTTTGTTGATATCCCATTAGAGAGCCCCTATTTCCAAGGGATAACAACATCAAAACTTGACAGTTTAAAGGCTGCATTTGCTTTGATCAAAAGTCATGATTTTGACTTCACATATCTAAATTATGAGCAAATGCAAGAAGTAGCATTGGGCTTTGAAATTGAGTTAATACACAGCTCATTGGTAAATAACTCTCCCTGGCTTGGGTTGGAGGGTACAATATTAGCTCAAAGGGCTTTTTCTTTGTTAACAGAAGTTTATGCATACCAAAATCATGCTGAAGCTTTGACTTTAATTGGTATGGATTGTGAATATAAATTAAATCAGGACTTAATAAGCATGACAAAAAAGATAAATGGAAACTTTGAGGAAATAAGCCAAGGTAAATATCCCTGGCCTATTTTGCCTTTGGATGGGGGTAAGGACTCTATTATATATACATGTAATATGCTGAACCTAAAGCACATAACATGGGGAAGTGAAAATAGTATTAGTGATGATTCTGAATCACCATTATCCCATGCTTTTAGTGAAATATCAATTGAACAACAAGGTGAAACTATGCCAGAACAAGTTCTTGGACCAAATTTGCTGGCCTTTGGAGCTACAGGTGCTTCAAAGCCACAGGAACTACAAACTGATTTGTTACAAAGCACCATTTATGAGAACCCTGAAATGTTCAACAATAACATGGCCATAAAACCCCACATAAGTTTGCCAGCTAATGACTATTTATCTTCAAAAGCACTTCCTAGTATGTTGGAACCAAAGGATATTGAAGAAATATCTACTCAAAAAGTAAATAAAGAAAATGCACTAATTATTCCCCCAAACCCACTGGAAACTGAAGATTGGGATGCTGAATTGGAAATAGAAAGGAAAATGTTATATCTAGAAAAGCAGTGTGGTATTTTCACTGGGGAAAAAGGTGAAAACTTTACAGAATGGGTTCATAAATTGGAAAATAAATTTCATGAACTCAAAATTAGTGGTGATAACATCAAAGCCATTCTTGCCTTGAAATTGATTTCAGGTGCAGCAGAAGATGCTTTAATTGTATTAGCACCACAAGAAAGGTTTTCCTTCAATGCTATTATTACTCAGTTAAGAAGGTCATTGAAATATTTAATACCTACTACAGTTAAAGAAGCATTTTATGATTTTACACAAGAAAAAATAGACCCTGTTACATTTTTTTATCAGAAGTACAAAAAAGCAATAATAGCCTTTGGCCCAGCTTCTAACTGGTCTATGAAGACAAAGCAAGAAATAACTTCAAACATTGTAACCAGCCTTGATCCAAACTTAAGGGAAATTTGTGAGACTGTGTCCATAAGCAAAATGAGTCAAATTAGTGGGGATGCCAGCATCTCTTTAAATGAAGTTGAAATGATATGCATAAATGGTAGGAGAAAAGTAACTACACCAAAGCAGTCAGAAAATAAGAAAATGGACATGTATGTTGAACCTGATTCAGCATTTTGTGATATAAATAAATACTGCCAATCCTCCCAACCAGACAGTGAGCATTTAAATCATCATGTAAGTACTGAATATTGGCAAAGCTCCAATAATGACAGTGAATTCAAGCCATACTTTAAAAAGAGTTATGATGATATATCTGAGTCTGCAACTTTTTGTTCTGACTCTGGTTTGGAGAGCTTACACTCAGATAAAGTTGAAAGTGAATATAATGTGAACTTAATGTGTTTGATGCTAACATTTAACCCATCTAACCCTCACAGGAATGATATAACAACAGTTCAAACACATCTGGGATCAGAAGATGTTCCAGATGAACCTCACACTAAACAAATGAATGATGGACATACTGAAAATCCATTGGCCATGATGCAAAATTCCAGCAGGACTACTAGAGGAAAGGATGGCAAATCGACACAATTCCAGTCTACACAGGCCAAATCAAAGGGTGTCAAAAAAAAATGGGATGTTCCAAGATCAAAGTGGCAAGCTGCAAGATGATGGACTGCAAAGGATGACCACTGGTGAACATTGTTGTACATATATAAATTCTTATTCGTTTAATTAAGTTAGTAAAATATATTTCTGTATCAATTTTCATAATTTTCCTCCAAGTTATTTTTCTTAAATAGGACAATGCAATCACACAATATTTTCAAGTAGTGTAGGTAAACAAAATCTGCCTGGGATTACAAATGTAATCTTAAATAAAAAAATCCATTAAACCCTTGGTTCCCTAATTGCATTTTTTTTGTAAATACCTAACCATTTTACAACATTTTTGAAAGTGCAATCTATGCACTATGCATTCAAAAGTGAATCAATATTTTTTAAATTAAATACTTGGGACAGTATTTCCCTAAGGAGGGGCTTTACCTGTAATTTCTAAGTACAGGTATTCAAAAATGTTTCAAAATAGATACCAACAATTTTTATTTGAAAAATTATGCTATGTAATTTACCAGATAAATGCCAAATTTCCCATCTTATCTGCATAGCAGATAAATAAATATTATCCTAAATAAAAAATAATAATAATAATAAAACTTATTAATTATCAGTCCTGGAATGGCAGATTGCTTCAAGCAGTGAGACCAAGCCACTACATTTATGGGTAGTCATGGTGCAGTAGCTTGGCACAACTTTTTAATTAAGCTGTCTGATCCATAGGGATTGAACAATTAAACATTTATCACTGGCACTGGTTTATTACATAAAGTATACATTTATCTCCAAACTTTTCAAGACTATCAACATAACTAATTTAAGCATTAGACTTATTTTCACTTACACATAACAATCCACTTACAGTAACTACTATTTTGATTTACCTAGCAAAAATACTTGTAAAAACTAAAGTAAATACTTACTAAACTTTTTACAATATACAGCTGTTACCTCTGACAGTCCAGCATTTAAAGTGATGTCATAAATATAACACAGATGATGTCATAACAACAAAAGCTGGACTGAACTGGTTTGAACTGGTTTTCACACACACACACATACAATGGAATGTGCTACTGTGACCCAATTCTTTAACAAAAGTTCAGTAATTAGCATCTCATCAGAACAACAAAGGTGATTCATCCAATGCAATGTATGCTCTATGGAATGCATGGAAAGTTAACAATGCACATGTAAAGCATGCAGGTGACCTACAAACTTGAACTGATAGAAAGTTCTAACAAAGCCATAAATTACAATTAAAGTCACAGATTGCACAGTGCACATGCAAAGCATGCAGGTAAACTGGGTCAATTAGTGACTGCACAACATTGCACCATCATGTTCAAGTCACTAATTGCACAATATTGCACCATCATGGGCAATTTCTCAGCAGTATAAATAGCTGAGAATTCACCTTCAAAGTCAGTCAAAAGCATTTTAAAGAAATCTTCCTTCAATTGTCTACTCTATGATTGCTGCCTATTTACTTATGTCTACTCTATGATATTGTGTTGCTGCCTATTTTCTTGTGTCTATTCTATCATTATATTGCTACAATTGCTATTGCCCCTTGTATGTACTCTACATTTGTGTTATTCTTTTTGGGCTTTTGCCCCTGTCATTTCTATCATTGAACCAGTCTATATTTAACTTTGAATCATAGCATGGAGGTTATGATTCTGTCTTAGATTATAAATTTAGTAAATTATAAGTGTGAACCACAATAGTGATTTGTGTGGTTCACACATTAGATGCTAAGTAGTGTATTTATGCTAAGTTTGTACACTTTTCCATTGTACTATTTTATATGTGAAAACATTGTAAATATACTCTCAAAACTTGTAAACAAAAGTAACTGTCAATAGTTTTTCTTACAAATACACTTATTAAATAAATATAGAATAATATTACTCAAAACAGATTTATCAACTTCCCAAAAATCAAAAACAAAGGAAAACATAAATTTTATATGGGCCATATTTAAAACTGTACCTAAAGTTCCTGTTTTGTCTGATTGCCTACCACATTTATTTGTCAGGAACTAAAAGTGCCACAACCAGGCCCATATTTTCACTCATAAATTTTACATAATTTTTGCCATCTTACATTTTGTCACCACTGGCACTTTAGAAGGTACACTTTTTTGTGACAACAAAAAATGTGATTTTTCAACCAATTTGTGGAATGAATGTGAAATATTTTTCATGTGTGATGCCTCAATTGATCATGATTGCACCAGCTTCACTGCCTGCGGTAAACATCATCAAATTCAATAGATTGCGTAATAACGCACACTAGATCACACTTTTTCATGTTGTCGGCAGTTGTTGGAGTCGCTGGCGAGGCTGCGTAGAACAACTCCGACAACCGCAGACAACAAGAAAAATACTTTATCTACTGTGGTTTATTACATAATCAATCTGATCAAATCATAATTCATAATGGCATCCTATCTATCTACTAATTCATTTTCATCCAAAAAATGGTTGAAAAAATCTAGATTTATGTTGTCACAAAAAACGTGTAATCAGCGCCTAATAAAGTGGGAAAATCAGAGTTGTTAAAAGGTACGTACGTTTACTCGAAAAATACGCGTATGCGAGTACGCGGTAAATACATTTACATATACTTTTCAAAAAAATACCGTACGCACTTGTACGCGTACACTTTCAAAGCATACGCGTACGGAAAATGTATTTATGAAAATTCAATGTGGGACATATTTATAAAGTAACTTCACTGCTATGTATTTACAGGAGTGGTTCCATTGAATATTTTAGATATGCGGGGGTAGTGCCTTAAAAAATTTCAAATTTCGCAACCAAATCGAAATGGTTGTGGAGACAATGGATGTGGTAAACGAGTCGGGAGAACGATGATTTTTATCTCCTAGAAAAAAGAGACCTTGAAAACTATATAATCTGTCATTTGCTTACAGAAAAACATACGTTGTGCTGTACACGTATGAAAAAGTGCCCACTTTTACACATTCTATGAAGAAAAGTAATCGTTTCAACACTCACAAAAAAGTACCCACATTTACGCGTACATACGAGTAAAAAGTATTTTACGTTTTCTATACTTTGTGGTGAGTAAAAAAGAAATACTTTATGTTTACATATACTTTTAAAAAAGTTCAGTAATTCTAACAACTCTGGGGAAAATCGCATTCAAATACCACCTGTGTCTAAATTTATGTGTTTTTGGATTCGGGATCTCAACTATCTCCTGCTTTCCTGTGTAATTTTGAGTGAAGTTTTCATGTAAACTTCGCAGACATGAAATGAATCAGTGATACCAAAGATAGGTGCAAAATAGCAAACATCTTGAATAAAATTTTTTAATCGGTTGATTCAATTCAGTAAACGGAATTCAATTCAATTTTGTGTTCTCCAATAAAGACTTTTTAATGTGGGAATAAAATTACTTGGACGGACACATAGTCATATAAAGTTTGAATTGTAAGAGATATTACTCTGACTAGTGATGTAAAGGCACCGGGGCACCGGTGCCCCGGTGCTGGGCACCGAAGGTGCTGCGGTGCGGTGCCATTTTTTTGCCGGTGTCAAAGGTGCTAGCACCAGGGCCAAAGTAAAAGGCACCGGGAAAAGCACCGGCCAAGGCTTCATGTGCTGTGCAATTTTGTCCATAGTATGTGCTTATTCATATTTCAGAAAACAGCGATATATTTACCCAACCGTTTTTGCCTATTTTGTCAACCTCCCATCAAATAAATATACCTATACTCAGCGGACTTGATACTCTGCACCCGCACTGATTTATGTCTCATGTTGGAATTGTGCCAGTGATAATTAAAGCATGCGGCTTTAGTATAAAGATGAAAAACTTCATTGTTGTGAATACGCTACATTATAACACCAATGATTTTCACAACTTTTTTGAAAATTGCTTGCATCAAATATTGTTGGCACCCTTCCAGCGTGAACCACGCGCGCAAGGTGTAAAGTCACTGGAGTATACTGTGAAATCCATTATACCCGATACGTGATCTGATGAGCGAATCTAAAATTTTGTTGAATTTTAAATCATTTTTATAGTTTATATTTATCTTACTTTTTTGTTCAAAATTTGTTGTCAGTTTATGACAGAGATAGTTCCATTCTCTGTACAGCAACAACTCCGATCAGTAGACAATAGTGGCTATGGACATTGTAGTAATTAAATAGTAATTTGTAATCATTGTAATTGCTTCATAAAAGTGATTGCCACATCATTCTGATCATTTTAAGTGCTCAATCATCAAAATCGGTCGAAAATTCATGGAAATATGCACTTCCAAAGGTGAGACCACTGAGAAACTGCCCCATATTTACTTCAGAAATGCCAGCCCGGTGCGGTGCCTTTCGGTGCTAGCACCGGCAACCTGCCGGTGCCCTTCGGTGCCGGTGCCATTTTTTCCAAAAGGCACCAGTGCCGGTGCGGTGCGGTGCCATTTTCTGGCCGGTGCCCCAGGGTGCCAGGTGCCCTTTTCATGTGTTGGCAAAGGTGCCAATGCGGTGCGGTGCCATTTTTCGCGGTGCCTTTAACATCACTAACTCTGACACTGCGGACAAATTCCTCCCAAATTCCTCCCTGGAAAATACGTATGTGCACAAAACAATAAAAAATGTATTTACATCACTACGTATTTAGGTCATTTGGTGACTCTTGAAATAGCTGTCAATATAATAAGATTGATGTTTAAGTGAAAATAAATAAAAATTAATCCAACATTTATTAAATATACATACTAAATTCAAATTTGATCCGTTAGATTTGACTTAATCTATTGTCAATTTTCTTTTTGTACACCCCTTCGCGCGGAGTGTAAAATCCGGGCGGCGCTCGTTCACACTGCCTGTCAGAAACTTTGACTCCTTTCATGTCTGCCGAGTTTATTTCTTTTTCATTTTTACGTTGTAATGGGTCAAGAAACAATGAATGATATTCATCTATGTAAATCGGCACAAGTAAACGGTATGTTGAAATTTTGTTGGCTAACAATGTTGAAACTCGAAAACTACAAATGTCTGGGGCGTTAAGTTACACGCTAATTCTACAATTAAAAGCGTCCTGTTTGAAGTGCAGAAGTTTATCTTTCATAATAAACAAAATGTTCGAAGTTGTCATTTTTATGGTCCATGCTTAACCCACATCTAAACCCATCACACATCTAGACTGACCGCACATCTAATCCTACCCATCACACATCTACGCCCATCACACATCTAAACCCCCCATAGATGTGGGCGTGGGGTATAAATATGGGCTTAGATGTGTGATGGGGTTAGATGTGTGATGGATTGGGAATTAGCGGAATGTCAATACATGTAAAGTAATTACACGCATGTCCCGCACACACATTTCTGCACATGAATTTCAGTGCACTGATGCACATTGTTAAGTGATTGCGCGCATCTATTTAGGTACCTTATTTCCTTGAAATACCTCCTCAAAATGGTCACTATGAATTTATAAATCCCCTTCAAAATACCACTCAAATTGAGTGTAAATGACAAAATCTGCAGTTTGTGGTCTGGGCAATGCTGAACACATGTCAGAAACAATGACTGCATTATGTTTGAACAGGGTTTATACCATCTATATACTTGTATAAGTCTTCAGCTCTTATACATGGTGCTTATTGTTGCATTTTTCTGCATCTTGTATGTTACAAACAACAAATTAGTACTGGCAGTTCAAGAAATTTCTGGTGAAAAAATTACCCCCTCGAACTCGAAATACCCCCTTGTTTAACCCCCATCAAAATTCTCACTCTGAAGAAACTACCCCTGGGGGATATTCTGAGGAAATATGGTACCTCGTTGTGATGAAATCCACTGTTGTATGGCACCATTGGCGCCTGGCGCTGTGGTCTGGAACAGCGCCATGGCACCATTTTGCTCTGTCGCCATTGGCGCCAGGATCAAAAAATCGCCATGGCACTTTTTACAGCACTACATTTGACGCAAAGTCGCATGTAGAACTTCACGCGACGGCTCCAAGCTGCGGGGGGGGGTACTTTGTATTTGCTGACACGCGCCCATCGCACATCTAACTTTTTCACACATCTAAGCCCATCCCACATCTGTGGGGGGTTTAGATGTGCGATGGGCCTAGATATGAGATGGGTAGAATTAGATGTGCGGTCGTTCTAGATGTTCTGTGGGTTTTGATGTGGGCTGGCACGGGCTCATTTATAAACTTTACTCAATCCAATCAAACTCATAAAATTAAATCACGTAGAGCATTCAAAAAAACCCCGGTGATTTATATTTTTTGAAAATCACAATAAATATAAATAACCCGTGATTTATCTACCGTATTTCCTCGAAATACGCCACCCTCGAAGTACCACCCTCGTTTGACCCCCCCCCCCCTCTTCTCTAGACCACTATGAAACAATCACCCCCCTCGAAATACCCCCCAGATTGAGTGTAAAGAGAACGTACATGACAAATACTGCAGTTTGTGTTCTGCGTAGTGCAGAACACACGTTAAAACAATGTCGTAATTAGTGATGTGAAAAGCGTCAGAACTTTGGCCATGGCGCTTTTCTGACGCCTAGCGCCAAGCGCCAATGGCGCCAGAGCAAAATGGCGCCAAGCGCCAAAAGCGCCATGGCGCTTTTTGCTTTGGCGCTAGCGCCAACAGCCAGCGCCAGGTATTTTGTTCCTGGCACCTGTCAAAAATAGCGCCAAGTGCCAAAAGCGCCATGGCGCTTTTCATGGGCATGGCGCCAAGCGCCAATGGCGCCACATCAAAATAGCGCCAAGCGCCAAAGGCGCCATGGCGCTTTTACATCACTAGTAGTAATCACGTTAGAACGGTGTTTATACCATCTAAACTCGGCATACATGATACTCTACAATGAGTCGCATGATGTCATATCATGCACGCTGTATCCAACCCATAGAACTCTGTTTTGGTGACTGGTGCTTATGCATACACGGAATGAAACCATTCAATTGTGCCTGCACAATTCAAACACTCGATCAAAGTGTAATTGAGTTACCGTATTACCTCGAAATACCCCCATGGGGGTTTATTATTTCGCCAGCAAAATTTGAGGGGGGTTAATTCGAGGGGGGGTTAATTCGAGGGGGGGGGGTTATTTTTTCGTCAGAAATTTTCGTAAGGATCGAAGTAAATAGTAGGCATTTGCGTACCCAAAATAGGTAAAAAATGTGTCCAAACAGGATATATTTGGACATACAAACATAGATAGCTACACAAACTACTCTATGTGTAGCTGCAATGCAAGTTAACAGTAATATACATCATGTACATTGCGTACATGACGTATTTATTATGTACATGACGTACATCGTTCCGAAGGGGGGGGGTATTTCGAGGGGGGGGGGTTATTATTTCCCCAGCCCATTTTGAGGGGGGGGGGGGGGGGTTAATTCGAGGGGGGGGGGTTAATTCAAGGGGGGATAATTCGAGGTAATAGCACATTTTTATTTTCCTTTTTATTATCTTTCCATTTTCTTTTTTAATATTTTCATTTCCCGTTCGCTCTACAAGAACAAAATATCACTTTCCGATTTTGTAGAATGATATGTCTGTCGACTGTACATATTGACATATTTACGACCCACTGTACCCCGTTTTTCTTCTGTATTTAAGATGTATCGCACTTCGCTGTTCAGTAAGGCGTTGAATTTCATTGACGCTCAGCGAAGCGAAACATAAGTGGACCAAACTTGTAGAGTATCATGTATGCCGAGTATACGTACTACTATTAGTCTACAGGAGTCTATACATGTCAGTTATTGATGCATTTTTTTACCCCAGTGTACATCACAAACGACGATTTTGTACATGGATTTGAAATAATTTCTGGCGAAATAATAACCCCCCCCTCGAAATACCCCCCTCGTTTAACCCCCCCCCCCCCTCGTTCTCGGGACCACTATGAAACAATCACCCCCGGGGGGTATTTCGAGGAAATACGGTATATTTATATATTTTTTTAAATTCTGAGTGATATATTTATATATATTTTTGAAATTTGAAAATAAAATCACTGAAAAAATCACTCATACTAGATATGTTGTGCTTTACGACTACACAAAAAATAGGTATGTAAGCACAATAGTACAAAAATTACCTGAAAATAGGCAAAAAACACACGAACTAATGACTTTGAAAGTGAAAATCTATAAAGGGGTATGAAAATTAGTCATTTTGGATAAAAATTCAGGTAACGTTTTGCAAAAATCACTCCAGATAGGGGTAAACACCTACCAATCCCTCCACTTGAGACCACTTGGCAGTTGTTGTAAATGTGCCTGGTCTTGACACCATAGTTGTTAAAATGTATATATGATTACTGAAAAAGTACATATACTCAAGTACTCACTAAATACATTTATCTATACTTTAAAAAAGTACCTGTACTTGCTTTAACATATACTTTTTGAAAGTAATCAAGTACAGAAAACGTATTTCAGATAGGCCGTGTTATTGGATTTTTCAAGTCATAGATGAGAAAAAGGGAGAAAAAGCAAGAAAAAAGAAAAAAATTGCCGAAAATAGCTGAAAATGCGCACATAACTAGGGTGTCAACTTTCCGTTTTCCGTTTTCAGTTTTCGCTTTCCGCAGGCAAATTTTTTTCCGTTTCCGTTTTCCGGCTGCTACATTTTTTTTCCATTTCTGTTTCCGTTTTTCCGGCTCATTTTCCGTTTTCCGGCTAAAATTTCAGTGTTTCCGCCTTTTTTCCATTTTCCGGCTCAATTGTCTGTTTTCCCAACTTTTTTTTCATTTTCTGGCTCAATTCTCTGTTTTCTGTTTCAGCCAAACTGGTAAACATGCATGCAGGTTCTCAATTATGTGAATTGTTTCTATTTCTAGCAAGATTTCTGCAAATTTTTTGATTTCTGGATAAATTTCTGCAAATTTTTTTCTGTTTCCAGCAAAATTTCAGCAAATTTTTTCCGTTTCCGGCATAATTTCAGCAAATTTTTCCGTTTCAGTTTCCGTTTTCCAGCCTCTCATTTTTCCGTTTTCCGTTTTCCGGCAGGTGCAAGATTTTTTCCGTTTCCATTTCCGTTTTCCGGCAAGTGCAAAATTTTTTCTGTTTCCGTTTCCGTTTTCCGCCAAAAAGTTTTTGTTGACACCCTACACATAACCCATTAACTAGTGTTTTTGAAGGTTAAAATGGTATGAAAGGTATGAAAATTAGTTATTTTGAGTGAAAATTAGGGCAAAATTCTCAAATAAATAGTCACTTTTACGTTTTCTGGGGAAAAGGTATTTTTCTGATATTTACCCATGAGTAAAAGTTGAAAAAAATACTTTACGTTTTCTGTACTCAAGGGGTGAGTGAAAAGCTAAAGGGGCGATTTTGCACTAAACTTACTCAGCGTACCTATTGTATTAAATGAATAGTGCTTGTGAAATGATAATTAATATATTGGGGGATATTGGAGTACATTTTTGTGCTTGCAAATAGTAAATAAAGCCCATAATATCAACTGGAATTGAAATAAAGCATGCATGATTTTTTGAGATTTTTTTGAGTTTAGAGTTATTTTTTCAGTAATTTAATTATATTTTCTGAAGACCTGGAGTGATTTATATATATTTATTTTTTTCTCTCCAAACTTGGAGTAATATACTTATATATATTTTCCAAAAAATAAGTGATTTTTTTGAATGCTAATCACAAACCGCACCTTTTGTCATGTATGTACTGTATACACTAAATTATTTTTTTTGGGGTTAATTTCGAGGAAATACGGTATCCACACTGTGGACAGGACAAGTTGCCGCTAGCAGATGCAGCTG
This sequence comes from Sphaerolaimus hirsutus, assembly GCA_964036195.1. Lineage (NCBI taxonomy): Eukaryota > Metazoa > Nematoda > Chromadorea > Monhysterida > Sphaerolaimidae > Sphaerolaimus > Sphaerolaimus hirsutus. The sequence goes on along the minus strand of OZ038450.1, from coordinate 26,310,586 downwards.
TCAACTTTATTAGACCATGGCATTAGTTAACATGTTAAAAGACAAAACGTTTGCACCAAAACATTATGTTACCATTGACAACAACCTTACTTCTTCATAAAGCCGGAATTACAGCTCAGCGGTGTTTGACGTGAAATGATGACATCATAACATTGATTACATCAAAAAAGACATAGGTACAGCATTGAAATTTCAGAATTTGATAGTTCTAGTAATTGTGTGTAATGTCCTAAAAAAATTAAGAAAATAATTATTATTTAATAAGTTATAAATTTTATGTCAAAATTTACACATTCTATGTCAAACATTTTACGTCACCAAAAATTTTTGACATTAAATAAATAACTACTTAAATAATGATTATTTGGTAAAATTTTTTTGGGACATTACACACAATTACTAGAACTATCTGATTCTGAAATTTCAAAGCTGTACCTTTGTCTATTTTGATGTAATCAATGTTATGACGTCATCATTTCACGTCAAACGCCGCTGAGCTGTAATTCCGGCTTTACTGAAGTTTTTGTGAAACATGAAATAGGCGTAAAAGTTTTACTTTACGTTTGCTGTACTCAGGGGTGAGTAAAAATAAAATAATTTACGTTTTCGTTTACTTTGAGAAAAGTTCAGTACTTTTAACAACTCTTCTAGACACTGTAAAATGTCATGTAAAATCAATGCGAGAAGTTCCGATTTTACATAATTTTATGTAAAATGCCGGATGCCCAGTACCACATTATACTCTCCTTTTGTAATGGTTAAATTGACAGTTTATTTACAATACATGGCATTCTGATTCTCCAAAGGGTCATTTAACCAGAGTTGTTAAAATGCTGGTATTTTTGGAAAACGAGCCTTTTCAAATTTTGGAGTATGATTACTAAAATGTAGTGTATTTTTAAAATACCTACGAAAATGGAAAATAAGCTGTAAACATAAAAAAATTCTGGGTGTCCTGAGTCCTGACAGTTTAACAATATTTTTCATGTTCCCAATTTTTTATTCTTTTACTTTTTCCAACACGTAACAAAACGTTATGGTATTTTTCAACAAAATTAACTTCAACCTAAATATTTACAATATAAATAGGTACCTGGTATACTCTGACTGGGTATTCCGGGTAAATGTAAAAACGTTTTCACAACTCTGCATTTTACATGACATGACAATTTTCCATTGGCTCGGACTGGCCGATCAATCAAAAAAAGTGAACACGGGATAACATCAGTGGGCAGCAATGATTTTAGTTTCTGTTGCTCTCGGGTTCTGTCGCTTCACTCGCTCTCGAATAAAAGGTTAATTGTAAATAGCTTGTAAAACTTAAACTCAGAGGTATCCTAAAAATTCTAAAACATAAACCTAAAAGTATATCATAAAGAAATATGGTTTTGTTATCACTCCAAAATGTTCTCATTGTGGCTCTAGCAACATTCCAGCAGACAGATAGTCAACTACTCATCTCAACAGGTTCAGTTTCCCTCGAAATACCCCTACCCCTAGGCAGAGGTCTTGCAGATTTGGACCCCCGGGGTTCAGATAGAAAGTAAATCGCTCCTCTGGAGGGATAGAAAGCTGAAAAAAATTTTGGAGGGGGTTGGGGGGTTTATTATTTCCCCAGCAAAATTTTACGGAACTAGTAGTTTACGTGTGTAAAATAGTACGGAACTAGTTGAGTTGACTTGTGAACAAGCTCCTATTCCTAACCGAGGAAGAGGACAAATGTGAACGGATGAATGGTGACGTGAAGCGTCGTCTCTTAGTTGACGTTCCACTATTTTATCAATGTGATTAGTTGAGTTGAAGTGAATTCACGTGAGTTAGTGTGAAGCGAATTTAGATTGTTTCCAAAAGGTTTTGACGAACGTTTTTATTTAGACAATTAAATACAAAGAAATAAATGTAAATAAAATATACAAAATTAAAGGAATTAATTTACAACTAAATTAATTACTTAAATGAAATGTAAATTAAACGTAAATTACCGTAGAAATAAGGCAATTAAAGAAGGCACTTAATTACGACAAAAGGAACGATAATTAAGTGGCGCGGTTGTGAACAAAGCACCTTAAATAGCGCGGGTGTGAATAAAGCACCAAGGTGACTTTAAAGCACCAAGAGTCAAAACTTAACACCAAAAATAAGCAACTTAATAAAAGTGACAACGGCGCTTATTTAGATCCTAGGAAGAGATTTGTGTGAAGTTGACGAGGTTGCAAACACTGCCGATTTTAGCTGTGAGATCGGCTTTTAAGGGCCAGACCGATGGCGACTAGCTTGGCGCCAATCGGTCGGCTCTAATCTCCGATTTTTGCCCAACATTTCCAATTGTGAAAGTTCAATTCTTGCCCGCTCGCTCTTCCGATGAAAAGCGAGCTAAACTGGCAAGATAGTGAAAATGTGAGACAAGCCAGACAACATTTGAAATGGCGCGCGGGCCCGGCCCCTCGCTTGGGGCGAGCCCGCCGCTTAACATAAACATGTCGGCGTATTTGCGTGCCGCTTGTCAAGGAAATGTGGCTGAATGTGAGCAATGACTAAGATCTAAATATGTGACCAACGTAAAGCGCACGTTGTAAACATGATCGCTTGAGATATTAAATGATGAATGTGAAGATGTTAAAAGGTGGAATGTGAACTGAAAAGGAATATTGATAAATTGAATTAACTAAAATATAAAAGCGAACATAAGTACGTAAACTTAAATATTAAAAGTTTTACATTTTACGATAATGTTACACATCGTGGGGGGGGGGGGGTCTATTATTTTGCCAGAAAATTCGGAAATTCCCTATACTCAGACGTAGAAAAATCTAACAATTACATAGATGTACAAGCGTTTATAGGCAAATATAACTGTATATATACAATAAATCCTTCCCTAACGTCATTTAATCATCAGTTTTAACGTGTGTTCTGCATTGTACAGATCACAAACTGCGGTATTTGTCATGTATGTTCTCTTTACACTCAATTTTAGGGGGGGTATTTCGAGGGGGGGGGGTTATTATTTCCTCAGCCGAATTTTAGGGGGGTATTTCGAAGGGGGGTTTATTCAAGGGGTGTTAATTCGAGGTAATACGGTAAATAGGTATGAAAAGTAGCGATTTTGAGTGAAAATTGGGGTAAATTTCTCAAAAATCGCTCCAGGATGGATAGATAGCTGGCGATTTTGGGGGAGGGGGGTTCAGGGGATAATAGCCAAAATCTTTGCCTCGGGATAGATAGATAGCTGAGCGGCCTGTGGGATAGATAGATAGCTGGAGCGTTTGGGGGGGTAACCATAGAAGTTTTTGGGGTTAGCATTTTGAGGGGGGGTCCTACCCCTGGCACGTGTTAATAACTCGGGAACCGCTTTTCGAAAAATGTTGAAATTTGGATATATTATGGTTTTAGGTCGGGGCTCTCTCAGATTTTGACGAAACTTTTCTACGACCCCCCAGACCGGAGATAGGGTGGGTCTATAAAAACACTGTCATTTGCGTTTTTTTTGGGTGTTGCCGAGAACATGCAAATTTTGAACATCAATATCTCGGTCATTTGTAAACCGATTTTAGTCATTTAAATGTTAAAATGATCACAAATGTTCGGAGAGTTCATTTCTGAGATACACATTTGTTTATATATCGATATAGCACGATTTCGAAATGCAAAAATTCCGCAAAAGTTGGCTTTTTGAACATGCTATCCTATTCTCCTGATCGAGAGAAACTCAATGAAACAAAAATGAGATCGACATCTTTTTCCGATAAAAAGTTTTGGCGCTTCAAACTTTTCCCTCCCATCCACATAAATAACCAGAGTTGTACAAATACTGGTATTTTCGGAAAACGTAAACGTAAACGTAAATACCTTCTCTAAATTGTGAGTATTAATACTGAAAACGTAAAATACTTTTAAAATACACGGGTAAACGTAAAAAAAACGTAAACGTAAAAATTTCTTTGAAGTGCACAACCCGTGATCAGACGCATTGAAAAACACCTTTGTTTTTCCTATTTCAAGCATTTCTCTGCTAATACGATCACATTTTTGCTTACCTATGTTATTTATCAAACAATTAAACAGCTAATTGGCCAAAAATATAAATTTTATTTATTGTATCAGAAAAAGTTCAAAAATGCACCGTTTTCGTGCATTTTCCATACGATTTTTACGTTTTCTCTGGTACCCGGGTAATTGTGCCAGGAAAATGTAACAAAACGTAATGGTATTTTTGGAAAACGTAAACGTAAACGTAAATATAAATACCCAAATAACCGGGTATTTCGGGTAAACGTAAATACGTTTTTCCAACTCTGTAAATAACCACATGCATGAAACTTCAAAACTCCATATCTCGGCCATTTCTGGGCCTATTTGCACCAATGAACACTTAAGACTCGCTTCGTTTAAGGACCAAACCTCCCTTGTTACAAAAAATTTTTTTGCGTTTTTTTTCATGGATTTGGAATCTCCATAACTAGAAACTTAAAATTTCCGTCCATGCATATATCCGGAAATGTCATCTTCCTACTGAAAAAATTGTTCAAAGTCAAAAGTCACCATTTTTCAGGCTGTTTTTTGGAAATTCATAACTTTTGTTTGACTTTATCTATCAATATAATATTTTGTATTTTTATTAAGAAAGTTGTGCAGATTAATTGGCCCATACAAACTAGTTTCATCAAATGTTTTTTTCTCAACGAAAATGATGGCTGAAATTTTGAAAATGGCATCAAATTTTCAGTTTGTAATTGAGAGCTTAGCTTTTTTTTGCAAAAACTGTGCCCAATTGCATAGTTTATTTTACAAAAATAAAATAGAAAAAGTAGGTCTGCCAATTGTTGCCACAACAGTTTGAAACAGCCCGACACCCGTCTCACCACCGCAGACAAGCCCACTCTGAAGACTCAGATGAAGTTGTATGAAAAAAGTTTCCATCATAAACTTAGGTTATTTTTCCATGTTCTTTCATTTGTATATCTCCATTTTTTATTAAACATACTTTGGATAGGTGCTGTCATACAAAAATGCACTTTTCACATAAAAAATTGTGACCCCCATTTTTATGGTGGATTTGGAATCTTCATACATAGAAACTAAAAATTTCCTTCCATACATATATCTGGAAATGCCATCTTCCACTAAAAAAATTGATAAAAGTCAAAAATCATTTTTTTCTGGATGTTTCTTAGGAAATTCAAAACTTTTGCTTGACATCATCTAGCAATGTGATATTTTGGATTTTCACTAAGATAGTTTTGCAGATTACTTGGCCCATACAAACAAACTTCATCAGACTTTGTTTTCTCACTGAAAATCGTGGCTGAAAATTTGAAAATGGCGCCAAATTTTTTGTTCTGAATTGAGAGCATAGCTTTTTTCACAAAAACTGTGCTAAATTGCATAGTTTATGATAAAAAATAAAATCCAAAAACTAGGTCTGCACTTTTTTACCACAGCAGTTTGAAATGATCAACAACGCAGATGTCATGATCACAGACAATCCCACTCTGAAGACTCAGATGAAGTTTTATGAAAAAAGTTTCCATTATATTCTTAGGTTATTTTATCATGCTCTTTCATTTGTATGTCTCCATTTTTTTTAAACACACTTTGAAAGGGTGCTGTCATACAAAAGTGTACTTTTTTAGCAAATATCACAAGTGTGATCATGTAAAATCCAAAAATAATTCATTTTTACCATTAGCTAACTGTTCTGACAGTAGCTTTTAGCTGGCCATTTGGTTATTTTATGTTTCTGTTTGCAATCTAACTGCTATGAACTAGGGTTGGGACATGATATTCACATGTGATCATGCTTGTGATATTTATTTTTTTATGCAAGTGCAATTTAGCAGAAACATAAAATAACCAAATGGCCAGCTAAAAGCTACTGTCAGAACAGTTAGCTACTAGTACAAATGAATAATTTTTTGATTTTACATGACCACACTTGTGATATGTGCTAAAAAGTACACTTTTGTATGACAGCACCCTTTCAAAGTGTGTTTAATAAAAAATGGAGACATACAGGGGTGGGCATCTTCAGTTACCGCTGGGAAAATGCGATAGATTGAGCTACGGTTGAGCTATCGGAATGAAATTTTAACACAATGGAGTAGACTCCATAGGACACCTATTCTGAAGTTTGCAACCCAAACGGCCACATTTTGGGTGAATTGTGGAACACACGGTTTTTAGTGTAATTTTGTGACTTGGCGTCACCCATAGGATAAATCGAGGGTGGCATTTGAGGGGGGGGTCATCGGTCGTTGGTGTCGTCCCATTCTGTCGTACATCGGCCGATTTTGATGCCCTTTGAGTATGTTGTGGTCGCGCCTACTACCAAATTCTTTTTTTACTCGAATAGTCCCCCAGTCCCGAGATAAGGGAGGTGAAGTCACAAAATTACACTAAAAACTGTGTGTTCCACAACTCCTCCAAACTGTGGTTGTTTGGGTTGCAAACTTCAGCATAGGTGTCCTATGGAGTCTACTCTATTGTGTTAAAATTTCATTGTGATAGCTCAACTGTAGCTCAAGCTATCGCGTTTTTCCAGCGGTAACTGAAGATGCCCACCCCTGTACAAATGAAAGAGCATGAGAAAATAACCTAAGAATATAATGGAAACTTTTTTCATAAAACTTCATCTGAGTCTTCAGAGTGGGATTGTCTGTGATTGTGACATCTGCGTTGTTGATCATTTCAAACTGCTGTGGTAAAAAGTGCAGACCTACTTTTTGGATTTTATTTTTTTATCATAAACTATGCAATTGAGCACAGTTTTTGTGAAAAAAGCTAAGCTCTCAATTCAGAACAAAAAACTTGGCGCCATTTTCAAAATTTCAGCCACAATTTTCAGTGAGAAAAAAAAATCTGATGAAGTTTGTTTGTATGGGCCAATTAATCTCCAAAACTATATTAATAAAAATCCAAAATATCAAATTGATAGATGTTGTCAAGCAAAAGTTTTGAATTTCCAAAGAAACGTCTGGAAAAAAGATGATTTTTGACTTCAATCAATTTTTTTTGTAGGAAGATGGCATTTCCAGATATAAGTATGGAACAAAATTTTTAGTTTCTATGTACAAAGATTCTAAATGCACCAAAAAATGGGGCTCAGAATTTTTTATGTGAAAAGTGAATTTTTGTATGGAAGCACCCTTCCAAATTATGTTTTATAAAAAATGGAGATATACAAATGAAATAACATGTAAAAATAACCTAAGTTTATGATAAAAACTTTTTTCATAGAACTTCATCTGAGTCTTCAGAGTGGGATTGTCTGTAGTGGTGAGATGGGTGTCAGGCTGTTTCAAACTGTTGTGGCAAAAATAGGCAGACCTACTTTTTCTATTTTATTTTTGTAAAATAAACTATGCAATTGGGCACAGTTTTTGCAAAAAAAAGCTAAGCTCTCAATAACAAACTGAAAATTTGATGCCATTTTCAAAATTTCAGCCATCATTTTCGTTGAGAAAAAAACATTTGATGAAACTAGTTTGTATGGGCCAATTAATCTCCACAACTTTCTTAATCAAATTACAAAATATTATATTGATAGATAAAGTCAAACAAAAGTTATGAATTTCCAAAAAACAGCCCGGAAAATGGTGACTTTTGACTTTGATCAATTTTTTCAGTAGGAAGATGACATTTCCGGATATATGCATGGAAGGAAATTTGAAGTTTCTAGTTATGGAGATTCCAAATCCATGAAAAAAAACGCAAAAAAAATTTTTGTGACAGGAACAAAATAGGCATGTTTGGTTCTTAGGCGAAGCGAGTCTTAAAATGATCAGAATGACATGGAGATATCGTTTTTATTCACAGTCTATTTGTAAGCATTTTCATTATGACCATTTAATTTAAGAGTTCACATTAATTTCTTGTATGGGAAATATACGGATAATCTGGTACTAAAAACTATATCTCCATGTCATTCTGATCATTTTAAGTGTTCATTGGCCCCACACAAGCTGGTTTTCAAGGTTCCCTCTGTGAAAACCCATTATTTTGTTTTCAAATTCATTTAAACAGTCTGTGTAATGAGCCCAACGGCCGCCATCTTTACTTTTTTTCTATTTTTCCTCCGGAAGAACACAGATTTGAAAAGTGTGGTAAAATGCTGCAGACAAAATAATTTTTTGTGCAATAAGTACAAATTTGTAGGACAAGCTGTAAGCGGCATGTGATGCAGAAAATTATGCTTGATTTTTGGGACTGTGTTGTATATTTTTAGTGCTGTTATACATTTTTTTAAAAATTAATTCGTTTTCTACCTACAAATATTTTTTAAAATTCGGTTTTACGTTGTAGATGATATCCGTCTGAGATCCATGTCCAGTTTTTTTTTCTCTTTCATTTGATACCATATTTCGCGATATAAGTTGAAACATGATGGAGAAATTGTGGTTATGTTTAAAACATTAAATAATTTTTTAAAATTACATCCGTGTATGTGTAATTATACAATTGTCACATGGAAAAGCCCATATTTTTGCGCATCGAACAAAAAAAAATTCAGTTCAATAACATGTCCGCAAAATGAATAATGAATTTTTTAAACAATAAACGAAACAATTTTTTCAAAAATCACAAGTGCAATTCAGACAGCCAATTTTGCATGGAAATGAAAGGCAAAAAAATTCACAACAAGTGAACACTCACTGCGACTATTTCACATTCAATACAGTATCATCAAAAAATAAAAACCGTTTTAATGTGTTGTTTTCAAATATGTCGTCATTTCATACTAAAATGCGTAACGAAAGTTTACATTAACGTGAACATTTTTGAAAAATCAAAAGTGATCCGGATTTATCCATGGAAGTCTACCATAAGCAGATCTAAACCAGTCTTTCAGTTTCTCTCTGATGCCCCGGGCATCTCGCGTTTCATCCAAGTGATTTGCGTTCGAAATTTCATCTAGCCCGTTGTACGCAAAGCGCCAATCTAACTGTGTGTAATAAGAACATTGAGAAATATTTATAAATTAATTGAAATCAAAAACTAAATATTTCAGATTTTCTAACCGTTCGGTCGCGTAGACTTTCTTCTTCGACAGCGCGCACAGGTGGCATTTCATTTCCTTCCTCGTCAAAGTGGTCGGATACATTTGTGCCGCGCAATTCTTTGATAAAATTGTGCAAATAACACGCGGCCATCACCAGTTTGCTGACCCTCTGCGGTTCCATTGAAATTGTGGTGAGCAGGATCCGCCACCGAGCAGCCAAAATGCCAAAAACACATTCTACACAGCGGCGCGCACGGGACAACCTGTAATGCAAACCATTTGTAATAATTGCATTGCACACTGAAATATCAGCAAGATTAATTTAACCGGTAGTTGTAGTGCCTTTGATCTTGCCCAGTTTGCACGCAGTATGGCACCATAACTCTCTTTGTCAAAGCAAAAGCCTGATCACCGATAAAGAAGCTGTCAATGTAGTTTTCCGGCTCGTTAGGCATACCAGCCAGCAGGCACGCTGGCGGCATGACCAATTCGTCATTTCTGGTAAATGTGGGACATATGCAACAACCATATAAACAATTCTTTACACAATTTGAACATTATATACTCACTTCAATCGCTGTCCAAACTTTGACGTCGCCAAAACTGTAGTGTCACCCTGTGAGCCAGGCATGCCCACATCGACGTGCGTAATGCGCAAATCAGCAGACGCAACGATGAACAGGATGATACTGTAGAACCCTTTGTAACAGTAGTACCGAGTCCCAGATTCTGTGTTGTTAAAAAAAATGTGAATTCTGTCATACTATAATTACTTTTCAAAATTGGTAATAGGTTATGTAAACAGGTGACATATGCTGTCGTCGCCTGAAACGTCGCCACAGCGACGTTTTTTTAAAAAAATTTTATTTAATTTTATATGAATGCTAAGTTTTCTACGACCCCATCATTGCATGCAGCAAAAAAAACTGTATCTACACTCTCAATTTTACATTCACACATCCATCCATGTTTTTTTTAAGGATTTTGAAGTAAGTTGGCGAAAATCCGTAAACTAGCGACGCCTGGCGACGATTTCGCTACTTTTTCGGTGTACGGCGACGCATTTTCACATATGTTCCACAGAATTTGAAAATTTTCGCGTACAGCGACGTACAGCGACGTCGCCGTACGTCGCTTTACATCACCGGCGATGCACACTTTTCACAAATGTTTTGGAAATGTGTAGACATATTTGAAAACTGCACTGAACACTTTTGAAAACTATAAAATTATATTTTTACTTTTCAAAATTGTGATCAAAGTATTATTCTTGTATAGACATATTTGAAAACTGTAATGGACACTTTGGAAAAGTACATAATTATACTTAAAGTTTTCAAAATTGTATTCAACTCTTTTTTTCACATGATACGTATTCATAAATGTAATCATCACAGCATAACAATTTAAAAACGTTTTTGAAAAATGTAACAATATGAACTGATCTTGTACATTTTCACAAATGCATACATGTTAAAACTTACTGTTTGGCATCCTGATCCTGATGTGCTTGCCATCCATTGCACCGCATGCATTTGGAACCTGCCACATCTTGTAATAGTTCAAAGCATCGTTCTTCATGGTTCGCTGGTCTGTTCCAATTTCAGGCATACAGTGTTGCAAAGCTGTGACAATTGCTTGCGACACTTCATCGACAACAGAGCGCATCGTGCTTGATGAAATCTGCAGTGTATATCAGCACAGTTGTTATGTACTTCAATATGCAAGCACTGTGCTGCATATGCAAGCATTGTGTATCATAAATACCTGTGAAATGCTGGCAGCATCTTCCAATTCCCTGCCGTTGCCCAGAATGTACAAAAAATAAAACAATCTCATTTGTGTTGTCACAACGGCCTTGTGTTTCGTTGGATCGCGCTCACGTAGGTACGGTCAGCCGGTATTTGGGTTAACAGCAGTCAGAATGGCGTGAAGCTGCTCGAACTCGGATGGCCATAACTGAAATGATTCATAAAAAGTGTGTACATTCTTGAAAACTGTACGAACATTGAAAATGTATTGTGTAACACGTTTTTATCTGTTGCAAGTTCTTAAAAAGTACTATAAATGTCACTTTTTCAACTGTTTCCAAAATGAAACTAAATGAAAACGAACCCTGGACATTTTGAAGAACCACTTCGGATCTGTGTTCTTTGCCAACAGTATAGCCTGCCAGTAACGGCCACGCGATGTCACTCTGTTTTCCATGAAGGGGCACATGTACGGCCTTCTCTTTTTTTCTCCGTTTTCACCGTCTTCATTGCTGTCTATGTCCGCGCTGTCCTCGTCAGAACTGTCGTTCTGGGGGCAATCCAAAGCCCTGTAAAGTGTAAAGTAAAGTGATAAATGTAAAGTCAAATGCAAAGTCAAGTGTAAATAAAAACAAAAAAGAATACATTTAATTACTGAACATTTCATGACAATTGACACTTTACTCTGCATTTGACTTTACATTTATCACTTTACTTTACACTTTACAGGGCTTTGGATTGCCACCAGCGGGTCGCTTTCATCGTCAAAAGATAATGCGGCCAATGCGAGTACAGCTACGTAGATCGCGTTTCTTTCTTCTTCGCTTAACGGTGTTGAGCCATCACCGTGCCTTTCAAGCTGTTCGATAAGTCTGTTCAGAGATTGAACAAGGACCACGTGAATGCTGCCTGGCGGCAGTTTGCGTTGGAGGAGTACTTCGAACCCCCGTACCCGGACTTTACGGATGGCATCATGTTTCCCTCCAGCGCGGCCGCCAACAGACCTGCAGCCAATGACAATGACGCGCTGCAAGCGCGTTTGATGATTCTGAAGGGGCTGTGGTACGCGCGCAAACGACTTTACAAGGTTACAATATCTGGTTTTATCGTTGTACCTGATCCTAGTACAAGCATAAAACTCAATGTTCTTTTCAGTCCACATACTCGGCGGCCAAGGTGCACAAGCTCAGTGGCGCATCCGCAGACAGCGTGGCCGTCGAACACATGGAACGGATTAACAAGTCGAACCACAAAAGCATCCAGGGCATGCAGTGGTATTACACCGAAGCGGGTTAGTTTTCATACACTGAAAACTTTGCTGAAAATTGTATTACATGCTACGGTGAAAACTGTATCCCGATCCATGATGCCGTTAAAGAAAGGTATGTACCAGTACCGATACCAAAACTGAAATCCGTATAAGTACCCTGAAACCGCAAATCCCGTTCCGCATGTAAAAAAAGCAATCCCAATCCAGAAAAGTTTATGACGTTTGAACAGTAATAACAAGTTGTACGTTTAATCAAACTACACACGCAGAGTACCCGGATAAGGCTCCCAGACTGCACAGCGACAATCCGAACGTCGAGGCCGGATGGCAGAAGAAAAAGAGCAGCGACAATTCAAGTGACGGGAAAGCGGCCGAAGGAGGCAGTGCGCAGAAAAAGAGGAGGAAGGCCGAGAAAAGAAAGGTTACACATTATCAAATTTTTCACCTTTTTTGACATAACAAAACGTTACAATAATTTCAGCTGACGAGACAGGAGCTGAAAGAAGCGGCGCTGGAAAAGCAGGTGTTGCTGGAGAAAGAGAAACTGCGCAAAGATGCAAAGGAACATCTGATGTCAGAGTTCGGTATAGATGAGGCGGAGGCCAGCGCCGTCACGGAAAAAATCATTCAAAAGTCCCTTCTGAGTTTGATCGTCGTTCGCGATGGAAATGTGAGCAGATGTGAGTTCGATTTTTTGTTCTTTTTGTAGTTGTTGTTTAGCAAGCATAAAGTCTAAAGTAGAACACATAAAGAATTATGTGCAAATTAAATTATAGATAATTATTTTAAAATTCAATAATGTTTACACACAATTAAATACGTGTCAACACATAATTCCCTTTCTTGCAGCGAAGCGGTGGTACATGCACGTGGAGTTTTATTGGAAAACACAAGCCCAGATCATGGTTTACAACACCGTGAACACCACGCTGCGCAAAATTTTGACAAAGGCTAATCTGACGCCAAAGAAAGACTTGGCGCAGCAAAATTCCGTTCCCACAAAAATTCCCGCTCCTGAAAATGTCCGAGCACATAAGGCGCCGCAGCATACATGCGATCACCCTAAGCTCGGCCGTTTTGCGCTGCATGCGATACTGCGCACACACGGCGAACGTCTGTCCAGCATGGAGCGGCCGCTAGTGAGGGAGTTTGTGGATGAGATGCAGACCACTTTGGACAGCTTGCCGAATCCGAACGTTAGTTGTAAGAACTGTGTGTTTAGTGAGTTCACTTTTCCAAAATGTATCTATGAGTACTATTTGACAACTGTAAACACATTTAAAAAATAATATTTTATAAAATATACATTTCATGAAGCATAAGTAAATGAAGTTTAAAGTGTTAACAGTTGAAAAAATGAAAGTTAAAAGTGTAAACACATTACAAAACTGAATTCTTAGACATTTACATAAGATAAACAGTACCTACATTTACAGCCGACCGAACCCACTCCGGAAGCACTGGCCACAGTGGGGTGCATGTGCACCTTCATCAGCAACCCGCGCATCCTCGGCGCACTGCTGGATGAAGTGGACAAAATGAATCGCTTGTCCAAGAAGGACTTAAATAAAGTGATCGACACGTTAGAAAACTTCGTGCATGCCAAGGTTACTTTTTTATACTTTTATTTTGTAAAACTGAAAAAGTGTGATATATTTTGAACCAAACAACCACACCCCACAAATTTCTGGTAGCTCTGTACACAGAGAGGGGCGATTTCATAACTATCTGAACCCTGCCACGTGTAAAAATATACAAGACTTATTTCAATGAAAACGCAGATTATGTTGTTGCCCCAGTGGCTAAGCGCAGGGGCGAAAGCGGTTGCGAAGAAAGTGTTCGACGCGTCAAACGCGCCTACGGCGACAAACGCGGCTGCGTGCACGACCCCAGCTGCGTGCACGACCCCGGCCGCTGCAACAAACGCGGCTGCGCCGGCTTTTCAATACGGAAACGTGGCTCATCCTAGCGGTGTTCAGGTGCCATCGCCACTGTCGCTCGGGGTGAAGTTGACGATCAAGCCGGAAAATGCCCACGAGGAAGTGAGTTTTCACAAGTGTAAACTTCTTTGGTAAACATACATGTGTATGCACTAATTCAGAAAACCGCGCCCGCTGCTCACCACATCCCCATCGATTACGATGACAGCGTCGGACAGCTGCTGGGGGACATGGACACGGACAAGGTACATATTTTAGAACCTAAAATATTACTTTTCACTTAGTTCAATGAATGGTGCAATGTTTTTTCTCTTTCAGATCATCGACAAACACGGCTGCAAAAAAGCTGGCGCAAATTCCACAAAAGTGAAGTACACCGTCGAAGGTGATGCCACGCCGGGAAAAGAGCTCCATGTTGGTGCAGCAGTATGTTAACTGATTATTCTCTTATTGTACTTGTTTTTATAGTGCACACAAAAGATACTTTTCTAGTTTATTTTTGAAAAATGGTAAATCAGCATTGAAAATGTTACAGCTTTACATAAAAAGGAAATGTGTTCCATGTTTCGTTCTCACTTCACAATATTTCACTGTAAAAGTACATTGTGTGGCTAGAATGTTTATGTGCAATAATTTACAGTACGCTTTTGTGGCTGAACCGAATTGCGGCAACGACATGGACGACGTGTTCGACAACGAAGTCGACATCAGTGCGGAGATGGTCTGTTCAACATTTGAAATTTTTAAACATTTGAAGTTTTTCACAATGATAAACAATTTTGAAAACGTAAATTTGTTACACACACACAGGAGATTGAAACACAGAAAGAGTGCGACATGGTGGAGAAGAAAAGTGACCGCAGCGGAAAAAAGAAAAGTGACAGCAGCAGAAAAAAGAGTACTAGGAGCGCTAAAAAGGTGAGCTGTTATTGGTTTTATTGTTTTTTGAAGGTCTTTTTTGAGCTTTCCTATTTTAAATAATAAAAAAACGTCTTTGACAATTTCAACACGAGAACGAGAACGAGAACAACATTTCCTTGCTGTATGCATCTATATATGTATAAGAACAGTTCATAAATGATCTTTCTTTTGTATATAAATTTATGTAATAAAACTTTGTTTACCAAACAGGAAAAAAAGCGCACATCGAAAAGCGGAGCCCGTCGCCAATGCTACAGCGGACTGCCGAACCGTTGCGACGTCAGCTCTGATGACCCCGTGCTGACGGTTAGTACGGTACAGTTGGCAGTAACAGCTTCAGCACTATTATACATTTATTATCGCGTGGGGGGGGGGGGGGTTCGATAGATAGCTCAAATTGTTTCTTGGTATGGGTTTACACTGTGGTAAAATGTGTAGACTTAAAGCGAGGAAAACGTACACAAATTGAAAAAAAACATTTGTTTAAAAAATGGGTGACAATTTCTAATGGGTATACTTATTGTATTACAGTGTTGTTTAATCTTGAATACAAAGGTATAACAACGCAGATTGCTAAGCACCTCGAGGAGGGCGAGCTGGAAGACTTCTCCGATTAATGGAATGTAATTTGAAACAAAAATGTAGATTACGGATTTTTTTATATTCAACAAATTAGAAAATATAAATGTCTATGTTTCTCATTCATTCACTGTTTCCAAATGCTCTAAAAATCTTGTCATTTTTCCAAAATAGTCATGTTTTTGTTATTTCCGTTTTTGTTGTCTCTAGATGTTCCTTTGTGAGAAAGAGAGTGATTGATATGATGGAATTTTGTGAATTTACTTTTTTTACCTTTCTGCATTTTCAGCGTATTCATACAGTGCGATTTTTCTTTTTTTTAAATTTACTCTTTTTTTAATGCATGTAAAACTTCTTATTAAATTCCATATGAGAAAAAAATACAATTCGCTCTTGTAATGCTTTTACGGTATCTGCAGTAGTGCATAAAATAAAGAAATAACAAAAAAAACAATTGAAATATTGTCAAATAATAAAAAACTAACTTCGTAAACTTGAGGTTACAAAAAAATGTGTTTACATGAAAAGTAACAAGGAAAATTGTATCAAACTTATGTTTCAAAGAAAAATGATCAAAAAATTTATAAATAGGCATAAAATTGAAATGACATCATGTTTTACGTTTAAAAACAAAAAAAAATGCTATAACAACTTAGGGTTTTTTCAATAAATAACAGTTCTTTCAAATTTTTACAACGGAAAAAAACTACATTTCAATTTTTTCGTCCTCATGGCAACCCGTACGGCAACGCTGGCGACTACATTTCCAAATTTTTCTGCTCATGGCGACGTTTCCTTTTTGCTCATGGCAACGCGTACGGCGACGTTGCCTTTTTGCTCATGCCAACGCGTACAGCGACGTTGTCTTTTTGCTCATGGCAAAGCGTACGGCGACGCTGGCGACGCGTACGGCGACGCTGGTGACGCGTAAAGCGACGTCGGCGACGCGTAGGGCGAGTTTGGCGACGCGTTGCTGCTACAAAGGCGACGCGTCGCCGCTACAGAGGCGACGCGTCGCCTTACACTTTTCCAAAATGTTCAGCAAATGTGACGTTTGTGACTTGCCGAAACCAATATTCACATATGCTTGCACTTTTTGAATAATAAAAGTGAAAATTGCACAGTTTCGAAAACCGTACAGCGACGCGTCACCCAGAAGAGTTTTCAAAAAGGAACATTGAAAACCAGCTTGTGTGGCCACAATGGTGCAAATAGGCACAGAAATGGCCGAGCTAGGAGTTTTGAAGTTGCATGCATGTGGTTATTTATGTGTATGGGAGGGAAAAGTTTGAAGCGCCATAACTTTTGATCGGAAAGAGATCGATCTCATTTGTGTTTCATTGAGTTTCTCTCGATCAGGAGAATAGGATAGCATGTTCAAAAAGCAAACTTTTGCGGAAATTTTGCATTTCGAAATCGGGCTATATCGATATATAAACAAATGTGTATCTCCGATCTGATTTCAGCAATGAACTCTCCGAACATTTGTGAGCATTTTAACATTTTAATGACTAAAATCGGTTAACAAATGACCAAGATATTGATGTTCAAAGTTTGCATGTTCTCGGCGACACCCAAAAAAAACGCAAATGACAGTGTTTTTATAGATCCCCCCTATCTCCGGTCTGGAGGGTCGTAGAAAAATTTCGTCGAAATCTGAGAGAGCACCGACCTGAAACCATAATATATCCAAATTTCAACATTTTTCGCCAAGCGGTTCCCGAGTTAACACGTGCCGGGGGTAGGACCCCCCCCCCCCCCTCAAAATGCTAATTCCAAAAACTTCTATGGGGGTAACCCACCCCACCAACCCCCCCTCCCCTACCAGACCCCTGCCCATATGTTGAGCGATCTGCGGAATAATAAACCACAAATCCCGGGGTATTTCTAGGAAATACAGTTAATTGTAAACACCTACCCTATCAAGTCCGGCCCCCTATTTTTCCTTTTACTTTGATTTTCTGACGTCGTATCTCTAGTTCTAGGACCGCCAGAAGCTGAAACTTGGGGGAGATATTGGCGCAACCTCCCTCTACTTAGCATGAATTGGAGGGGTCGCGGCGACCCCCTACAGGGTGGGTCGCCCTAAGTGCAAAATTTTTTGCGGCCTTTTTAGTGTCCCACACACGTCCGGCCTGAATAAAAAAAGTGGCCCTGGATAAAAAAATTGTAAAAAGTGATATATGTCAGCCACTTGGGGGGAGGGGTTCATGTGGTGGGCGGTTTTGAGTGGGATAAGATATTTTGAAGAAGATAATTCATGCTTATGTCACATTATCAATCACTTTAGTGTTCAAACAACAGAAAAGTGTTCATTTTTTGAAATTCAATTGGGTGCTGGACTTGTGTGGGACAGTAATGTTTTAATAAATTTTAAATACTGCACCCCACACAGTGGTGAGTTGCTAAAAACCGTCTGGCCAGTGTATAGTAGGGGAGGGGTGTTGGCGACACATCCCCAAAATTTTAGATTTATACCCCTCCCACAGCTGGAGGCACCCGCAGTGTAAGAAATCAGTGGGGGCTGGACCTGTGTGAGACAATAAAACAGCCGGAAAAAATTATTGCACTCAGGGCGACCCCGCCCTGTAGGTGGTTGTCGCGACCCCTCCAATTCATAAGAAGTAGAGGGGGGTTGCACCAATATCTCCCCCAATTTTCAGCTACTGGCGGGTCCTAGAACTGGAGATAGGACGTAAGGAGTAAAATGAAAAATGGGGGGGGGGCCGGATTTGATTGGACAGGTGTTTAAATAAGTAGGTAATCAACAGAGTTCTTAAAATACTGGTATTTTTGGAAAGTGCAAGTGTAAGCGTAAATACACTTTCCAAATTTTGAGTATGGATACTGTAAGCGTAAGGTATTTTTAAAATACCTAGGAAAGTGTAAAAAAAGTGTAGGTGTAAAATTTTTTTAAGATACCGTATTACCTCGAATTATCCCCCCCCTTGAATTAACCCCCCCCTCGAATTAACCCCCCCTCAAAATGGGCTGGGGAAATAATAAACCCCCCCCTCGAAATACCCCCCCCCCCTTCGGAATGATGTACGTCATGTACATAATAAATACGTCATGTACATAATAAATACGTCATGTACGCAATGTACATGATGTATATTACTGTTAATTTGCATTGCATAGACAAGTTGCAGCTACACATGAGTAGTTTGTGTAATTATCTACGTTTTTATGTCCAAATATATCCTGTTTGGACACATTTTTTACCTATTTTGGGTACGCAAATGCCTACTATTTACTACGATCCTTATGAAAATTTCTGACGAAATAATAAACCCCCCCCTCGAATAAACCCCCCCCTCGAATTAACCCCCCCTCAAATTTTGCTGGCGAAATAATAAACCCCCATGGGGGTATTTCGAGGTAATACGGTAGTGCTCGTGTTGTTGAGCATTGGACGACACCCTTCTTTCACTTTTAGATGCATTTACTGATCATTCCATTCATTTTTCACATTATTCTCATCAAAGACAATCATCAAAACATCGTCGTCGGAATCCATCATCCGACCCAAATTCCCCAATCTGACGCCATGATAATATCCAAGACACAATTTTTTACAACACGCTTATATTTCTATCGCTATTTTCAGTGAGCTATTGCACACATGCAGTTTTTTTGACACACATTCTTGTTCAAATTTCTTTTTTGTAGTTTTACCCTTTTGCAAACTGGCCCGTGTGAATTTTTTTTATACTTTATTACCTGGGTAATTTGGCTGGGAAAGTGTAAAAAGTGTACGGGTATAAAAGTGTAAATGTAAGCAAAAATATAAATACCCATTTATCTGGGTATGTTGGGTAAGTGTAAAATGTAAATACACTTTTGCAACTCTGGTAATGAATGATGTAGGGGGTTGGAAAAATTATATTAGATTGACATTTTCCTATTAGTGGGTCATATTTGAAGATTTGCAGTTTATGTAGTATCGGTAAAGCCATCAATATGAGCCCAAACTTTGAATGGTAACAAAAATTACAGAGGTGAATGTATTAAATATCACCTGAATGTAGGGTTGGGACGATATATCGTATCGAATATCGAATATCGGATATCGACCATTTTTTCATATCGAATATCGAATATCGATATCGAAAATTTTGAAAAAATATCGAATATCGATATCGAATATCGACCATTTTTTCGATATTTTTCGATATTCTGGTATTCTTTTTCAGGTATTTGTGATCCCATAAAAAATGGCTGAAGCCAACAAAAAGTGGATGCCGCAGCCAAACACGTATGCTTATGAATGCACAAAGTAATATATCATATATAAATGCCATGTTATTTTCACATTGAGCTATCAAAAGTAGGATATCAAGGGTAATGTATACACATCCTTACAAAATATATGATATTAACAGAGCAAACTGCATCCCAAGGAAACCATTTCACCAAACCTTTGCATGGCAGCATGGCTCAAAAATTTGGCTGTTTATTTTAAAATACCAACTTTTTTAAAATGTAAAAAGCCAGCCACCCCTAGTCACAAGTATGACCTGAAGTGTTTGCTTAATAATTTTTCACTTTATATAATTTGATTCATACTGTTTTTATTTCAGTACCTCATTTCAACTGTTGTGAGCCTCATTTAAAAAGATTATCAACCATGTTTGTGTCCAAATGGAAATACAATATGCCCCGCTGTACTAAAATATCGAAATATCGAAAATATCGAAATATCGATATCGAATATCGAGCATATTTTCATATCGAATATCGATATCGAATATCGAGGGTCCATATCGTATCGATATCGAATATCGACTTTCCGAAAAGAATATCGAATATCGAATATCGATATCGAAAAGTCATATCGTCCCAACCCTACCTGAATGCTATCATTCAGCAGATAAGACAGTTGAATATGGTAAAATATGACCGTTCATCTGGGCATCATGGCACTTCTGGCGCCATCCAAAACAATGGCGCCGGGCGTCCAATTGGCGCCAGCGAAAATGCCGCCACGCGCCGAGGGCGCCATGGCGCCATTCGAAATAATGGCGCCAGGTGCCAGATGGCGCCACAGAAAAGGGCACCAAGCGTCAATGGCGTCTTGGTGCTGGCGCCCTTTGGCGCCATTAAAGGGCGCCAGCGCCATGGCGCCATTCCTTCTTCGTTTTTCCTATCAATATAGGTAAATCTTCAAGACAACCAAAGATACCCCCCTCGAAATACCCCCCTCAAAATGGACACTATGAACTTATAACCCCCCTCGAAATACCCCCCCCCCCAAATTCAGTGTATAGAGAATGTAAATGACAAAGGCTGCGGTTTGTCATCCGGGCAATGCAGAACACACATTGAAAACGATGACTCTGTTATGTGAGAACAGTGTTTATACGTCTACACACGTCTATACAAGTCACTAGAGTCTAATAAATGGCGATTTTTGTTGCATTTTTCGACGTCTGCGTACACCTCTGATCACCCACACGTAGACACTTTGAAAATTTTGATAAAAGAATGTGCCGCGGGCAAACTGTAGTTTGACGGCCAACTTCAGCACATACAAAAGTAAGCCCCAACATTTGTTTTAAAGTTCATATAGGTGACCCCCGTAAAATCAGCTGTGGGCCGAGTAAACGGCCCACAGTTTTTTATACAACTTTGGGGTGATCACTCAAGACTCATAACTGACTGAAATCATGTCTTTCAAGGCCGTTTTTCGGCACGAAATACAGAACAGGCTCATGGCAAAGTGCCAAACGCCACGTCAACGGCATTTTTACCGCTAAAAATGAGATAATGACGTTTTCATTTTGTACTGCTTTGTACCGCGGAATGCACCCGACCAGAATTTTTCTCGGATAACTTTCTAACGCTGCAAAATGTGATCAGGAAGAACAGTTCCACATGAAAGAGGAAGCTGAAGGCATTGTTTTTAAACTTACTGCGCGGAAATACACCCCCTCCCACATTTGAGAAAACGCGAGGCGAAATTTAAAACACCTCGCTATATTTTCCACACTACTAATTTTCTTCCCGGTTAAAAATTTAGCAACTCCTTAAAATTTCGCCTCGAGTTTTCTCAAATGTGGGAGGGGGTGTATTTCCGCGCAGTAAGTTTAAAAACAATGCCTTCAGCTTCCTCTTTCATGTGGAACTGTTCTTCCTGATCACATTTTGCAGCGTTAGAAAGTTATCCGATAAAAATTCTGGTCGGGTGCGTTCCGCGGTACAAAGCAGTACAAAATGAAAACGTCATTATCTCATTTTTAATGGTAAAAATGCCGTTCAAGTGGCGTTTGGCACTTCGCCATGAGCCTGTTCTGTATGTCGTGCCGAAAAACGGCCTTGAGAGACATGATTTCAGTCAGCTATGAGTCGTGTCCACGTGTGAGTGATCACCCCATTGTATAAAAAAAACTGTGGGCCGTTTACTCGGCCCACAGCTGATTTCACGGCGGGTCACTTTATATGAACTTTTCAACAAATGTTGGGGCTTACTTTTGTATGTGCCGAAGTTGGCCGTCGAGCTACAGTTCGCCCGCGGCACATTCTTTTATCAAAATTTTTGAAGTGTCTACGTGTGGGTGATCAGAGGTGTACGTTTCAGACGACAATTTTGTACTGGGATGTAAAATAGTACGGAACTAGTTGAGTTGACTTGTGAACGAGCTCCTATTCCTAACCAAGGAAGAGGACGAATGTGAACAAATGAATTGTGACGTGAGGCGTCGTCTCTTAGTTGACGTTCTGCTATTTTATCAATGTGATTAGTTGAGTTGAAGTGAATTGATGTGAGTTAGTGTGATTCAATATTTAGATTGTTTCCAAAAGGGTTTGACGAACCTTTTTATTTAGACAATAAAATACAAAGAAATAAATGCGAATAAAATATACTTAAATAAGGGAATTAATTTACAACTAAATTAATTACTTAAATGAAAAGTAAATTAAACGCAAATTACCAAAGAAATAAGGCAATTTAAAGAGGGCACTTAATTACGACAACAAGGCGATAATTAAGTGGCGCGGTTGTGAACAAAGCACCTTAAATAGCGCGGATGTGAATAAAGCACTAAGGTGATTTAAAGCACCAAGAGTTAAAACTTAGCACCAAAAAATAAGCGACTTAATAAAGGTGACAACGGCGCTTATTTAGATCCTAGGAAGATTTTTGTGTGAAGTTGACGAGGTTGCAAACACTGCCAATTTTAGCTGTGAGATCGGCTTTTAAGGGCCAGACCGATGGCGACTAGCTTGGCGCCAATCGGTCAGCTCTAATCTCCGATTTTTACCCAACATTTCCAATTGTGAAAGTTCAACTCTTGCCCGCTCGCTTCTTCCGATGAAAAGCGAGCTAAACTGGCAAGATAGTGAAAATGTGAGACAAGCCAGACAACATTTGAAATGGCGCGCGGGCCCGGCCCCTCGCTTGGGGCGAGCCCGCCGCTTAACATAAACATGTCGGCGTATTTGCGTGCCGCTTGTCAAGGAAATGTGGTGGAATGTGAGCAATGACTAAGATCTAAATATGTGAGCAACGTAAAGCGCACATTGTAAACATGATCGCTTGAGATATTAAATGGTGAATGTGGAGATGTTAAAAGGTGGAATGTGAACTGAAAAGGAATATTGATAAATTGAATTAACTAAAATATAAAAGCGAACATAAGGACGTCAACTTAAATATTAAAAGTTTTACATTTTACGATAATGTTACACATGGGATTTCAAAATAGTTCTGGCAAAATAATAAGCGCCCCCCTCAAAATACCCCCCCTCAAAAATCTCACTCTGAAAAAATAAACCCCCTGGGGGTATTCCGAGGAAATACGGTATTTATAGTTTCATTTTGTAAAAACCTTGACTACAATCCTCACTGGGACTGATTTGTTATCATTCCACTTGAACGATCTTTTTCTCGAGTGTGTGTGATAAAGTTTGTTCATGTCATTGTCATTTCGAATTTTGTTCTAGATGTGCAAAACAATGGGAAAAACAAGCATTGGAGAGCCTACACGTGCAAGCGGTCAGCCATACTCAATGCACACCAAAGGAATGATAAAATCGCACCACATGTTATCAAAACGGTACAGAAAGGTATGTAAAACAGTGTTAATCAAATCATCTTTCTGATTATCTTGCTAACCACTGCTTCCAGATCGGACTTTATGTACAATAGAGTGTCACAACTTGGCGCAAGAGTGTGCAGGTAATTATTTATTTGCACAACTAATCGAATATCAACTGAAAATATTTAAGTTATTGAATGTAATGGTTTGATAATTGAATATAACGTAATTTTGTTCTACGCATGCCGTCACTATTCAATTCTCTGAAGGTAACACTCTATCATTGCATCATGACCAGGGTTGGCAAAATCTCAGAAAAAAATAAAAATAAAATGGAATATTCAAGAATAAAATAAAATAAAATAAAATGGAAAATTTAAGAATAAAAAATTTTTTTTATAAAAATTCGAATTTTTGTCAAATTTTTGTCAAATTGTACAAAAATTAGTATTTTTGTAAAATTGTATAAAAATTCACATTTTTTGTAAAATTTTGTCTCATTGCTTGAGTCTCTACGTGTTGTTTCATGGATCTGGGGGAGGGGGGGGGGGCAGTTCCAAGCATTGTAAAGTGTCAAATGTCATATAAAATGTCATGCAAAGTGTCAATTGTCATGACAAATGTAAAGTAAAGTGTAAATTGTCATGACATGTAAAAATTAAAGCATCAGTTGTCAAGCAAATTGTGTTCAAATCTCATGTTTTATTTCAAAATCTTATGTTTTGTATCCAAATTATGTTGTTGTTGACTCCAAATCTTATGTGAACATTTGGATACAAAAACATAAGATTTGGAGATAAAACATACTATGGATACAAAAACACAAGATTTGGATACACGATTTACACTTTGCATGACATTTGTCATGACAATTGCCACTTTGCTTGAAATTTTACATGACACTTGACATTTTGCATGACAATTGATACTTTACTTAACATTTGTCATGACAATTGACACTTGGCATGACATTTTACAAATGTGCCCAGCACACTCCAGTAGTCCTTCTACTGAAAATGCAAACCATCTTATCAATAATTGTAAATTTACACTTGCAGCTAGCTAACAATACATACTGCATGCAACTTTTGAAAAGTAAGGGAAAAATTTGTCACAGGTTTTTCATGTATAGGTCTAATTATAACAATTTTCTGGCCTTGCATGCATGTTTATGATTTTTTGTAAAATTTTTGTAAAATTTTTGTAAAATGTGTCATTTTATTTTATTAATGACTTTTGGGAATAAAATAAAATAAAATAAAATGAAACAAGAATAAAATTAAAATAAAATAAAACTTTTATACAATTTTTATACAATTTTACTAAAATGAATTTTTATAAAACCAACCCTGATCATGACGTATCATGAATAAGAATAAAAATTCTTTAAGAGAATCATCTCAGGCATGAAACTTATGTTGGTGGTTGTAACAACTAGATTCCGCATTAATGCTGCGATTACAGCTCGATGTAAAATTCTAATTGTACTAGAAGTTATGAATTTTGGCACAAATTTTTTTAATTTTACGCTACTTACGACACAAAATTATAAAAGTTTGTGCCAAAATTCATAACTTCTGGTACAATTAAAATAAACTGATAAACTTTCGACACAAAAAACATCTGCATATGCGCTTTCTTTGACTGAAATTACAACATCGTATCTTTATCCATTCACCTGTAATTAATTTTGCGCCCAAAAATCAATTTTACGCTGGGTCAAATTTTACGTCGAGCTGTAATCGCAGCATAACAAAAAATTATTTTCCCATACTGCAAAGGTGCATAGCATACATGTTGTGTGTTAAGAATGTAGATGTTTTGGTATTGGTGTTGTGGTTAATTGGATGCTCATTGTCTACATAAGCTCACATAAGTAGCAAGGGAAGTAGAAATCACTCATCACAGTGTCTACTTATTTCTCACATCCTGCTATCTCACGATCTCACAGAAGATCACAAGTGTTATCTTCTAAGACATAAGTAATTTTGGGTGCATGCATACCCTACAGTCTGCTAAGTATAGCATATCCATCAGTCATCACGGATTTACAGGTTTCCAAATGTTTGCCAATGGTACATGTCAACTGCTGGCTTGCAACTCGCCACACATCAGATCAGAGAATGTACTGGAGCATTGCAGCTACAATCAACAGGCCTATGATGGTAATTACCGAAATGTCGCTCAGACAAATTTGAAGATGCAAAATTTTTTTTTTAATTTTCAAAATATTTTCCTTTTTTAGATTTTTTCACCACCTTTTTATATGGATGTGCTCTACGCGCCGCTAGTGATGGAAAAGGCACCGGGAAAAATGGCACCGCACCGGCACCGGCACCGGTGCCATTCCTCAGCAAGGGCACCAGGCACCTTGGGCACCAGCAAAAAAACGGCACCGCACCGCACTGGCACCGGTGCCATTCTGAAAAAATAGCACCGTTACCCTGGGACACCGGCAGGTTACCGGTGCTAGCACCGAAAGGCACTGCACCGGGCTGGAATTTACGAAGGA
This sequence comes from Sphaerolaimus hirsutus, assembly GCA_964036195.1. Lineage (NCBI taxonomy): Eukaryota > Metazoa > Nematoda > Chromadorea > Monhysterida > Sphaerolaimidae > Sphaerolaimus > Sphaerolaimus hirsutus. The sequence goes on along the minus strand of OZ038450.1, from coordinate 26,284,573 downwards.
TTTATCGGATATTTTCTTAGAGGCCGCAACTTCAGAAGTGCATTTTTCCATGCATTCTCTATCGATTTTGATGTTTGAGCATTCGAAATGATCAGAATGATGTGGCTATCACTTTATGAAGCAATTAGAATAATTGCAAATGATAGCTCAAATATTTAATCTGCTCCAATAGACATACCATACCAGTAGTCACTATTGTCTACTGTCTGGGGTGGATATTGTGCGGGAAAGGTTACTATATTTTGTCATATACTGACAACAAATTATGAACAAAATGGCAAAACAAGCATGATATTTATGATTGAAGAAAACACAATCATGTATTCCCTCTTCAGACGGGTTTGGCACATTTCTAAGTAAATTTGACGTGACGTTTTCTCTAATAATGACTAAAAACAGTTGAATCTAGAAGATTGATCTTATTAATATAAATAATCACATGCTGTTGACGAACCTTTTCACCTTATCACGACTTGGCCGGTGCATTTCCCGGTGCCTTTTACTTTGGCCCTGGTGCTAGCACCTTTAGCACCGGCTGAAAAATGGCACCGCACCGCACCGGCACCGGTGCTATTCTGGAAAATATGGCACCGGCACCGGAAGGGTACCCCTGAAAAATGGCACCGCACCGCACCAGCACCGGTGTCCCGGTGCCTTTCCATCACTACACGCCACACGTCTGTCTCCAGGTGAAATTTCAGAACTGATCAACATTTAAAATGTTTCCAAAATTTTGGTCTCCATCAACAATTGATGGACTCCTCATTAACGATGGCAAAAAAAGATTCGAAAATTCGAAAACATTTTAGAATTTTCGAATTTTTTTGGAATTTTCGAATTTTTATTTCACCCCTAGAAAAAACACTTAAAAATCGATTTATTTTCAAAAAAATTCGAAAATTCGAAAATTCAAAAATTCGAAAATAGTTTTCGAATTTTTCAGGGAATTCAATGCAAAAATACACTCTTAAGTTCAACGTGTGAAATAAATCGACAATTGATACGCGGCGCGTATGAAAAAGGGAAACGTTAAGCGACGTTTACACTTTCACGTGTGCCGACAAAAATTTTCTGGCTTTCATATCATGAAAATTGAATATTTGTTGTGTCTGACATGTGTTTTTTGGAAGACATTCAGCCCCAGGAAAAATGATGCCGCATTGTGCCTCACACACTAGTTTTCACCATGACTTCAGTGAAAACTTGTCATGTAAAAGCGCCATGGCGCTGGCGCCTGGCGCTACTGCCAAAGCAAAAAGCGCCATGGCGCTTCTGGCACTTGGCGCCATTTTGGTCTGGCGCCATTGGCGATTGGCGCTAGGGGTCAGAAAAGCGCCATAGCGCTTGGCGCTAAAGTTCCGGCGCTTTTCACATCACTAGTGAAAACTGAAAATTTTTCAAATGTACATTAATCATCACAGTGGGATGATTCAATTTAATTTCAACTAATGAAAGTTTAAATTAAAAAATTTGAAAACAAAAACACATTTAGCATACACTAGCATACAGTAACCTAAATGTTGACATGACGTAATTTCAGTATTCACCCAAGTCACCATGAAAACTAGTGTGTGTAGGGCCAATGCGCAAACACGTAATGCAGCACACTGGTCCCCATAACTCCTTCCTTCCACCATTTTTAATGCTTAATTATGGTGAAACTAAGGTTAAAAAGTTATCAAAACATTAAAACAGTCCAAATTCTGTGTTTTAAGCTTCGGATTCAATATTCCTAAGAAAAATTCAAAAATTTTTTTTAAAAATATCGAAAAATAGCCAAAAAAATTCGAAAATTGCCAAAAAAGATTCGAAAATTCGAAATTCGAAAATAAAATTCGAAATTCGAAAATTCTTTTGGAGAAAAATTCAAAAATTCGAAAATTCATCTCAGAAAAAACACTTAAAAATTTAAATACTTTTTTTCCGACTGTTTGCCATCGTTGCTCCTCATTGGTCGATTCAAATGCATTCAATTTCTGACATTGCTAGTGTCCTAAAATGTGTTTGAATATTTATGGCCATGCACTATATACATTGGTGCTGCTTTCAAGTGGTGCTAGTGATGGGAAAATGTCACCATCATGTCGTAGTCGATAACCCTATGCAGGATACTGAGCAGGCACTTAAAAAGTGTTTCAAAAAGATAGAGGCGAAGTCACACGTACAAGGACAAGCAGCCGACTATTTTGCCCTGAAATATTTTTTATTTTTTTGGAACAATTTTGATATTACAAACGATGATGTCATGATGGGGTGTTTCCTTCAAAAAAATTTTTTGCGTGATGTTTTGGTTCTCATCTACCGTGGTTCCTCGAAATACCCCACGGGGGGTGATTGTTTCAGAGTGAGAATTTTGAGGGGGGGGGGGGGGGGTTAAACGAGGGGAGGGGTATTTCAAGGTGGGGGGGGCTAATTTTTTTGCCAGAAATTTTTGGAAAAACCAGCACTAAATTGTTGCTTGTAACATATGCAGACGTTAAAAAATGCTACAAAAACCACCTTGTAAACACCTACAAGTTCACCACCCATTTTTTTATTTGACTTCAGATGCAATATCTCTGGCTATGGGAGTGGTATAAAGCCAATATTTGGTGGGTATATAGTCCTAACACCCCGCTACTCCGTATCAATGGGGAAGGTGTGGTGACTGACTACATGGTGGGTCGCCCTATATGCAAACGTTTTTTGTGACGTTTTCGGTGTCCGGAACAAGTTAGGAACAACCACCCACTTGATTAGCCACACTACGAGGGTTATATCTGCAGCTGTGAGGGCGAAAGAGTGCTGTAATTTGGGGAATGTCTAGCAAACAACCCTCTCTCACAATACACCAGTAGGTAGCCGCCAACGACCCACTACAGCATGGGTCGCCACATATAAAGTTGTTCATTTTTTAAAACAACCCAAGTCTCCCAAACAAGTTTGACACCCAACAGCATTATAAAAAATGTTGTGCAAACATACCTGATATAAAATTGAATCAGATTTGAACCGTAGTTCTGCTCATTAAAAATTCTTCAGTAGGGCACCACCTAGGGCTTGAACTTGACTCGACTCGACTGGACTCGACTCGTGACTCGAGGGTAAAACAGGGTACCGACTAGACTCATCTGACTCGACTGGAAAAATTTGGCCCAAACTCGAGACTCGAGGTTTTTGCCTGACTCGACTCGAAATTTTGGCAAATTTCGAGTCGGGGTTTCCATTGGATACTGTCCTAAAAAATCAATTTTGATATGAACTTTTTAACATCTTTCAATAATTTTGTGCGCAAGCGCGCATTTCCATTCCACATGTGTGGTATATTGTCGATTGGCTTGACGTATGTATTGAATGGTGTTAAAACTCAAATTTCTTGTTACCATACAATTCTACATAATGAAATACACACACCATCCATGATATACACACCACCTCAAATGAATTGCACAATGTTGGCACTGATCCAAAAAAATGCTGTTAAAGATGTTAATTATCCATCCATAGGCTGATTTTATTTTTCCAACTTTATTTGTAGCAACATGAGTGATAAAAAGTTCTATTTTTGCTTTATCTTGATATTTAAATGAACTGTTGGCATTTAGACTTCATTAAGTGTGTGTGAAAACATTGGAAGAGAAACCAGTATCAAAAATTTCTGCAAGGGTCATACCAAAAAGTAATGCATCCGACTTGACTCGAGACTCGGGATTTTTGCCAGACTCGACTCGACTTTTCAGTGTCTTGCCTGACTCGACTCGCCGACTCGACCGGAAAAAATTTGGGTTTGCGACTCAAACTCGAGTTTGAAAAAAAATCGAGTTTCGAGCCCTAGCACCACCCCTGATCAGGGTTGGTTTTATAAAAAATCATTTGTATACAAATTGTATAAAAATTGTATAAAAATGTATTTTATGTTTATTTTATTCTTGTTTCATTTTATTTTATTTTATTTTATTCCAAAATAATAATAAAATAATTAAATGGACCATTTTACAAAAATTTTACAGAAATTTTACAAAAAATCAGAATCTTGCATGCAAAATCAGAAAAATGTGATAGTTAGACCTAAACATGAAAAACGTGTGACAAATTTTTCTATTACTTTGCAAAAGTTGCATGCAGTAGGTATTGTTAGCTAGTTGCAAGTGTTAAGTTACAATTATCGATAAGAATGGTTTGCATTTTCAGTAGAAGGATTACTGGAGTGTGCTGGGCGCATTTGTAAAACATCATGCAAAGTGTCAATTGTCATGACAGATGTAGTAAAGAGTCAATTGGCATCTCAAATGTCAAGCAAAGTATAATTGTCATGACAAATGTTGTGCAGAGTGTAAATTGTGTATCTGAATCTTATGTTTTGGTATCCAAACCTTATGTTTTGGTATTCAAATCTTATGTTTTTGTATCCAAATGTTCACATAAGATTTGGTTACAAAAACAACAAGATTTGGACACAATAGATAAGATTTGGATAGAATTTGCTTTACAGTTTCAACTTTAATTTATATTTGTCATGACAAATGACACTTAACTTAACATTTTCATGAAAATTGACACTTTCCATTCCATTTCATATGACATTTTGACACTTTACATGGCTTGGGACTGCCCCAGCTCCGCAAATGAACAGGTTGAACTATAAACAACAGAAAGTTTTTTTTACAAAAAATATGAATTTTTGTACAATTTTTACAAAAATATATTTTATTTTATTCTTCAATTTTCCATTTTATTTTAATTTTATTTTTATTCTTTTCTGAGATTTTGCCAACCCTGCCCTGATCCCATAAACAGCAGACTGAATATTTCACTTTAAACCAATTTTTGTTTCACACTTAAAAATTTGGTTTACAAAGTTCACTAGGGGAGGGTCTAAGGTAGGGCTCGAACTCGGCTCGACTCGACTCGACTCGACTCGTGACTCGAGGGTAAAATAGGGTACCGACTCGACTCGGCTTATTCGACCGGAAAAAAATCGCCCAGACTCGAGACTCGAGGTTTTTGTCTGACTCGACTCGAAATGTTGGAAAATTTCGAGTCAGGGCTCCCCATTCAATCATGTAAAAATATATCAATTTTGATATGATTTTTCAACGTATTTTTTGAAAATTTTGCGCGCAAACGCGCATTTCCACACCACATGCATAATTTATCATCAATTGGCTTGGCTTGGCAAGTGTATTGAATGATTTTAAAACTTGAGTTTATTTTTGCTTTAACTTGCTTTAACTTGATATTCAAATGAACTGTTGGTATTTAGTTAGACTTCATCACGTGTGTGGGTAAATGCATTGGTAAAGAATCCAGTATCTAAAATTTCCACAAGCATCATACCAAAAGGTAACGCATCTGACTCGACTCGAGACTCGACATTTCTGCCAGACTCGACTCGACTTTTCACTGACCCGCCCGACTCGACTCGCCGACTCGCCCGGAAAAATTTTGGGGCTCCGACTCGAACTCGAGTTTGAAAAAAATCGAGTTTCGAGCCCTAGTCTAAGGTTCAAAGTTATGTAAACAACATAACCTCTCAAATGCCTGCATAAGGAAATTTATTTGGGGTGAATGAAAAAGTGAAACTTTTGTCTAATTTTGTTCCTGTGATGATGTGATTATGACATCATGATATTCACCCCAAATAAATTTCTTTATGGAGGCATTTTAGAGGTCATATTGTTTATGTAACTTTGAACCCTAGTGAACTTTGTAAACCAACTTTTTAAGTGTGACACAAAAAATTGGTTTAAAGTGGAATTTTCGTTCTGCTGTTTATGGGACAGGGTTGGTTCCCTACTGAAAATTTTTTTTAATGAGCAGAACTAGGGTTCAAATCTGACTCAATTTTATATCAGGTATGTTCTCACAACATTTTTTTTATAATGCAGTTGGGTGGCAAACTTGCTTGGGACACTTGGGTTGTTTTCACTGCAGTTGTAATATCTCCGTCTGTCGGGTTGTTATAAAGCTGAAACTATGAATATAAAAAGTTCTAACACCTCCCTACTCTCTTCAATGGGGGGAGGTGGCGCGACTCACTACAAGGTGGGTTGCCCTATATGCAACAATTTTTATTGGCTTTTTTGGTGTCCCAAACAAGTTCACCACCTGCTTGATTTGCTACACTTCAAGGTTTGTATGTCCGGCTGTGAGGCTGGTCTGTATGTTGTTGTTGTATGTTGTTCACATAACTTTGAACCTTAAACCCTCCCTTAGTGAACTTTGTAAACCAACTTTTGAAGTGTGAAACAAAAAATTGGTTTAAAGTGAAATATTCAGTATGCTGTTTAAGGTATCAGGTGGGTGCCCTTCTGAAAAATTTGTAATGAGCAGAACTACCATTCAAATCTGATTCAATTTTATATCAGGTATGTTTGCACAACATTTTTTATAATGCTGTTGGGTATAAAACTTGTTTGGGAGACTTCGGTTGTTTTAAAAAATGAACAACTTTATATGTGGCGACCCATGCTGTAGTGGGTCATTGGCGGCTACCTACTGGTGTATTGTGAGAGAGGGTTGTTTGCCAGACATTCCCCAAATTACAGCACTCTTTCGCCCTCACAGCTGCAGATATGGCCCTCGTAGTGTAGCTAATCAAGTGGGTGGTTAACTTGTTCCGGACACCGAAAACGCCACAAAAAACGTTTGCATAAAGGGCGACCCACCATGTAGTCAGTCACCACACCTTCCCCATTGATACGGAGTAGCGGGGTGTTAGGACTATATACCCACCAAATATTGGCTTTATACCACTCCCATAGCCAGAGATATTGCATTTGAAGTCAAATAAAAAATGGGTGGTGAACTTGTCTGGGAAGGTGTTTACAAGATTCTATATACTACTGTATTTCTCCGTGTAAAGCACCCGGGTGCCATACAAAATTGAGACACTTTGCAGCAACCTTTTTTTAAACCTTGTATAACACCCGGGTGTTAGGTCAGGGGGTGTTATACACGGAAACACAAAAATCCAATTTTTTATTCCCAGTGTGCATCAATTCAATGGAAAAATGTGTGCCGCGGAATTACAATGAGTGGCGCGCGTCACGCCACATATTCAAGTAATTCAAATTGGGTGATCTTTTTGAAACCTAGCATAGCACCCCAGGGTGCTATGCAGCTGTATAACACCCTGGGTGTTGTGCACGGGGGGGTCCTTTACATGGAGAAATACGGTAATATAAGTACCGTAAATCCTCGAATAAGTCCCCTCCCTCGAATAACTCCCCCCTTGAATAACTCCCCCCTGTAAACTGACTGAGGAAAAAATAACTCCCCCCTCAAATAACTCCCCCCTCTTTTATGGGTGGGAACAAAGTCCACGTATAAAAAACGTATGCATGTATATGATCATTAAAAGCATTCATTATTTTGCAGTTTATGCACACTAGCATTGATTTTATTGCATGAATTACGGGATTTCTATTCTGGCTCACACGTTTATGCAGCCTACTTAACCCCATTCAGATGATAGGTATACTGATCAAATATTTTACGCAATATTCCGACGAAGAAATAACTCCCCCCTCGAATAACTCCCCCCCTCGAATAAGTCCCCCCAAAAAAAATTCTGAGGAAAAAATAACTCCCCCGGGGACTTATTCGAGGATTTACGGTATGTAAAACTCCCGAAAATGTGATATTTCGCGTGTTTACTGGTTCAAAACTGTCCAATCTATAATATAAACTTTGAATTGAATCGAATTGAGAGTAAAATGTCAAATGTAAAGTCAAATGCAAAGTCAAATGTAAATAAAGTCAAATGCAAAGTCAAATGTCAATTGTCATGCAAAGTGTCAACTGTAAAGTCAAATGTAAAGTTAAGTGTCAATTGTTTATCCAAATCTTTTTTTTGTATCCAAATCTTACACAATTGACACTTTACTTTACATTTGAAACCTGCATGCACAGCATAAATCGATGGTGACATTTTAGGGGGGAGGGTTCACCAGTCATTGGGGTCGCGACTAGTGATGTAAAGGCACCGGGGCACCGGTGCCCCGGTGCTGGGCACCGAAGGTCACCAGCATCGGTGCTGGTGCGGTGCCATTGCAATCTTCAGGGGTGCCCTGCCGGTGCCGGTGCCATTTTTTTCAGAATAGCACCGGTGCCGGTGCGGTGCGGTGCCATTTTTTTGCCCGTGCCAAAGGTGCTAGCACCAGCGCCAAAGTAAAAGGCACCGGGAAAGGCACCGGCCAACGCTTCATGTGCTGTGCAATGTTGTCCATAGTATGTGCTTTTTCATATTTCAAAACATAATGGCTATGGGCTTTCTTGTGAATAAAATATTTTATCTTTCATTTGTAATCATTGTAATTAGGGTGTCAAATTTCCGTTTTCCGTTTTCCGTTTCCGTTTTCCGCAGGCAAATTTTTTCCGTTTTCCGTTCCGTTTTCCGGCTGCTGAAATTTTTTTTCCGTTTTCCGTTCCGTTTTCCGGCAAATTTTTTTTCCGTTTCCGTTTTTCTGTCTCATTTTCCGTTTTCCGGCTAAATTTTCAGTTTTTCCGCCTTTTTTCTGTTTTCCGCCTCAATTTCCAGTTTTTCTGCCTTTTTTCCATTTTTCCACCTCAATTTTCCATTTTTCTGCCTCATTTTACCTTTTTCTGGCCCAACTTTCTGTTTTCTGATCAGCCAAACTGGTAAAAATTCATGCAGATTGCCAATGACGTGAAAAATTTTCTGTTTCCAGCAAAATTACCGCAAATTTTTTCCACTTCCAGCAAAATTTCAGCAAATTTTATCCATTTTCCAGCAAAATTTCAGCAAGTTTTTCCATTTCCGTGCTAATTTGATTTTTCCGTTTCCGTTTTTCCGGCCTCTTTTTCCGTTTTCCGGCCGCTGAAAATTTTTTTCCGTTTCCGTTTCCGTTTTCCGCCAAGTGCAAATTTTTTTCCGTTTTCCGTTCCGTTTTCCGGCCGCTGAAAATTTTTTTCCGTTTCCGTTTCCGTTTTCCGTAGAAATTTTTTTTTGACACCCTAATTGTAATTGCCTCATAAAAGTGATCGCCACCAGGGTTGGCAAAATCTCAGAAAAGAATAAAAATAAAATAAAAATAAAATGGAAAATTGAAGAATAAAATAAAATAAAATAAAATGGAAAATTTCAAAATAAAAATAAAAATTGTATAAAAATTCGAATTTTTGTAAAATTTTTGTAAAATTGTATACAAATTCATATTTTTGTAAAAATTGTACAAAAATTCATATTTTTTGTAAAAAAACTTTCTGTTGTTTATAGTTCAACCTGTTCATTTGCGGAGCTGGGGCAGTCCCAAGCCATGTAAACTGTCAAAATGTCATATGAAATGGAATGGAAAGTGTCAATTTTCATGAAAATGTGAAGTTAAGTGTCATTTGTCATGACAAATATAAATTAAAGTTGAAACTGTAAAGCAAATTCTATCCAAATCTTATCTATTGTGTCCAAATCTTGTTGTTTTTGTAACCAAATCTTATGTGAACATTTGGATACAAAAACAAAAGATTTGAATACCAAAACATAAGGTTTGGATACCAAAACATAAGATTCAGATACACAATTTATACTCTGCACAACATTTGTCATGACAATTATACTTTGCTTGACATTTGAGATGCCAATTGACTCTTTACTACATTTGTCATGACAATTGACACTTTGCATGATGTTTTACAAATGCGCCCAGCACACTCCAGTAATCCTTCTACTGAAAATGCAAACCATTCTTATCGATAATTGTAACTTAACACTTGCAGCTAGCTAACAATACCCACTGCATGCAACTTTTGCAAAGTAATAGAAAAATTTGTCACACGTTTTTCATGTTTAGGTCTAACTATCACATTTTTCTGATTTTGCATGCAAGATTCTGATTTTTTGTAAAATTTCTGTAAAATTTTTGTAAAATGGTCCATTTTATTATTTTATTATTATTTTGGAATAAAATAAAATTAAATAAAATGAAACAAGAATAAAATAAAAATAAAATACATTTTTATACAATTTTTATACAATTTGTATACAAATGATTTTTATAAAACCAACCCTGATCGCCACATCATTCTGATCATTTTAAGTGCTCAACCATCAAAATCGGTTGAAAATTCATGGAAATATGCACTTCCGAAGGTGTGGCCACTGAGTAACTGCCCGATATTTACTTCGGAAATTCCAGCCCGGTGCGGTGCCTTTCGGTGCTAGCACCGGCAACCCGCCGGTGCCCTTTGGTGCCGGTGCCATTTTTTCCGAACGGCACCGGTGCCGGTGCAGTGCGGTGCCATTTTCTGGCCGGTGCCCCAGGGTGCCAGGTGCCCTTTCCATGCGTTGGCAAAGGTGCCGGTGCGGTGCGGTGCCATTTTTCCCGGTGCCTTTAACATCACTAGTCGCGACATTCCGTTCTACGTTGGTCGATTTTTATGCCCTTCAAGTATGTTGGGGTGGGGAGTCGGGGCCGCGACCAAATTTTGTTGTTTCCTCGAATATTCCTCCAGTCCCGAGATAAGGGGGGTCTAAAAAAGGTGGTCATTTTACATGATCTTGTCTATTGACTTTGAATATCAATAACTCGGCCATTTTCTGGCCGATTTGGACCGTTCGAAACTTAAAATGATTGGTATGAGCTGTAGATTCCATTTTTGTTGTCGCATTAGTTATGTCTAAATTCCTTATGCCCATTTGACACGCTTTTTAAACGCGAAAATTTATTTTTCTGAACATGCTATCGTATACTTTAGACCACGAGAATTTGTATACAAAAAATGAGTTCATTGTGGCCACACTAGCTAGTTTTCAATCGAAATTTTGAAAACTCATGAATCAGCATTGAATTCGTTTGAGTTTTCTAGAACGGGTTGCCGGTCATCTACAGTTGATGGAGAGTATACTCGGCTGACATGATACTCTGCCCTCGCACTGATTTATGTCTCGTGTTGGAAGCGTGCCAATGATTAATTAATCATGCGATTTCCATAAAAAGGTGAAAAAATTCATCGATGTGAATATGTTAATGAACAACATTATAACAACAATCAATTTTGTCATCTTTTTATGAAACTCGCACGCGTGACCCATTGTTGGCACACTTCCAGCGGGAACCACGCGTGCAAGGTGTAAAGTAACCGGAGTATAGGAATAACTCATTCGAGAAAACTGAAATGCGTTCAATGCGTTCAATTTATGAGTTTTCAAATTTCGATTGAAAACTAGCTAGTGTGGTGCCAATATCTCATTCCGATCAAAAGTTATAGCACTTCAAACTTTTCCCTCCCAACCAGGCTGTCCGCGAGATTTAGGTTATTTTGGTATACCACGTAACACACTTATAATTCCATCTGTAACCCGTGCTAACACGTCTTTCAGTTAATTACGTAAAAAGAGGTCACCTGGAAATGGATACCTTACCCGTCTAACGCGCAAATGAGCGCGTGCTACGAAAATTTTGATTTCTGGTTAAATTTCTGCAATTTTTTTTCCGTTTCCGGAATAATTTCAGCAAATTTTTCTGTTTCCGTTTCCGTTTTCCGGCCTTTCATTTTTCCGTTTTCCGGCAGGTGCAAATTTTTTTCCGTTTCCGTTTCCGTTTTCCGGCAAGTGTGAAATTTTTTCCGTTTCCGTTTTCCGCCAAAAAGTTTTTGTTGACACCCTAGTGATACATAATTGTTGACCTCGTTATTTAGTGTGGAGCGTGTACTACAAAAACGTATACCCCGTCTGTTTATTTGAGAAACCCAGAAAAGCGTGGTATACCAAGGTTATATACCACATATGCTGTATTCGGGGGTGAGTAAAAAATATGTGACAAATACATATACTTTGAAAAATGTTCAGTATTGACACCAACTGTGACCTCATGACCTGCTCCTGCGAACTGAATTTTATTGAGTGATTAGGTGAGCAAAGCATGTGAAAAACTGTGTACATAAAATTGTTACTAATCTACTAATTGGTGCACTGAGTTGATCAATTTAATAATTTGTCACAGTGCATTTCTAATTGCCAGATAAGTGGTAATTATCCCCCCATGACTTGTTGCTGTGAACTACATTCAATTGAGTGATTAAGGTGATCAAAGCATGTGAAAAAATGTGTACATGAAATGTTTAATTATCTACTAATTGGTGCACTGAGTTAAATAATCATTTCATCACAGTGCATTTCTAATTGCCAGATAAGTGGTAATTATCCCCTCATGCTGCTGTGAACTACCTACATTTAATTGAGCGATTAGGGTGATCAAACCATGAGAAAAAAATGTGTACATGAAATTGTTACTAATTGGTGGCACTGGGTTAATTAAATAATCACTGATAATTGATAATTGATCAAATCATTCAAAAGTTGAAATGCATAACTCAAAATGTCAGTGTGTGGTGTCTCATTCCAATGTACATAGCACCATAAACATCCATAAACATCTACAGGTGCTATTTAACTTCATCTGCGCAGTCCGCACAGTCAGAGTTGCTAAAATAATCTGCTAAATTTTGGATAACAAAAAGGATATTAGGAAAACAGAAAACTGTTTAGGAAAAGTTATTCAAGGATATTTTTGAGAAATCTTGCTCCACAATAAAATACATATTCATTTAAAATGCATATTTTTGAGTTTTAAAATACAATTTTAGTAAAAAGAATAAACCATGGTTCAGTACTTTAACAACTCTGGATCTCCCAAGGTTTTGTGAAGATGCATAGTGCTGTGCTGATTATTGCGCATTTGAATATATGAAACAGAAAACAAAAAAAATGTTGCTACATACTCCCAGTTGCACCCTGTAAAGTGTAAAGTCAAGTGTCAAATGCCATGCACATTTGTCAAATGCCATGCAAATTTGTCAAATGCCCTGCAAATTTGTCAAATGTCATGCAAAAAGTCACAAGTCACAATTTCACAAGTGGCACAATATTTGTTTTGTTTGTTTAACAAAATTTTGTTTTACATTTTACATGACATTTGACATTACAGTGTACACATGCAATTGAACTGAAAAAGTTTGCTATGATTTTACCCTTTTTCTGTTAACTTATAACACGCTTAACGCGTAAAAATATATTCATCGTGGTAGGACAAATTAATATAACCCGAATTCTTCCAAATGATGCGTGTTAGTGAACCCAGCTAACACGCTAAATCGTTTGACCCCTGTTGCGCTCACACCACATAACGCGTACTGTTTCACGTTAGTGAAAATCAATACCACGCAACTAATTACTAGAGCGGGTTAACCAAAATGCTGTTCGCGTGGCAGTATACCACGTAAGTATATCACGGGGTATACTTTCGCGGACAGCCTGCTCCCAACCACACAAATCACAGTATATAAATAACGGTGCAGGATCAACGATGGAAAAAACACAGAAATTGAACACAGAAACTCATTGAGTTTCTGTGTTTTTGTTTTACACAGAAACACGGAAACTCATAAATTTTGAAAAACTCAAAACTCAAATGAGTTTTTTTTCGGAGAACACAGAAACACAGAAACACGGAAACACAGAAAAGTTTTTTGAGTTTTTGTGTTTTTTTCAGCGAAGCGGTTGAATGCACATATCATGGTGGATTTGACAATTTAAGTTTCGACATTTACATATACCTTATTACCTTGAATTAACCCCCCTTGAATTAACTCCCCTAAAAATGAACTGGTGAAATAATAAGCCCCGCCCCCCTCGCAATACCACCCTCCGGGATGATGTACATCATGTATTTATTACTGCTAATTTGCATCGCAGCTACACATAGACTGTACTAGGTTGTGTAGTTATCTACAGGTTTATTTCAAATATATCCTGTTTGTACGCATTTATAACCTGTTTTGGGTACGTAAATGCCTACTATTTTCTATGATCCTTACAAAATTTTTTTGACGAAATAATAATACACATGGGGGTATTTCAAGGTAATATGGAAGTTGTAGTTCAAATCAATTCCATAGTCTTCAATACAGTGCACATCCATTGAAGAATTTTGAAGTACTGCGTAAATTGTCGTTTCTGGGCATTTTGTTGCTGGTGTTGTGATGTTGATGTCCTCATTGTGGACATTTTTATGGAATTTTTGACACTTGAATGAATGCACAAATATTATGTGGGGTTAAAACATGTGCAAAACCAATATTTTATAAGAAAACCACTGTTTCCAGATCGAAATGCTGTAAATCAAAAAATTTTTTTGGAAAAACTCGCATTTTTTGGAAAAAAACTCAAGATTTTAAAGAAAAAACTCAAAAAACTCGAGTTTTTACAAAAAACACAGAAATAAAAACAGAGTTACTCAAGTTTTTTTCAAGAAAAAAACTCAAAACACAGGTACCGTATTACCTCGAATTATCCCCCCCTTGAATTAACCCCCCCCTCGAATTAACCCCCCCTCAAAATCGGCTGGGGAAATAATAAACCCCCCCCCTCGAAATACCCCCCCCTTCGGAATGATGTACGTCATGTACATAATAAATACGTCATGTATGCAATGTACATGATGTATATTACTGTTTATTTGTATTGCAGCTACACATGGACATGTTCGTGTAGCTAATCTACGTTTTTATGTCCAAATATATCTTGTTTGGACACATTTATTACCTGTTTCGGGCATGCAAATGCCTACTATTTACTACGATCCTTACGAAAATTTCTGACGAAATAATAAGACCCCCCCTCGAATAAACCCCCCCCCCTCGAATTAACCCCCCCTCAAATTTTGCTGGCGAAATAATAAACCCCCATGGGGGTATTTCGAGGTAATACGGTATTCATTTTTGAAAAACTCAAAACACAGAAAGTGTTTTTTTTTGGAGAACTTACCCATCGTTGTGCAGGATGCACGCAAAGTCCATATCTCGACTATTTCTTGGCCGATTTCCGTCGATGAACACTTAAAATGATCAGAATAACCTGAATATTTCATATTCATTGTCTTTTTATGTATATATATTTTTTCATCATGATAAATAATTACACTCAAGAATTAGCATTATTTTATTTAATGGGAAATATGATGGAATTGATAGATACATTGAATCTGAAAATGAAATTTTCAGGTTATTATGATCATTTTAAGTGTTCATTGACGAAAATTGGTCAAGAAATGTTTGAGATATGGACTTTTGAAGTTGCGTGCATGCAGTGATTTATATGGTTGGGAGGGGAAAAATTGGAAGTGCTATAACTTCTGATTGGAAACAAATATTGAACTGATTCTTTTGGTATACGAATTCTTGTGGTCCAAAGTATACGATAGCATGTTCATAAAAAAATTTCCCCATGTTTTTAAACCAGGTCAAATCGCTAGACAAACTTTAGACACCACTAATCCGACCAAAAAAATGGTATCTACAGGTCGTGCCGATTTTTTCAAGTGTTGAACGGTGCACATCGGCCAAGTAATGGCCAAGTTTTTAACCATCACAGTGGATAGACAAGATTGGCGATGTAAAATGATCACCTTTTTATAGACCCCCCTTATCTCAGGACTGGGGGACAGTGTAGCAAAAATGTATTTACATTTACCCAAAATACCTGGGTATTTTGGTATTTATATTTACGTTTACATTTACATATTTGGAAAATACCATTACATATTGTTACATATTACTGACCGAAATACCTGGGTACTGGCAAAAACGTAAAAAAAGTTCCCATCAATGACGTTCTCGCGTTAAAAATCTCGCCACACCAGGCGCTGCAAACGAAATTCTTAGCTTTTTTTCAAAAACGTAAAATGCATACAAAAAGAAAAAGGGTGCCTGCAGTCATACACAGAATACGGGCGACATAAACGTGCATTGGCACCACACAAGCTGGTTTTCAAAGTTCCCTCTGTGAAAACCCATTATTTAGTTTTCAAATTCATTTAAACAGTCTGTGTAATCAGCCAAACGGCCGCCATCTTTATTTTTTTAATATTATTCCTCCGGAAGAACACATATTTGAAAAGTGTGGTAAAATGCTGCAGACAAAATAATTTTTTGTGGAATAAGTACAAATTTGTAGGACAAGCTGTAAGTGGCATGTGATGCAGAAAATTATGCTTGATTTTTGGGAGTGTATTGTATGGTTTTAGTGCTGTGATACATTTAAAAAAAATTAATTCATTTTATAGCTATAAATATTTTTGAAAATTCGGTTTTACATTGTAGATGATATCCATCTCAGATATATGTCCACTATTTTTTTCTCTTTCATTTGATACCATGTTTCGCAATAGAAGTTCAAAGATGATGGAGAAATTGTGGTTATGCTTAAAACATTAAATAATTTTTCTAAATTACATCCATGTATCTGAATTTTTGGCTTTGTCACATGAAAAAGCCGATGTTTTTGTGCATCAAACAAAAAAATCAGTTCAGTAACATGTCTGCAAAACAAACAATGCTATTTTTAAACAATCAACTTTATCATTTTAAAAAAAATCACAAGTGCAATTCAGACAGCTGATTTTGTATGTAAACGAAAGGCAAAAAAATGAACAACAAGTGATTACTCACTGTGACCATTTCACATTCAATACACTAGCACAAAAAAATAAAAACCATTTTATTGTAAATATTGTTTTCAAACATGTTTTCATTTCATACTAAAATGTGTCACAAAATGTAACATAAATGTGAACTTTTTTGAAAAATCAAAAGTTATCTGGATTTATCCATGGAAGTCTACCATGAGCAGATCTAAACCAGTCATTGAGTTTCTCTCTCATTCCCCGGGCATCTCGCGTTTCATCCCTGTGATTTGCGTCCAAAATTTCAATTTCATTTTCATCTTGTGTCTCATACGCCGAGCGCCAATCTAACTGCATGTAATAATAACATTCAGAAATATTTATAAATTAATGAAATCAAAACCTATATATGTATTTTCTAACCATTCAGTCGCGTAGACTTTCTTCTTCGACAGCGCGCACAGGTGGCATTTCATTTCCTTCCTCGTCAAAGTGGTCGGATACATTTGTGCCACGTAATTCTTTGATAAAATTGTGCAAATAACACACAGCCATCACCAGTTTGCTGACCCTGTGCGGTTTGTGGACCCATGAGCAGGATGCGCCACCAAGCAGCCAAAATCCAAAAAACACATTCTACACAGCAGCATGCATGGGACAATCTGTAATGCAAGATCATTCATAATCATTGCATGGTCCACACAAATTTCACGAAGAGAAATTTAACTGGTAGTTGTGCTTTTGAACCCTTCATCACAGTAGTACCAAGTCCCAGATTCTTGATGTGTTGTTGAGTTTGCTGTGTGAGTGTTGTTGATAATTGCATGAATTCTTTCATTTTATAAATACTTTTCAAAATTGGTAATAAGTTATGGAAACAGGTGACATATGCAGTTGTCGCCTGAAACGTAGCCACAGTGACATAATTTTAAAAACAATATTTTATTTTATATAAATCCCAAGTTTCCTACAAGCCTATCATTAGATGCAGCAAAAAATACTGCATCTACAGTGTCAATTTTACATGAACCCATTCATCCAGTGGTTTTTAAAGGATTTTGGAGTAGGTTGGCAAAATTTTGCAAACTGGTGATGCTGGGTGACGATTTTGCTACTTTTGGTGTGTAAGGCGACACATTTTCACATATGTTCCACAGATATTGAAAACTGGCATGTACAGCGACATACAGCAATGCACAGAGACGTCGCCATATGTCACTGTACATCACCCTCCATGTTCACTTTTCAAAAATGTTTTATACATTTGAAAACTAGAATGTACATTTTTGAAAACTACATTATTCAATTTTAAGTTTTCAGAATTGTCTTCAGAGTATTATGTTGGCGACGCGTCGCCGCTACAGAGGCAACGCGTCACCCTACAGTTTTCAAAAATGTTCTGCAAATGTGAACTTTGAACGGCAAATGTGACTTCCGAAATCAATATTTACATATGCTGTCACTTATTGAAAAATAAAAGTGCAAATTGCACACTTTTGAATTCCGTACAGCGACGCGTTGCCTAATGAGTTTTCAAAAAGGAACATTGAAAACCAGCTTGTGTGGCCACATTAATGTGTTTGTATGCCAAGCATGTGCAGTAGACCATTTTTGCAGTTTTTGAATATTTTTGGAGATTGAGATATTTTTGGAAATTACCCATGGTTTTGGTCAATATTGATTCAGTTGTCTTCAAAGTTGATAAACTGGAGTATCGATTTACCAGTATTATAACAATTTTTATGATCATGATTGGCGCTTTTTGGCGCCATGTAAAATGCTGGCACCAATAGCGCCAGAAGAAAATGGTTTATAGCCTCGAATTACCCCCCGGGGGTTTATTTTTTCAGAGTGAAAATTTTGAGAGAAAAACGTGAAAAATGCAACAATAACCACCATTTATAAGTTTACAGCCTTATATAAGGATGTAGATGGTATAAACTATGTTCTAACGTAAGACAGTAAGTGTTTTGAATGCCTGTTATGCATTTCCCGGACCACAAATTCATAGTGCCCATTTTGAGGGGGGTATTTCGAGGGTGGGGGTATTTCGAGGAAATACGGTAGGTATACTTTTCATTTGGAAAAGGTATTTACGTTCACATTTACATTTTCCAAAAATTCCAGTATTTTAACAACACTGCTGGGGGATTATACGGCCCGGACTCCAAACCCCAACATACTTAAAGGGCATAAAAATCGACCAACGTAGAACGGAATGGCGCGACCCCAAAGACCGGTGACCCCTCCCCCCTAAAATGTCACCCTCGATTTTGCTATGCTTGCATATCAAAATTAGAATTTGACTTTGCATTTGACTTTACATATGACACTTTACTTTACACTTTACAGGGCTTGGAACCGCCCCTAGGTCACAAACTACAAATTCGTACTGAGCAGAGTTGGTTTTATAAAAATTCATTTTAGTAAAATTGTATAAAAATTTTATAAAAATTTTATTTTATTTTTATTTTATTCTTGTTTTATTTTATTTTATTTTGTTCCCAAAAGTCATTAATAAACTAAAATGACACATTTTACACAAATTTTACAAATTTTTTTACAAAAAATGAGAAACATGCATGCAAGGCCAGAAAAATGTTATAATTAGACCTTTACATGAAAAACCTGTGACAAAATTTTCTCTCACTTTTCAAAAGTTGCATGCAGTATGTATTGTTAGCTAGCTGCAAGTGTTAAGTTACATTTATTGATAAGAATGGCTTGCATTTTCAGTAGAAGGACTACTGGACACATTTGTAAAATGTCATGCAAAGTGTCAATTGTCATGACAAATGTAAAGTAAAGTGGCAATTGTCATGACAAATGTCATGCAAAGTGTAAATTGTGCATCCAAATCTTGTGTTTTTGTATCCATAGTATGTTTTATATCCAAATCTTATGTTTTTGTATCCAAATGTTCACATAAGATTTGGAGTCACAAACAACATAATTTAGATACAAAACATAAGATTTCAAAATAAAACATGAGATTTGAACACAATTTGCTTGACAATTGATACTTTAATTTTTATGTGTCATGACAATTTACACTTTACTTTACATTTGTCATGACATTGACACTTTGCATGACATTTTACATGATATTTGACACTTTACAATGCTTGGGACTGCCCCCAGATCCATGAATAAACAGGTAGAGACTCAAGCAATGAGACAAAATTTTACAAAAAATATGAATTTTTATACAATTTTACAAAAATACAAATTTTTATACAACTTTACAAAAATTTTACAAACATTCGCATTTTTATACAATTTTTATTTTTATTCTTAAATTTTCCATTTTATTGTATTTTATTTTATTCTTGAATATTCCATTTTATTTTTATTTTATTTTTATTTTTTTTCTGAGATTTTGCCAACCCTGGTACTGAGAGTTGAAGAAATTTCTGACGAAACAAAAAGCCCCCCCCCCCACCTCGAAATACCCCCCCTTGTTTAGCCCCCCTCAAAATTTGCATTCTGAAACAATCACCCCAGGGGGCTTTTCAAGGAAATACAGTAAATATTATATTTATTCGTGTATGGCATTTTATTCCAGGGCATGATATGATCTGTGCATACACGCCAACCGATAAAAATATACACTGCTACAAACCATTACAGCCAGCATTCAAATATTCCTTAAACCTATTTGAGCTTTCAGGGAGCTTTATATGTCAGTGTGATCTGGTACTTCGGGTTGACCCTTCTAATAAATACATGTGGTAGCACTCAAAAAATTTTCTATCCTTTCAGACCTGCTCCACTCCAGTAAGGAGTGTTTTTTATTACTTCACTCTGGTAGCCTTATGATGTGCTACGTTTTACTCAGTTGGCACTGGCAGCATGCCAATTATACCTAATTCAAGCGCATCATTTTGCATCCTTCAAAAAAACATTCAACAAAAAGGTGATTTTTTGACAGTGATATCATGAATCAGTAACACAACACAAACTACACCATGGAAACAGAGCCTTTCTGAAGTTACTTAAATTCACATCAGCAATACATGTTTTTTATTAATGGCCTATGTGAGTGACTGACATATAAACAAGGGTACAAACCATGTGCAGCAGCTCAATTGGGATGTGAAATCTTTTTCATCCTCAGTGAGAAAAAATCCTTATTTTTGCACACAAACAGACATTTAGAACCTTACTGAATAAAAATGCAGGCAGTAAATGCGCCGACGAAACATCCCAATCCAGCATGAGTGCACTGGCGCTGGTGCCAGGGGGCAGTCCCAAGCCCTGTAAAGTGTAAAGTCAAGTGTCAAATGTAAAGTCAAACGCAAAGTAAAGTGTCAATCAAAACAAAAACAAAAAAGATTTTATTACTATTGACTTTACATTTGACACTTTACTTTACACTTTACAGGCCTTGGGACTGCCACCAGAAAGTGGCACTTGGCGCAGTGTGCCCACCATCGACGCAGCATTGGCATCATTTAGATCAACTGTGGTCGTTGTGGACGACAATTCCTTCATAGCATGTGGCGGCTACCTTAGGGCAAGTGCTGTGAGTAAAGATGGCAATACCAGTTACAGACAATGAGGTTCTAATGAGCAGTTCCCAAAGTTGCAAAAAAAACGTATTTAGCTTCACAAAAAAAATGTGAATACTTGAGTACCAGAAATGTTGTCATTAACATTTTTTCCCAAAAAATACCTTTACTGATATTTGGGGTAAAAAATCCTTCAAATTTATGAAAAACACCTTCACGCAATTGCATTAGGGTGTCAAATTAAAATTTTCAATTTTAGCTTTCCGCAAGCAAATTTTTTTATTCCTTATATTTTTTAGCTACAAAACTTTTCCCATTTCCATTTTTCTGCCTCATTTTCCTTTTTCTGGCACAACTTTCTGTTTTCTGTTGTAGCCAAACTGGTAAACGTACATGCAGGTTTTCAATTATGTGAATTTTTCTGTTTTTGTTTCTGTTTCCAGTAACCAGCGTTTTCAGGGGTCTGTGCCTCTGTGCATCTAAACCCAGTGCACATGTAAGCCAAATTTCCCGTATTTTTCCATCACACTGATGTATATTAAATAAATATTTAGGTCCTCGTACTGTAATCCTCTACAAAATATACCAAATAGCATGCCCGTCACTTGATATTTATGTACTTAGGTATATTTACATACATATCAGTGATTATTGGCGCTAATGGCAATGGCGCCAGTGCTATGACGCCATCCGTCACAATGTCGGTAGAATTTGAGGTGGGGGCATAGGGGATTTTGAGGGTAGCATTTTAGGGGGGGGGGGGGTCGGCCCCCGAGCACGTGCTAATAACTAAGGAATGGCTTGGTGGAAAATGTTGAAATAATGATATATTATAGTTTCAGGTCGGGGCTAATTACAAGTCCGAGGAAATTTCGCTACGACCCCCCTGACTGGAGATATGGTGGGTCTATAAAAATGTCGTTTTTGCGAAATTTTTCGGTGTCTCTCAGAACATGTTAACTTTGCACAGCAATAACTTGGTGATTTGTCAACTGATTTTTGTCATTTAACTTTTTGTCATAAAGATCACAAATGTTTGGAGAGTCAAATCGGTGATATTCAATTGTGTATATATCGATTTGGCCGAATTTCCAGGTGTAAAATTTCGCGAAAATTTTCTTTTTAGACATGCTATCTTATACTCCTGATCGAGAGAAACTCAAAAATAAAAAAATGAGATCGATAGCTCTTTCCAATCAAAAGTTATGGCACTTCAAACTTTCGCCTTTCATCCACACAAATAACCACATGAAGCACTTCAAAACTCCATATCTGGACCATTTCTTGGCCGATTTTCATCAATAAGCACTTAAAATGATTGGAATAATCTGGAAATTTCGTTTTCGTTGTCTATTTATCTATATGTATTTTTATCCTGACAATTACACAGAAGAATTTGCGTTGCTTTGTTGTACGGGAAATCTGATTGAATATATACATAAATAGACAACAAAAATGCAATGTTCAGGTTATTCCAATCATTTGAGGTGCTCATTGACGAAAATCGGCCAAGAAATCATCCAGATATGGAGTTTTGAAGTTGCGTGCTTTGCATTGTTCTTCATGTGGTTATTTGTGTGGATGGGAGGCGAAAGTTTCAAGTGCTTTAACTTTTGATTGGAACGAGCTATCGAACTCATTTTTTTATTTTTGAGTTTCTCTCGATCAGGAGTATAAGATAGCATGCTCAAAAAGAATTTTTTGCAGGAAATTTTGCATTCCGAAATTGGGCCAAATCGATATATAAAATATTAAATGTCACTGATTTGACCCAAAAAAATGAACTCTCCAAACATTCATGATCATTTGAATCGTCAAACGATAAAAATCTGTTGAGAAATGGGCAAGTTATTGAGGTGCAAAGTTTGCATGTTCTGGGCGACACCCAAATTTTTTCGCAAAAAGTACGTTTTTATAGACCCACCCTATCTCCAGTCAGGGGTGTCGTAGCGAAATTTCCTCGGACTTGTAATTAGCCCCGACCTGGAACCATAATATATCAAAATTTCAACATTTTCCACCAAGCCGTTCCTTAGTTATTACCACGTGCTCGGGGGCCGACCCCCCC
The DNA here is from genome assembly GCA_964036195.1 of Sphaerolaimus hirsutus. Lineage (NCBI taxonomy): Eukaryota > Metazoa > Nematoda > Chromadorea > Monhysterida > Sphaerolaimidae > Sphaerolaimus > Sphaerolaimus hirsutus. The sequence goes on along the minus strand of OZ038450.1, from coordinate 26,261,594 downwards.
CCCCTAAAATGCTACCCTCAAAATCCCCTATGGGTGGGGGGTAGAGCCAACCCCTCCCCCCATTGACTGGGCTCAGTAAACAAACAGCCCCCCGCTCAAAAATACTGGATATGTCCCTAGCCCCCTATCATCGGGTCTACATGTGCACTTGGTTTACATTCGCAGCGAGTTCTCGCCGTTTTCAGTTTAATCGCATTAAACTGAATTAGTTTAGTTTAGTTTTATGTTTCGCAGATTGTATGAGTGGGTGGAGCTTAGGCCGCCATCTTTTTTTCTAAGTTTCCTTAAACTGTGATTTTTCTCTGTAAACATGATATTTTAATTTATTCAATTGTGTAAGAAGGTAAAAAAGTAGTTTACATCTTATGTCCAACACTGTCTGCCTCGTATCTGTCGCCAGCCATGCATCCCAAAAATTGCAGTCAGTTTGCCCATTATTTTTCACATAAAAAATAATCTGGTAATGCGTCACACCTTATTGACCTGCTGAAACCACTAAGCAATGAATGTAAAACAAAAAATACCTACCGTATTACCTCGAATTAACCCCCCCCCTTGAATAAACCCCCTTCCCCCTCGAAATACCCCCCCTAAATTTCGGCTGAGGAAATAATAAACCCCCCCTCGAAATACCCCCCCTAAGATTGAGTGTAACGTGAACGTACATGACAAATACCGCAGTTTGTGATCTGTACAATGCAGAACACACGTTAAAACTGATGATTAAGTGACATTAGGGAAGGGTTTTTGTGTATACCGTATTACCTCGAATTATATCCCCCCCTTGAATTAACCCCCCCCTCGAATTAACCCCCCCTCAAAATGGGCTGGGGAAATAATAACCCCCCCTCGAAATACCCCCCTCCAGAGTGATGTACATCATGTATGCAATGTACATGATGTATTTATTACTACTTATTTGCATCGCAGCTACTCTTATACGCTCATTTGTGTACAGATGTATGTACATCTATAGCCCCAATATAACCTATATTCTCACATTTATTACCGTTTTTGTGTAAGAAATAGCGTATTCTTTACTACGCATTCCACAAAATTTTCTGGCGAAATAATAACCCCCCCTCGAATAAACCCCCCCCCCTCGAATTAACCCCCCCTCAAATTTTGCTGGCGAAATAATAAACCCCCATGGGGGTATTTCGAGGTAATACGGTATACAGTTATATATGCGTATAAACACATATACATCAATGTAATTGTTCGATTTTTCGTCGTCCGCGTATGGGGAATTTCCGAAAATTTCTGGCGAAATAATAGACCCCCCCTCGAATAAACCCCCCCCCCCCCTCGAATTATCCCCCCCCTCAAATTTTGCTGGCGAAATAATAAACCCCCTGGGGGTATTTCGAGGTAATACGGTATACTGATTTGCACACGTCAATCATAAAGAGAAACGGACGCGCAACATGTCACTTTTTAGTTGAAAATTTGTTCCCGACGTGCCACCTTGCGGCACACATGTACGCCAAAAAAATTTTTAATACCACCCATAAACATGTTCTGTACATAAAAAGTTATGAAAATGGTATTATTGACATTTCTGGATGCTAGAAAGAATGGTAGACAGCCAAAAATGGATAAACCATGCATTTTTATTTTTCGGCGGGAATGACGGTCCAGCAGAGTGACCAGGTCCCGCAAAAGAGGACACTACACACAGCCCATTTTTGGACAAGTGCAAAAAAACTTTCCGTTTCCATTTCCCGACAAGTCCAAAAAAAAATTCCACTTCCGTTTCTGTTTTCCACAAAAATTCTGTTGACACCCTAATTAGCATTGATAGAAAATAGGCAGATCCCATCGAAAAATGTCAATTTAACACAGGGCCCTATCATCGCCAGAGATGAATGTTACACATATGATGCATCACTTGGTGTAGTAGCACGGTGGCAAAGTTGTTGCAATGACGGTATTTGTGGAAAATGTTGATGTATGTGCGAGGTATTATTGAAAATGTGTTCAGAACAGAAATATGATTTTCCCAAATTTTAGTGGCGTACTAGTGTGCGTGGCCACAATGGTGCAACCGCTATATTTGTATATGGTGGCAATCCCAAGCCCTGTAAAGTGTCAAATGTAAAGTCAAATGCAAGGTTCAAGTGTTAAATGTGTATCCAAATTTTATTTTTCGTGTCCTAATCTGTTTTTTTTTGTATCCAAATCTTATGTCAAAAAATGCTATTTAGATACAAAAACATAAGATTTGGATATGAAAAAATAAGATTGGGATACACAATTGACACATTACTTTACCTTTGACTTTACAATTGACACTTTACATGAAAATTAACTTTATATTGGACACTTTGCATGACAATTGACATTTTACTTTGCATTTGACTTTACATTTGACACTTCACTTTACACTTTTCAGGGCTTGGGACTAGTGATGCAAAAGCGCCATGGCGCTAGCGCCAAAGCAAAAAGCGTCATGGCGCTTTGGCGGGAGTTTGCTCTGGCGCCATGCCCATGAAAAGCGTCATGGCGCTTTTGGCGCTTCGCGCTATTTTTGCCTGGCACTGGCGCTTGGCTCTAGCGCGAAAGCAAAAAGCGTCATGGCGCTTCTGGCGCTTTGCGCCATTTTACTCTGGCGCCATTGGCGCTTGGCGCTGGGTGTTTGATAATCGCCATGGTGCTTTTGGCGCTTGAAGCCAAAGTCCTCTGGTGCTTTTTACATCACTACTTGGGATCACCCCCAGATGCTTCTACAAACAATTCAGTTCTTTTGCAAATTAAGTATTGCATATTGCATATTGTTCCGGATATAAGTGCCAGTTCTCGGTTCCGGTTCAGGTTTTTCTTCAGTTCCGGTTCTCGGTTCCAAAATACGTTTGGAACCGCGGTTCGGTTCGGTTCAGGTCGGTTCGGCTTTAGGGAGTGAAAAAAAATATGGGGCATAAAATATGATTCATATAAATACATACATGGTCGGCCTGAAAAGTCCCTGGACAGTGCTCGCCATTCGCGCTAGGAGTAAGCTATGGTCATACAATTTTGACAGGATAATCAATCAGGTGCTTTGAGTTTTCACCTAAAATTTTACCTCTCTAGCTCCACCCACTGTGGGGGTTATAATTTCGGTCATTTTGTACTGATGTACACATGGTGCTCTAGCTAATGCTGCTTTAAGGTGTGATCATGAAACTTTGTCTAGTGTAAGCCACCAGTGTTGGCAATGTGCCAGCACTAACCAACATTAGCTTTGATATCATAAGCCCAGTCAATATTGTCATTACTGTCACTACTCTCACTACCAAATTCATCATTCTGCCTCTCCTTCTCAAAAAGTGGTTAATACAGGATGCATTTTGCACTGTTGTTGAACACAGGTAATGTGTCTACTACAGATTGTAATGAAACACAAATGAAATTTGATCCACATAATTTATTTACAGCACATTTCAAAAGAACATTAAAATCACTGCAATACAACATGATATCAGATGATCACCAAAAACACCCATCACTCCACACATTCTTGCACATTACCCTGATCTGCATATTAAATTTACCTTAAGCAATAATGTGTATGAAAGTGTTGAATACTATCAGCACATCGCCAACACTGGTGGCTTACACTAGCCAAAGTTTCATAATCACAACTTAAAGCAGCATTGAGATAAAGCATCATGTGTACATCAGTACAAAATGACCGAAATTGTAACCCCCACAGTTCCGCAGTGGGTGGAGCTAGAGGGGTGAAAACTCAAAACACCGGATATCTTAACCTGTCAAAAAATTTTGACCGTAGCTTACCCCTAGCGCGAATGGCGAGCACTGCCCAGGGACTTTTCAGCCCGACCATGTACGAAGAACCCGCATCTGAAAAATCCTGGGTACATCCAGCTTTGTGGAAACAGATTAACATTTATAACAACTGTGCCAGGGGACCATTCACTGGTGTATGGAATGCAAATATTATTGAAACAGGTGGTGTACTTTTCAATGACAGGGTATTCTTTATTGGTGGAAAACAAGTGCCCACTCTAACATTTGTGAGTTCTGATTACTAAATATAAATACAAGCATTTCAAATGAAATCCCAATTCACAATTTGAAGTGTTTATATTTATAGTATTTGAAGCCAAAATGCACCTCTTGCATTCTATGGAAAGCAAGCTTGCACACAGAATTTTAAAAAATTATGAAATTGCACCAAAAGAATTAGGTATCAATTTTCTAACATGTTTTAAATAGGCCCACACATAGATTCAATGTAGGGTAGCATTTTAGGAAGGTCCGCCACAAACCGCTACGTTATATCTCAAAAACCGCTTACAGAAAATTGCTCAAATTTAAATGAGGTGTCCAATTCTAAAAGTCAACACATCCAAAATAAGACAATTTTGAGTTAGGCCATCTCACATTATCTTGGGCGACTACAGCACATTTTTCATAATTTTCCATAAATTTTTTGACCTCACATGCCCATATGATTTTCAGATATGAGTGAAGTGTTGTAGTATGACTACATTATTCTCTATTCTCTTCTTTATATTTTACATTCTTTTCTAAGTAGGATTTTGGGTATCACTTCTGAACCCCTAAACTTCATGTTTCAGCCAATTCTTTACAAGTGGCTACTTTTGTATCTCAATCAGTTCAGTTCTTTTGCCTGTTCTCTTTTGCACTTCAGTAAAATGAAGTTAAACTAACAACTGAGGAACTTGTTGCAAGGCGACGGTGCCAGAATACTTATTCTACAAGCACACTCCGAACACATTTCCTCCCTGGTTGCCGGCTTCGTGGACTTGGTTCTGCATCACTAAGGTCCACACCCCGGTCATCCAAGTGAAATCAACAACGTTCCCTTGCAGCCAGGTATAGACTGCCACTGCTCTGACCTGTGCCCGCAACATGGTGACCGTACGGGTTTAATTGTGAGCCCAAAGCGAACCCACCACCGATTGTCCCCCAGCGACATCGGCAGCCTCTTCTGAGCCCGTGGCAGCACCGTCAGCAACAGCGGCCCCACACCTTCCAACCTGGTGGTAGCGCCGCCAGCAAAAGCGGTCCCCACACCTTTTGGCTGTCCAGAGCAAGTGACACCAATCGAGCAAAAGCAGTGGCACAATGATGTCTGACACTGCAAATGGCGACCTGACAGCTGTCACACAGCCTGGCAATCCAGCAGCGGTCGCGCAGCTCAGCAATGACGTGCAAGGCCAAACCACCTACACTGAACGGGAGTTCAGTGAGCAGGTGCGACTCCCGCAATCGACCAGCATTGACTGATGCTATAATCACACTAAATGAGCAGTGCAAAGCAGACTGGCCGTCAGGCAAAATTGCTGCGAAGGACAGTACATACACTTTGGGCTGCAAGCTGCTGCAACTGGCAGATGCCCACTTCAAAGCAGTTTCCAATGACTGAATCACACTCAAAAATCCAGTGCAAGATCTGGGCGGTGACAGTGATGATGACAATGCACCAGTAATCCAACGGACACTCCAGCCACATGGCTCGCTGTCACAACCACCTACCCCAGACACAAAGCTGAGTGCTGGAGATGTGACAACTGTGATAACAATTGCGCAGCAGCAACAGCAGCAAATACAGCAGCAGAATACCTGAATCAAGCAACTGTCACGACAAATGGCCCAAAGCACAACAGCCAGCACACCTCAACCCCAATCCCAAACAAAGATGATCCATGGAAATGGACAACCGAGGATTGACTGGCAATGATCCAGGAAGGGCCACTACTGCACAGGTTGATTGAGTACATTGAAAACTTTGTCATACATCCCGATGATGGACTGCAACCGCTGCATGAAATCCCATCGCCAAATGACAAAATGGGGGTTAGGCATGTGCCAGCAGCAGCCAGCAAGCAGATGAAATTTGATGGTGACAAGATGAGTGAAACAGGCCCATTCAAATGCTGGCTACACATGTGTTGAAGCCACCAAAGTTAGCGACCTCTGCCACCGATTCCGGCAACTCCAAGACCATATTGAGCGATGGTCTTTAGAGTGGTTGGATTTTCCTTGTAGCCAAACATTCACTTGCCGGCATCCAATTACGTTTATTTTGTTGTTGCGTGTTGGAAAAGGGGGGGGGGTTTGAGATTGTTTCAGGTACTTTATTGTTGATCAGATTCAGCAAGAAAGAAACAATTAATCTTGTGAGGTGCTGAATCGGCAAACTTGGATGAGTTACTAATCTGTTTCAATTTGTCAGAAAACATTGATGCAATTTGGAAACTAATGTGATAGAGTTGAAAACTAGAGATAGTGCTGCAAATGTTCCTAATGATATAAGTAGAGCAGGGTATAATAGGAGTCTAATGATAATCACTTCCTGGAAACGTATATTCAATAAATGAGCAAATTGGGACTTATTTGAGGTAAATGGGCGTCATAATCAAATGAGGTTTGAAATTCTGTATAAAAATATTAAACAAGCAGGGTTCAAAATAAGTATCTACTTGACTCAAATAGTAAAGTATTACAAAGAGAAATAATATGCCTAAGCGAAAGGCTTGATAAATATGTGCTAGTAAAACTGCACATTAGTTGACTAAATACCAAATACTTAACTTCTCCATTTTGCAAGTAAACTGCATAAATGTATATATCAAATTAATCATAAAATTACGGCGAGTCGAATGAGCCTAATTTTATGTCCATAAACCTAAATATAACATATTTGACTTTTTAACTTAAATATTTTACATGAACCTACAAATAATCTATAAGACACTTTATAATTCAAATATTCTCCATTGATAAATAATATAGTGCATAAAAACCAAACATTAGTTGTGGTCCAATAATATAGTGTATGAACCGAAATAGTTTGTGTGGATAAATTACATAGTGTATGAAATAAGTAAAGCGGGCAAATGAATAAATGGACAAAATGGGCCTAATTATCAAATCTCTGTATTCTCTTATCCATCCATTCTGCTACGGTCAATACACTCCAGGCGGAAAAGTTGCTGCACTCCATTGTTGCAGCAACCTCACATGCTGCTGGTGGTGGGCGCCAACGTGATGAGTGGCCTTTCCACAGTTGCTTTGGTAGTGAACGTGGTCGTGTGTGAAGTTGTGGGCGTGCGTGAAGTCGCCGGCCCAGTTGCAGGTGATGCCAACGCCGACCTAGCCTGATGATGAAGTAAGTAGTTGCCTGTGGTGCTTCCTGCGCGTTCGCGTGTGGTGAATTCGTGGATATCAGGCATGTGAACACTGTCTCTGTTCTTGGCTCTGACTTGTCCCTCATCAGCTGAGCTTTCATCTGGCTGTACGTATGCTGATAGTGACTTTGCCATTCTATCCTCTGTTTCTGCTCTCCTGGCAAATCTGAATGACTGTGTAGAGTTGGATCTGGCTCTCCTTTTGATTGCTGGTCTCAACTCTGTCTTGCATACTTTTCTCTGTGGATAGTTGGTCTCTTTCTGAACTGATTTCTTGGTGGTATATTTGATGGCTCTAAAGCACAGCCATATGCATTTGAATGGGCACACGATGCATTTCCATATGCATGTGTACACGCATGGTGGAATCACTGGCTTCACTGTGGCGATCCTCCAGTTGTACCACAGGTATCCTGCAGCTATGATTCCAGCCACCAGGATTGTGATTCCCAGTGTCATTGCGATTGTGTTAATGATCACTTGGAAGGGTCCTTTGAGGATTCCTCCCAGGAAGTTGGTGTACCCTTTTGATACTCCAAAAATATAGTGACCATATGCTTTGCCTATTCCTGCTGCTGTTTGTCCAATTCTGGCTCCAATGCCCTCTATTGAATTTCTGATCACTATGGGATCCAATGACATGTCTGCTGTATAATCGATCAACTGGTTCTGAACGTGTTCCAAATTCTGCAGTCTCTGAATCTGGCCTCTGACATCCATAAGGTTGGTTGCTCTGTTGACAATGTTGGTGAATAGGTGAGGTGCATCAAACGTGAAGGCCTGCCACTGTCGTTTCCATGTCATCTCAATTGGCGTCTCTGTGACATATGCACCATTCCATGAGCAGATTTCCATGGTCCATGCTCATCTCTATACAGGTGCGGTGTAGTGTGGTAGCAGTTTTCTTCTGGTGATTTCTCCACCAAGTCTCTGTTGCCTGGACACTTGAACCACAAGGGCCCATCTTTATCTAGTCTCATAGGTGTGTATTTGTAACATGTCTCTCCCACTTTCCCTGTTTGATAAATTATGTACGGCTGCACTTCTTTGCATTCCCAGAACATGATTGCTTCTCCTGCCCACTCTGCATGAACATCCTGTTTTCCCAGCATGGCTCGAATTCCCAATGTTGGATCAATGCGGAAAAGCTGAGTCAGCATGTCCAGCTGGTTATTGCAAAGCTGACATAACTGGTGCCATACAATTGCAAATTGTGATTGGGTCATTTCCTTGACCACATGTTGCAGGAATTGGAATTTGGAGTTTCTGTTGTCCAATCTGGCATACAGGGTTCCACTGATTGTCGACTCTTTAGCCTCCACGGGTACATTCCACGGGTACATCCTCTCTTCTGTCAAACTGAATGAATACACCTCCTTTGTCGGTGTAATATGTGTCTCCTGTGACACACTCTGAGCCCACTGGCCGCGTTGTCTTGTTGCTGTGGGAGTACGCTGCTTGCAACCTTGATACAATAATTGTCTGGCCAGATATTTCCACTATGAATCTGCCAATTCTCTCATATGCACATTGATGTTTGAAGTTCTCAGTATCCCATACTGTGATTCCATAATTGTGATCTCTACAATGTCCCATCATGGCTCTGCATGGCTAAAATCTTGCAAGTCGCTGATTACAGTCTTTCCATCAAGTGAAGCCCTGGTTCCTTCTTCCATGTAGAAATTGCTGACGACATTTTCTTTGTCACGACAGCACCATGAATATTCCACATTCAGGGTTTTATTTGTTGTCCACACTCTGGGCTCCATTTCCACCAATGGTGTTCCTCTGAACATCTTGTGAATTCTTGCATAGTTACAGGCTACCACACCAACTTGCTGGTATTTCTCAAAATTGCCTGTAATGCCCTTTGCTCCCCAGAAACTGGTGTGTGTGATGATTTCTTTGATTCTGATGTAGCATCTGTATGCTTTCTCTTTCTGTGGAATCTGTCTCTGTGCATAAAGTGTAACTTTCATTGCCTTGACAAAATTTCTTGGTGGGATATGGCACTGCACTTCCTGAGGAACTGTTAGTGCATGTCCATGCCTTCCACTGGTGCAAATATGATACTTTTGGCTCTGTGAATTGATCACCTGTTCCACAGGATGATTTTTGATTGCATCCTTGAATCTCTCATAAGTTTGCATCTCTCTGACAGACTTTGATGACCATTCTGATGGCAATGGCGGCAATCCATGATGCGCTGCCAATGATGGTGGTCTCACTGTCGAGGTTTCCAGAATGTATGTTCTGGAAAATACTTCACTGTAACCCTTGCCGGCTTCTCTCAGCATTGCTGTCTCTGACACACCTATCAGTATCAGTACCATGCACAGCATTTCAATCACCAGACTACTGGTGGTCGCTGTTGCTTTCCCTGTTGCACTCCTCAGGACTCTATCTGGTGCTGAAGTCCTCTGAGCAGGGCTTTGTGCAGGATTTCTATTTGAATTTTGATTTTTTACATGTTTCTGGACAATTGTTGGGTCCAGTAAATCCACTTTGACTGTCACTGCTGTCTCTGAGATATCCATTATCTTTGAATTGATTTCCAGCAGATACAATTGATTGAGTGGTCTGCTGACCACGTTTCTGTTAGCAGTTCTGACTTTTGCTGAGCGAATCTGCCCTTCTTGACTGGGCTCTAGCTGCTTGATGCGACCCATTTTCCATGCGCCTATGTGCATGTTCCCATCATAAATCAATACAACTTCATTTACTTTGGGTTCCTGAGCCGCTGTCAATCTGCCATGTTTGTGCGTCACTTGAGTCCTTTCCCGCAGGCTCAGGATGTACTCTTGATGCCACAATTCCCAGAACTTGTCTAAGGTTTGCTGGGTAGTCTCCCAGTATTTCTGCAGTTTCTGCAGTTGCATTGTCCATTCTGGGTACAAATTCTCCATCTTTGTTTGCATCAAACTGTGGTGCTCCAATCTGACCTTCCCTTGTCAGGAAGTCTTTTGGTGTCAGCACTCTGAGACTCTTCACATCACCATAGATGTAAGAGATTGGCCTGCTGTTGATCACTGCCTCAATTTCTGGCAGGAGCGTCAACAATTCTTGCAGGGTTAACATTCTGTGCCCCACAGCTGCCTTGAAATGTTTCTTGGTGATGCCCACCATTCTCTCATAGACTCCTCCTTGCCATGGTGCCATGGGAGTCATCATGTTCCACTGGATTTGTTGCTGTGAGCAGTATGTCTGAACTGCTCCACTTTTGACCATTTCTGACCATTCTTTTCCAGTATTAATGGCCTTGTCAGTGCTTTTGCTGATCACTTGCTCTGTCAACTTGAACTGCGTTGCATTGTCTGAATTTACTGCCTCAGGCTTGCCGCGCCTGGCTGTGAATCTCCTGACTGCGTTCAGGAATTCCTGTGCTGTCATGTCCAGCACACTTTCCAGGTGAACTGTGCATGTCACCATGAATGTGAATAGACAAATCCACATTTTCTTGTGCTGTTTGTCTACTTTGTACCAAACTGGTCCCAAATAATCCAAGCCCGTGTACTGTAATGGCCTGGCTCTTTGCACTCTAGTCTCTGGCAAATCTGGCATTGGTGGAAGCTGGTACGGCTTTGCTCCCAATTTCTGACAGGTAGAGCAGGTCCTGGTTACATTATAGATCACCCGTCTGCCATGTGTGATCCAGTACTTTTGTCCGATTGCTGCCAATGTGTGTTGCCCTCCTGCGTGCATCAATTTCTCATGCTGGTCTCTAACAATTATCTGAGTGACTGTGGCCGTTGCTGGCAACAGTATGAGCGGCACTGTGACTTCCTGTGGGTCTGTATGTTCCATTCTGCCATGGCATTTAAGGATTCCATCCTGATGCATCTGCACGTTGAGCCATTTGATCAACTGCTGATCTGCAGCTGCTTTCTTGCCATTCTGGCTGCCCTTTGCAGAATTTCTGTTGCCAGAATTTCTGTTACACTTTTGTAATGACTCTTCTGTGTCACTTTGATCCAATATTTCAGTGCCATTTCTCTTTCCTCAATACTGATAATTCCCTGTGGTTTTATTATACCACAGATACTTTCCATGATTTCAGACAGCTCATTCTGACTGTCATTTTTGCTGCGCTTGGTGTGCATTTGCAGCATGAATCTCAACACATATACTGTTGCATCCAGTAACTTTGACAGTGATGAGAACCTCTGAATCTTAATTCCCAATGGATTACTCCATTTGCTTTCATCAGTTTGCACATTGCTGGCATCTGGGTCACTGGCCACTTGCTGTTTGGCACCCAGGTAAATTGGACTAGCCTTTGGGAACTTGAGTTATTCTCTTTTGATTTCTGCCATCACTTCTGGTGTGACTGGCTCCACCTTCGGCTCTGGCCACTCTCCAGTCATTAGCCATTCTGGCCCTTCCCACCACAGGTTACTGCCCTCCAATTCTGACATGCTCATGCCTCTCGTGGCCATGTCTGCTGGGTTCTCCAGTCCTGCAATGTGTCTGATGTGCATGTTTTCTGTCTCATTCTGAATTTTCTTGATTTCTTCCAATCTGTTCTTGACAAAACATGCTAGTGGCTTTGTGGTTGTCAGCCACTTCAGACAACAAGTTGAATCTGACCATACAACTGTCTGACTGAATTTGATGTCCTTGAGCTCTTTGTGAATAAACTTTGACATTCTACTGCCAATCAGCATTGCCAACATTTCCAGTCATGGAATTGTGACGTCTGGTATCTTTGGAGCCAGCCTCAATCTGGAGTACAGCAGGCTTCATGTGCTGCTGTCATTTTCTGTTTTCTGGCATATGTATGCCGCTGCGCTGTATGCCATTGCGGAGGCATCCACGAAAATGTGCAATTGTGCATCTGCACCACTCCGATACTTCAAATTTCTGTTGAACTTGATCTGTCCAACTTTGAGCAATTCTGTCTCTAATTGCTGCCAAATTGCTGTCTGTGCCTCAGACAGGGGAGTGTCCCACTCTTTGGCACTTTGTCCTGAATGCCATAACATCTGCAAAATTTTCTTTGCTGGCAGTAGGTAGGGACCCATTGGACCAAAACATCCTGCTATCACCTTTGTGACTGTCCTTTTCATGGGAAGTCTGGTCTTTTCTGATTTTCTGGTCAGTTTCTGATAATTGTGATTGCTGAGCTGACTTCGTTGTTTTCAGCCACATCTGGTCGCTCTCTGAGTCCCATTTCATGCCTAGGACTGTTGTGACAATTTCCTTGGCCACATCTGGTTCTGCCAATTGACAAGTGAAATTCTTGCTGTTGCTGTTCCATTCTCTCAGGTTCATCTGGGCCTGTGTGAACAGCACTTTGGATTCCTGGTACAATTCGATTGCCTTATGTTCTGTGTCCACACTGAGGATCAAATTATCTACATACAGGTTGTCATCGATTAATTTTGCATTCTCTGTGCCAGCCTGATTTAAGTGGTATCTGACAGTCAGCGCCAGCAGCGCTGGGCTACAAATTATGCCAAATGGCACTCTGGCAAATCTGTAGATCTGAATATTATCCTCGATGGATGGTTTCATGGGATCTTTGTACCCCAGGAACCTTGTCACGTCTCTGTCACTGTCCTGCAGGCTGATCTGCAGGAATGCCTTCTCTATGTCTGTGACCAGGGCAATTTCATGCAATCTGAATTGCATCAGCATCCCTACCAACTGTGGCAGTATCACTGGTCCATGCATTCATTCAAACTTGGCATGCCCAATGGTTTTGATGAGGCGTCATACACGTCCCTGACCTTTGTTGTAGTTTTTCTGGTGTTATCACTGGTTGATGGGGCAGAATATGGAACTTACTGCCATCCATAATGTCTTCCTGGACTTTTTCAATTATGTCCTGTTCCTCTTGAGTTTTCATGATTGCCTGAATTTTCTCCAGTAATTCTGGGTCCTTTTTGAGCCTGTTGGTGAGGTATCTGAACCTTTTGAATGCCATTGCTTTGTTGTTGGGTAATTCATGTAAATTTGACTTGTACATGAACTTCACAGAGTATCGACCATCTGGGTCTCTCTGTACACTCTCATTGAATTGCTTGATGGCTTCGTCATCTTCAACTAGGTCTGGCTGGTCCATTACACCAATGGTGTCCAGTCTGTCCATGTTTTTGACATTTGGTACAGGAGCAATTGACAACGGTGCCTCCTCATACCATTTCTCTCTTTGAATTTGATGCACAATTGTATTGACCACCACTGGATATGCTCCATCTGTGGTCCACTGATTTCTGTTACTTGTCAGCTGCCCACCACCCATCAGTAATCCCAATTCCGATGGAATTACATCCATTCCTGACAGGAGTTTGGTGGTGCTGGTGTTTCTAGACATTAAGTCCCAGAAAGAAAACCACATCAGCCACCATATCAATTTTCTGGCTGTTTCTGAGTCACATTCTGAATTCTACTTGCTGTACAAATTTATAGTGTGGCTTTTCATTTCTGAATGTGTACACCTGGATGTGGTGTTCACCTATACTCTTCAAATTGAGTTTCCTGGCCACTTTTTCTGACATATATATTCCCTGGGATCCTGTGTCCTGGAACGCTTGAATCTGTAGTGGTGGCTGTTCAGGCTCCATTTCTGTATCCAATTCTGGAGCCTCAATCACCATTCTGGCTGTCATCAACATTGACATATTCCTGTTCACTGACAGGTTCACTGCTGTCTTCTGTTACCCAGCATTTTGCTCTGTAACCACTGTGCTGGATATGGTCTCTGTCTCTACCATTTCTGGTCCAGCTTCTTCAACATTCACACAATTCACTGTCACTTTTCTTTGCTGATTCTGCTCTGGTCGACCGACCGGCGGTGCAGACTTTTTTTCCATTGTTCACCGACTGCTGGCCATTCTGTTGACCATTTGCTCTGAATGCTGGAGCTTGCCATCCAGCGTATCCATTGCCATTTTCTCCAAATTTCTCTGGGCACATTGCTCTGTGGTGCCTATTGGACTTGCAATGGAAACAATTTCTTGTAAATTGATACTGAGCCATATAATGCCCTTTCTGCAGGCATCTCAGGCATCGCTCTGCCTTTGACAACACTATTCTCCTCTCTCTGGCAGTTTTGTACTTTGGGCACTTATCATTGAAGTGCATTTGCATGTCATTGCAGAACACACATAACCTCCCAGGATTCATGAATCCAGCCTGTGGTGCACTCTGACCATTCTGGATCACAGACATGCTCCCTGTGCTGGTTCTGGGGTTCTCTGGCCCTCGGAACCAATTCCCATTGCCCTGGAATCGATTATTGAATTGCTGCGCGCGCGGATTTCCAAATCCTTGGCGTGATTGCTGCACAGGTGCCTCAGCTTGCTGTGCATGTTGTACAGTCTCGCTGAGCACCAACTGTCTGCTAAACAGATCTCTGAACCTTGCCACGGACAGAGCCTCCTAAGTTCCCTGTTCTTTCTGAATTTCTCTGAGGATCTCTGGTGGAATTTTCTGTTGTAGCTGGCTCAACAGCATTGGATGCTCCACTGATTCTCCCAGTGACTCCAACTGCTGGAGCAGCCTCTCAATTGCATCATGCAAAATTCTCATATCCTGACAAGTATTCCTGGCCTGTCGCAATTTCATTACATTGTTCATCAGCATGTTTCTGACCACAACTGTCTGATCAAACCTTTTCTTGAGCATTGCAATTGCAGGTGCATAATTTTCTGCCGTCACACTCAACCCACTTATCATGCCAAATGCTGAACCTTTCAGCAGACTCCTCAGATAGGAGAACTTGGAAATGTCCTCCAAGTCTGTTCTGTTGTAGATATGTGACTCATACATTTGCCACCATGTTTGAAATTTGACAATTTCCCCAGAAAACTGTTCAACTTCCAGTTTCTGTAATTTGATGCTCTTTCCTGTATTCACATTTGCTGAACTGGCCCCCTGAGCTCCCTGAGCTGTTGCAGCCATCTGAGCAGCCATCTGCTGTATGAACGCTGCATTGACTTCATACATGGTGCTTCCACTCAACTGCTGGATCATGTCTTGCAGCTCTTCAATGTACACATTCATGCCTGCAACCTTTTGTGTCACCAAATCTGACATATTTGCATTTTCGTCATACGCGTCCTGGTACATTTTCTGTTCTTGGGCCAATTGATCAGCATCTTCAATGTCTTTGATGATATTGCACCATGTGTTAAATTGATTTCTCACTGTATTCATTGGACCCTCCAATTTTGCACCTGCCTGTTTGATAGATGCGATTACTCTCATCATTTATGATCTCTTTTCTTACCTTGTTGATCCCACAAATGTCTCCTCATCATAAACACCTTCCCGGACAAGTTCACCACCCAATTTTTTATTTTACTCTTGACGCAATATCTGCGGCTATGGGGGGATTAAAGAGCTGAAAATTGGTATATATATAGTTTCAACAATCCCCTACTCCGCATCAATGGGCGGAGGCACGGCGACAAACTACAGGGAGGGTCGCCGTATATGCAACATTTTTTTCTGGCGTTTTTAGTGTCCCAAACAAGTTCGCCACCCACTTGATTGGCTGCACTATGGGGGCCATATCTCCTGCTGTGGGGGGGTTAAAAAGCTGAAATTTGGGGGATGTCTTGACAACACCCCCCTCACTATTCACCGACGGGATGAATGCCGGCGACCAACTACAGCGTCAGTTGCTGCGTTTAAAGTTGTTTTTTTTAAAACAACCCGAGTGTCCCACACAAGTTCACCACCCGATTGCATTTTAAAAAGTGAATGGTTTAGACTTTTAAGAAAAATTAAAGTTGTTTAAAGCAGTCCATCACCTTTTTTAAATGCTTTGGTTGATTAAAAATGTGAAGCCATTGGGACCCACAATCCTGACCCCAGAAACTAAACACAAATCCTGATCCCAAATAATTATAAAAAATTTCATCAAACATTTGAAAAAAACTATTCAGACCCTGAACTAGTCCTGATCCCAATCTTGAATAATTCAAAAAGTATCCAATATGAAAAATCTGAATGAAAAACTATCCAGAATGACCCCCACCCCAATACCGCACACAGACCCCAGTCACGATCCCAATCCCAGAAGAAAAATTATATCCAGTTTGAACCCTAGATCTCCTGATCGAAATTTTCTCTGTAGGCACTGGCAAACTTGAATGGGACACTCACCCCCTCCCTAAATGGCAGACAAAAAATTCACTTTACACCACATTTTTGTTTCACAATTGAAAAGTTGGTTTACAAAGTCCCATAGAGAAGTGTTTAAGGTTCAATATTGCATAAACAACATAACCTCTAAAATGCCTCCATAATGAAATTTATTTGGGGTGAATGAAAAAATGAAAATTTTGGCAAATTTTGTTCCTGTGGTGATCTCATTATGATGTCATAAAATTCACCCCAAATAAATTTCTTTATCGGGGCATTTTAGAGGTAATGTTGTTTACACAATATTGAACCTTAAACACTTCTCTATGGGACTTTGTAAACCAACTTTTAAAGTGTGAAACAAAAATTTGATTTAAAGTGAAATTTTCAGTCTGCTCTTTATGGGACAGGGTGGGTGCCCTACTGAAAAAAATTTTATGAGCAGAACTAGGGTTCAAATCTGATTCAATTTTATATCAGGTATGTTCTCACAACATTTTTTTGTAATGCAGTTGGGTGGCGAACTTGTTTCTGACACTTGGGCTGTTCTTAAAATTTTTTTCAACTTTATATGCAGTGACCCATGCTTTAGTGGGTCGTCGGCAGCCGCCCCACTGGTGTATTGTGAGGGGGGTTGTTGGCAAGACATCCCCCCAATTTCAGCTTTCTACCGCCCTCACAGCTGGAGATATAGCCTTCAAAGTGTAGCTTATCAAGTGGGTGGTGAACCTGCTTGGGACACCAAAAACGCCACAAAAATTGTTGCATATAGGGCGACCCACCCTGTAGTGAGTCGCCGCACCTCCCCCCATTGTCGGGGAGTAAGGGGGTCTTACAACTTTATATATACAAAGTTTCAGCCTTACAACACCCCCATGGACGTAGATATTGCATTCGAAGTGAAATAAAAAAATGGGTGGTGAACTTGTCCGGGAAGGTGTTTACTTTGCAATTTTTCTCTGCAATCTGCTGTTCACCTTGTGCTTTGCTGGCCCCAAGGTCATTCTGATGTGCCCTGTTGGTGAAGGCGCCATTTTTGCTGATGAATTTTCTTTCACTGTTTTCTTTTATAGTGTGTCGCCTGTGATGCTTGTGACGCTTCTCTGTGCCTTTCTGTGCACTTTGCTGTGCACCACGGATTTGTTGTGCCTTGCACAATACCAATGCAGTCCTACAGGCCCCTGACATGTTCTCTCACGCGTTGACCTTTACTGCACTGGCACCAGGTGTGTTCCTAAAGCCCCTGGCGTGATTGCTTTCACATGTTGACTTCAACACACCAGCCAAATCCAAATGAACAATTCTTTGCCCAACAGTGTGTGCCTGAGGGGGTCCGTACACACTAGTGTGCACCTGAAGGTCCATACACACTTTTGCAGAGCACTCTGGCACTCTTTCTGGCACGCCTGTGTGCCCCATGACCACGCCGGCTACTTGATTCTGAGCGGCTCCTGTGCCGCTGTGTGCAGTGCGCTGTGCTTGTTGTGTTGCCTGTGACACGTTTCTGTGCACTCTGGTGCACTTTTTGGCACTGGGCAGTGTTTCTGTACACTGCTCTGCAATTGCACCTGTGCAATGCAGAATTTTCTGGCACTTTTGTGCTGTCTGAACTGATGGTACCGAGCAGGCACAGCATGTATATTTGATGGGAGTTCCACAAAGCTCCTACACGCTACCAAGTATCTTAATACTTGGTTTTCAAATCCACTCTCTTTACAGCTACAGCCCTCTGTCGGCTACAGCCCTTTGTACACTGATACCCCTACTTTTGCACTTCTGAGGTATGAGTCCACCCTAACCCAGTGGAGCAAGGGACCTCTGTGAATGCCTAAAAACAGCCCTTTGACTAGCGTGGCTCTGTGGCGATCCTGTCTCCATCAGGTCACCTTCCCTTGGCATAGGAAGGCTGTGCGATCAGTCCTTGACGTCCAGATATCCAGGAGCGTCCAGCAAAATTTTGCCCACTGTTCGACAATGACTTTTGTCAAATGCTGGTGCCGCCCAGCCTCTAACACCTTGTCAGAGCACTGGTGACAGCTGCCTTGGGTCCTGACAGGCTTGTCAGAATGCCAGTGTCCTTCACGCGTGAGCATAGAACCGCTCCCAGGATGTAGACAGGAGTGCCGTGACTTTGGCACAATGCTGTCTGCAAATAACCAGCCAATGTTCAGCCAAGGCCAGTTGACATTCAGCAGGACTTTAGGAGTTCTGCCAACTGCTGCACAATGTTCGTTCCAGCTTGGTGATAGCACAATCTCATGCAATCACCCTGCTCGCTGCAGCATGTGTTGAAGCCACCGAAGTTAGCGACCTCTGCCACTGATTCCGGCAACTCCAAGACCGTATTGAGCGACAGTCTTTAGAGTGGTTGGATTTTCCTTGTAGCCGAATGTTCACTTGCCGGCAGCCAATTACATTTATATTGTTGATGCGTGTTGGAAAAGGGGGGGTTCGAGATTGTTTCAGGTACTTTATTGTTGATCAGATTCAGCATAAATTACAAAAGCACAAAGTTAGCAAGCTTCCTAGTCGAAGTTTCTATTGCTAACTTATTTATTCCAAACTCGGGGTCAAAAGACTGAAGTAAAAACTTCCAAAGTTGCAGAAACACAGAAATCTGTATAGAAAACTTGGCTACAGTATTTTATATTTATTATATTAGTTATGTCCATAAACCTAAATATAACATATTTGACCTTTTAACTTAAATATTTCACATGAACCTACAAATAATCTATAAGTCACTTTATAATTCAAATATTCTCCATTAATAAATAATACAGTGCATAAAAACCAAGCTTTAGTTATGGTCCAATAGTATAGTGCATGAATAGAAATAGTTTGTGCGGATAAATTACATAGTGCATGAAATAAGTAAAGCAGGCAAATGAATAAATGGACAAAATGGGCCTAATTATCAAATCTCTGTATTCTCTTATCCATCAATTCCGCTATGGTCAATACAACACATGGTGGCACAACATGTGATAAGCATCCCTGACGGCCACCAGCAGTTTTTTTGGAACAGTTTTGGAAGTCTTCATGCAGTGCCTGATTGGAGAGGCTAAAGAACAGTATTGAGCAATTCGCACCAACTGGCGCCTTGACATCCTCTACGTAGTAGACAAGCTGAAAGGCATTTACTGGCTAGAGCACCAGCTGCACTCGGCTACAGACTGGTACAACCTGAAAGCTGTGTCCAGGGAGTCAGTATCAGGACTGCACATGCGTTTGGTGGCAAATTTTACCATGTCAGTAAAACAATGTCAGACTATGATTGAGAACGCATGATCAGCAAGAAACTTTTCTCAGAAATCCCAAAGATGGCAGTCCCAGTGTCATGTTGGTACATGTGGAGACAACGCTGGCAAGAAGAAAACTGCACACTCGACATGGCCATCACGATGATGGATGCCGCATGACTAGAAGTTGAGCAGGTCAAAACACGGGGCAAAGAAGAACAGCAAGATCGACCAGATTGCCCACACTATGGAAACAACTGGTGCACTGAGCCCAAGTCATACAACACATATGGTGACAAGGCAGGAGTCAGAGCTCCATTCGACCCAAAAAACTACAAAGGGCCATGGTGCACCTTCTACATGCACCGCAAATTAATGCCACATGATCCCAGTGAGTGCTACATTGACAGCAAGTCGCCAGTGTTCAAACCCAACAGAGTGGAGAACATCAGGCAGGCACTGGTCAGACAGGGAAAATCTGATGAGGATGCCAGAAGACACATGCGCAAGAAGTGCGAGGAGCTCTCCATCCCATACCAAGATGACAACCCAACAAGCCGTTGCACAAAACAAGACTATGAAGAAGACAATGAGGGATGGGATGGCGACACAGATGATGAAGAAGAGAAGTGAGGAGACCTGGAGGACTGGATGCCAACTGTAGCCAGCATGAAAGAGGACTCAGCCCTACAAACAGAAAATGGCCCACCAGACCCATTAGCCACAATTATGTTAATGGGTATACCCATCACCAGTCACATCGACACTGGGTGCAACATTGGACTGTTCATTGAGGATTCAGCATTGGAAAAAGTCATGGCAAAATCATCGCAATTATTTATTGTGATTTGATCCTATTTCAATTTTTATTTTGGATAGCTTTGACTCATTTTTCCACTTTTTTCCTAATCAGAATGTGTTTTACTGTTTTACCTTTTCTGCTTTTTTGTCAGTGGGGTGAACTTAGGCCCCTGTGGGGTGAACTTAGGCCAAACCACCTACACTGAACAGGAGTTCACTGAGCATGTCAATGAGTGGTGCGACTCCCGCAATCAACCAGCATTGATCGATGCTATAACCACACTAAAGACGTGAAAAAAGTTCACTAAAGTCATTGCGCAACTTTTTTTCACTTCACTCATATTTGAACATCACTGTAAAAGTGTCATATGAAAAAACAGGCAAATGTGTGTAATGGGCAGATGTATGATACAAGTGGCTGTAAGTTTTGTTAGTGCGCTTGTATCTATAGAAATTTTACTGAATCTTATACCAGCTGATTTTGGGTCAGGCAGCGTCCGATTCGTTGAACTGTTTTCATTGATAAATTTGTTCCTGAAAGCAACCTTGAACAACCCCACCTTCACACGCAACAAACAAACATTGAAAAATGGTAATTGGACTGCTGCCAACGTCTGGCCCACAAGAAAATATAACCACTCAATAGACTATCACTCATTACGGTACTTGAGTCACTACAAACCAGTGGCTTCAGAACAAAATGGGAAACATAAAAAAGTTGGGGTGCAAAATAAGCAAATCCTCTAAAAAATGGCTAAAGCCAATAAAAAAGTAGACGCTGCACACATAAATTGTTGACATGAATATGCTTTTGATCACAGAAAATAAATACCTATATTGACTGTGCCAGATTGAGATTGAGCTCTGAAAAGCAGTACATCATTTACTTTTCCACATTGAGATTGAGCTCTGAAAACCAGTATATCATTTACTTTTCCACATTGAGATTGAGCTCTGAAAAGAAGCATATCAAAAAATTCACCCAATTTTATAATGGCAGCGTGAGCTGTGTCATTGAGTATGATATTGATATGCAGTACGTCAACCATACAAAAAGTTGGTTGACGCACTGCATATCAATATCGTACTCAATGACACAGCTCACGCACAAAGTTGAAAAACTTCTCTAAATGTCAACCAAAATTGGCACAAAATGACTCATTTGAAAGCTCTTGCCACTGCGCACATCGACAAAAAATTTTTATTGCTGCATTTGTATTCAAATTTAAATTTTTTTGATGTTTGAAAATTTCAAACAGCTACAGTCATAGAGTGGGCGGAGCCTGTGAAAAAATTTCCAAAAAATAATAAATGGCATCATATTCTCTTTCATATGAGCCATTACTCGTCAAGATTGGTTGTTTTACAGGGAAGTTATTGCAGTTTGAAGGTTATCGGGAGAACAAAAACAAGAACAAGAACAAGAACAACAACAACAACAACAACAACCACAACACGATCTAAAAAAGAAAATCTGTAATAACTTCCTCTGAACTCAACCGTTTAATCTGAGAATTTGCATGAGGGTACCTCTTGACACGGGCTTTTTAAGGGTGTAATCAGTTTTGATAGCTTATTGCGTTCCGAAGTTATTTAGCGTTCAATTTAGCTATTTCCGCATTTTGGTGTGTCTGACCATATTATGGGTGGGTCGCTTGCGCCCCCCCTCGGCAGCGAAGGATGGCGCTGGCGCGCCCACCCGATACCACTCAAACGATTGAAAACGGCTGCAAGAATGGTAGCGGAAAGAATAGAAGTTGCGATGGTACAGAAAGGCCGACTCTCACTTCCACTTCTACTCATTTTCACATCTTACTAGGTACACAATCAAAAAAAGTTTCACATTTACATTTTCCCAGAATAAAAATACTGGTATTTACATTTTACTCACCATTTACACAGTGTAAAAGTTAAACTTTTCAGAATTTTCAATTTCAGACAACTGCAGTTTGGTCAGTGGACAAGTATCTCACTACGTGGATACGAGAAACAGGTGCCAATTCCGCAAAATGAGAAGTGAGAGGTGAAATGGCAAATGCAAAGTAAAAGCGCAAAGGCGAAGTAAAACATCAAGTGAATTGGCAAGTGAAATGGCAAAAGCGAAGAGAAATTGAGGAGTTTGGTTCCGTAACCCGTTAAGTGCAAAAGTGAAAAAAATTGAGTTAAGTGCGGATCTGACGTATACCGTATTTCCTCGAAATACCCCCGGGGGGTTTATTGTTTCAGAGTGAGAATTTTGAGGGGGGGTTAAACGAGGGGGGGGGGGTATTTCGAGGGGGGGGTTTATTATTTCGCCAGAAATTTTTTGAAAACCAAGTACTAAATTGTCGTCTGAAACGTATGCAGACGGCGAAAATGCAACAAAAATCGCCATTTATAAGACTCTAAAGACTTGTATAAGTGTGTAGATGTATAATAACTGTTCTCACATAACAGAGTCATCGTTTTTAACGTGTGTTTTGCAGTACCCAGATGACAAACCGCAGCCTTTGTCATTTAGGTTCTCTATACACTAAATTTGGGGGGGGGTATTTCGAGGGGGGGGTTTATAAGTTCATAGTGTCCATTTTGAGGGGGGGTATTTCGAGGGGGGGGGGTATTTCGAGGGGGGTGGGGTATTTCGAGGAAATACGGTATATATATTTACAGGGGTGGGCATCTTCAGTTACCGCTGGAAAAACGCGATAGCTTGAGCTACGGTTGAGCTATCACAGTGAAATTTTAACACAAAAGAGTAGACTCCATAGGACACCTATTCTGAAGTTTGCAACCCAAACGGCCACATTTTGGGTGAGTAGTGGAACACACCGTTTTTAGTGTAATTTTGTGACTAGGCGTCACCCATAGGATAAATCGAGGGTGGCATTTGAGGGGGGGGGGTCACCGGTCTTTGGTGTTGTCCCATTCTGTCGTACATTGGCCGATTTGGATGCCCTTTGAGTATGTTGGGGTTTGGGGTCGGGGCTACAACCAAATTCTTTGTTTTTCTCGAATAGTCCCCCAGTCCTGAGATAACGGGGGTCAAGTCACAAAATTACACTAAAAACTGTGTGTTCCACAACTCACCCAAAATGTGGCCGTTTGGGTTGCAAACTTCAGAATCGGTGTCCTATGGAGTCTACTCTATTGTGCTAAAATTTCACTGCGATAGCTCAACCGTAGCTCAAGCTATCGCGTTTTTCCAGCGGTAACTGAAAATGCCCATCCCTGTATATATTTCTTCGTGTGAGAAAAAAAAATTTCTCAATATCTCATACCGTTCCCGAGATACAGAGATAGCGTTTTTTAAAAAAAATGCAAGTTTGCATCCGAAACCCGTTATCTGCAGCCCAAAATAGGCGAGTTTGCACTCGAAACCCGTTATCCACAAAAAAACTATCATTTTTTGCACCCGAAACTCGTTATCTGCAGAGAAAAAAGTTTGCATCCAAAACTCGTTAAGGATTTAGTATGGAGGTGTCAAAATCACCATACAAAAATGGAGTTTGCATCCGAAACTCATTAAGGAAATCTGTACTGGTTTTTATGAATTTGCATCCGAAACTCGTTATCTGCAGGTGACTTTGCACCCGAAACTCGTTATCTGCAGGTGACTTTGCACCCGAAACTCGTTATCTGCATGCATTTATGCTGATGTGACGTCAAACAAATCACCATAACTCTAGGTATATACCCCGGCCAGAGGGTTGTAAATATGGAAAATGTAGAGAAATTCATGAACTTTTCAAAAAGTTTTGGGCAAGCATTGTCACTTGAAGCATGCCCGCGCGGCCCAATGTCAAATTTTCAAATGCGATTTTCAAAAAACCCAAAAACGTGCAGATAACGGGTTTCGGAATCAAACTCCTCAATCACTTTTTATTTTTATTTTTTTTACTTCGCATTTGCCATTTCACTTCATAGTTGTTAAAACGTATTTACGTTTACTCAAAAAGTACGTATACTCAAGTACTGAGTAAATACGTTTATGCATACTTTCAAAAAAGTACCTGCACACACTTTTACCTATACTTTTTGAAAGTACTCGAGTACAGAAAATGTATTTCAGATAGGCTCTTTATAGGCTTTTTCAAGGCTTGATGGGAAAAACTTGAGAAAAATGTTAAAAATATGGGAAAAAATTCCAAAAATAACTGAAAATAGGCAGATAACACATGAACTAGTGAATTTGAAGGTTAAAATGGACAAAAAGGATCGAAAATTAGTGATTTCTAGTGAAAATTGGGGCAAAATTCCTGAAAAAAATACTCATGTTTACGTTTTCTGGGGGAAAAAGTATTTTACTCATGTTTACTCATGAGTAAAAGTAAAAAAATTACTTTACATTTTCTGTACTCAGGGGGTGAGTAAAAAATAAATACTTTACGTTTATGTATACTTTGAAAAAAGTTCAGTACTTTTAAGAACTCTGTTTCACTTCTCACTTATCATTTTGTGGAACTGGCCCCAGATCTATCAGTGGCATCTTCTTTTAAGGCAACAACCTTCAATAATAAAATTTATGCAGTCAGCGTCTACAGACAAGTTTTAGAGTGTGTAAATTATGCAATTACGCATCGTTTCAAATCGTCATTGGTCTACATAGTGTTTTTCCATGAAATACCTCCAGGGGGTTTATTTTTTTCAGAGTAGAAGTTTTGAGGGGGAGGGTAGTTCGAGTGGGGCTTATTCGAGGGGGTTTATTCGCTACACAAACTAGTATACCATATTACCTCGAATTTTCCCCCCTTGAATTTACCCCCCTCGAACTACCTGGGGCTCGAAACTCCATTTTTTCAAACTCGAGTTCGAGTTGCAACCCCAAAAATTTTCCGGTCGAGTCGAATCACTCATTTTTTTATGCATGTTGCTCCATTTTTCGTTGGTCGAATGTTATACAGCATCCCCTTTTGCGGATGCCCTCTGTGCCCACAGACGCCTTTTTGACGTTTTTATGCCTCAAACGTTGGGCATAAGAAAGCACATTGTCGCCTTTATTTCCCTTTAAAAAATCCGAAAAGACTTTTCAATTTTTTTTGAAAAAAATCGATTTTTAAGTATTTTTGCCAAGCATGATCAAAAATTCGAAAAGTCTGAAAAAATTTGAAAATTCGAAAACGTTTTTGAATTTTCGATTCTGTTTGCCATCGTTACTTATTAGTGATGGAATGGCGCCAAAGGGCGCAAGCGCCATGGCGTCATTTTCTGGTGAGTCATCTGGCGCCTGGCGCCATTATTTTGTATTTCGCCATGGCGTCATTGGTGCTTGGCGCCATTTTTCTCAGGCGCCAATTGGCTCCCCCCCGGCGCCATTGTTTTTGATGAAGCCAGAAATGGCGCCTGGGTACCGTGATGAAAATTGATTTTTGGTGTGTGTAATCTAGTGATGTAAAAGCGCCATGGCGCTGGCGCCTGGCGCTAGCGCCAAACCAAAAAGCGCCATGGCGCTTTTGGCGCTTGGCGCTTTTTTGCTGTGGTGCCATTGGCGCTTGGCGCCGAGACCTCCAAAAGCGCCATGGCGCTTTTGGCGCTTGGCGCTATAATCCTGTGGCGCCATTGGCGCTTGGTGCTCACACTTTAAAAAGCGCCAAAAAAGCGCCATACCGTCTGCGTACGTTTTCTATAGGTGGCATTAAATATGCCATAAAAATATTATTTTATTGATCATCCAATTTTTCCATCACATAACAGTTATGGTTCACACATCCAAATTTCATTGATAGATATATAAATAGCACAATTTCACTTGCTTGAAAAGCGTCACCTACTGAAACTACCTGTATATAGCACACTGAATGTACACTTTACAATCTATCTATCATATTTATCACATTTATTTTTCTGACATTCATTAGGATGCTTATCAGATCTGAGTAGAAACCGTGCTTCATCACATTACTTTTTATTTACCGTATATTCTTTCATATGATCCCCTTGAATAACACGCCCTGAATAACTCCCCCTGTTGGACATGTGAGGAAAAAATATACCCCCCCCCCCCTTGAATAACTCCCCCTAACTGGGTATTTGATATGTACTTATACCCACAATGTGTATTTGAATGATTTGGATGCCAATGACGGCAAATGATTGAATGGATACCTTGTTTTTGTTGTTCTTGAACAGGGTTGGTTTTAGTAAAATTCTTTTTACTAAAATTGTATTTTATTTTTATAAAAATTGTATTTTATTTTTATTTTATTCTTCAATTTTCTATTTTATTTTTATTTTATTCTTCAATTTTTCATTTTATTTTTGTATTATTTTTATTTTTTATTTTAGTTTGTAACCAGGATTGATTTAAGTAAAATTCTTTTTACTAAAATTGTATTTTATTTTTATTTTATTCTTCAATTTTACATTTTATTTTTATTTTATTCTTTAATTTTCTATTTTATTTTTATTTTTTTTTCTGAGATTTTGCCAACCCTGTTCTTGAACTAACAAATACTTGGATTACATGAGTTTATGGAATGCATTCATACAATGACCAACAAAGTGCATGTTCCGAGGAAAAAACAACCCCACTAGAATACCCCTCCAAAACTTTGAACAAAATAATAACCCCCCTGGCGCCAGATTTAATTCTCCCTACAGATTTTGTTGTATAGGGCATACGCGCAATAGATTTTCGACCTTCCGCCAGATCGGCGCACCCGCACTGAGAGCAAGGCAGTTCGTGAAATACATGAAAGTTTACCTCGGAGTCGCCCATATTGGGCTATTTACACAGGTCCCGGCAAAAAATTTTTTTTTTTCAAAAATGAATAATTGGCGTGTATGGGTTGTTTGCATGTTAATTAGGTGAATTATCACCAAATTAGCATGCACAAAATTTTTGCGAGACGGCGACATGCGCTGATGCAAATTTTTTTTGGCGGTGTATAGTTTTTTTTGATTTGTCTGAATTTTGGCATGTGGGTACTCCTTCGTTTACTGAGTACACATGCCAAATTTCAGCTCAGCACCGTTAATGTTTATCATTTTATTCACACTTCAATTTTTTTCGATCACTGTATTTTTGTATAGTGATCGAAATTCTGCCGGGGTCCAGTCCCGGTCCAGTGATAGAAAAAAATTGAAGTGTGAATAAAATGATAAACGTTAGCGGTGCTGAACTGAAATTTGG